>CM047886.1:13635215-13982715 GCA_026212405.1 Petrea volubilis
GTGTGTGTAGAATGAGAACATATATGTGCATTTTTTTTAAAGAGAATAAAGTACCTAACGGATATGCTGAAAAGAAAAGGCTTTTGTGGCATTAATTAAAGTGCACAAACCTTTTGCGAAAAAGATTAGTAAGGATCTATCTTTTATAAGCCACTCTGAGTTGGGACAAAATCTTGAAATATAATTAAATAAAATAAATAATTAATTAATGCAACGTTATGCAATCATGTGATCCAATTATCTTTTCTGACAAAAAAAAAAGGAAAAAGGTGGAATAAGGGAACTCGATTTCGTTTTACACATATGGGGATTTTATTATTTTTGGTCCCCGTCAAACTTTTAACGGCCAACGCTTGATTTTGTGCCCATTTTGTGCTTCGCGGCCGTTAAAAATTGGACGAAAAATTTAATGAAGGACTCAAATTGATATTGTTTATAAGATATGAGATCAAATGTAATACAAATTAATCGAGTGGAACTAAAATTAAAAAGTGCCCAATTTATGGGATCAAAAATGATAAAATCCCACACCAACGCATACGTGATCAAGTAATAATATCAAAAAAATATTTTACAAGCAAAATAAACCGCAGCGTTAACTTTATTTTTCAGGCCGTTGTAATTATAATTATAATTATAATTCATCGTCAAAAACAATAGCAATAGTAAACCAAAAAAAATGCAGAATTATAAGATGTAATGCTCCTCTATATGGCATATTTGCATAAAATTAAGTGTATATTCATAATTATACTTACAACAGTATTAATAATGCAAACGATGTAAAGCTTTGCAGCAATAATCTATCTGATAATTAAGTAATGAATTGATCAAGAAATTAATGAACTACATATTGTACTGCATATAGACCACTACGAGTAAAGTTGAGTCATTTATCAGTTGCATAATTGTACTCTATTGGCATTGATCTTGAAAATTTTATTTTTGTTTAATAATGACAGTTTATTTATGGAGGTCACCAACATATATCACCCGTTTATGAACCCAATTATAAAATGTGTACGTTATTGTAGAATATTTCAGTGTGTGTGTGTGTATACACACATATATGTATATATATGTGTGTGTATGTGTATTGTGAAAAGTTAAATTTATCATCATAATTCTAGTAGAATTAAAATCATTTCACTACATGAATAAAGCTGAAAAATAGCTTAAACACTTGAGCTTTAACTTAATGTTGAGTATTGAAAATTTGTTTTACCTAATTATAAAGATTAATAAATTCAATTTGAATATTTTTTTCTCATTTGATAAAATTTAAAATATGTTTCAAGCTGGGTTTTAATTATTAGCCGATTAAACATGAGAAAATATGTACAAGTAATACAATGTTTGGGATTAAAAAAAATGGTGAGGAAGAGTAACGAAAATATAAGGGAAAGTAATATCAAGGAAAATGCTAAGGAAAAAAAAGATGCTAGGAAAAATGCAGTGCAATAAGAAAAAAACTCAATTTCTTTGTAAAAAAGGTATGAAAAAAGGAGATTTATAATAAAAAGTAGCTTTGTACTACTTAATATTAGGTATGACCTTAATTAATTGTCATATGTACATAAATTTCACTTTAACAAGTTTATATATTCTATTTTAACATATAACCTGCTTAATAATTTATAATTATTTATTTTGAATTACTAAAAATATGGTACTTATCTTTTTCCAACCTCCTCAATTTAAAGAATTAATGAAGAGAGAATCCTAATAAGCAGGAAAGTTAATAATTGTTTTTCATCTCTCTCTCTCTCTCTCTCTATATATATATATATACATGACAAATAAATTATATTATGATGAAATTTGTAACTAAATAGAGTATGAAATTAAATAATATTAAATTTCTTATATTAATAATTTTATTTTATAAAATAAAAATTGAAAGATGGTCTTTTATATTAATATAAACTTATATTTATCATTATAAAATATTTCTCTATACGATTTTTGTTTAATTATTTCAAATACAAAAATTTTATAAAAATACTATTACAAATCGTTTCATTATATTGCGAACAAAATAATTTTTACTCAATTTTCTATTCTTGTTTGTTTGTTAATATCATTCTATCATATATTAATATTGTTTAATTCACAATTCACTTTAACAATGCTTCGAATTTAGAAAATATATATATATATATATATTTTCAATTATTAGTAATAAATATGCACATAAAATTAAAATCATTTTGTTAAATGATGTTTTGATTTGAAGACATATCATAATTATTAGTTAATATAAATTATATTAATGTGGCAAAATTAAGGTGATTAAGATCATATCAAGAATGATATTGATAGAATGAACAACATAACAAAAATTTTAATTATATATAATTAACTAGTGATTCAATTAATTAGGTTAAGGTTGATTTTCTATGTTATTATTGTATTAAACACATTATTGTTAATAATAAGATTACAATATTTATGCACTTAATTATTTATTAAAAGAAAATGCCTCATAAGTTATTTTCCTAAAAAAATTATCATTAACCCTATATTGATAAATATTTCAAAAAGTTATTTGATAAAGAACAGATAATGATCAACATAATTGCATACATTTTCTGTCTGCGAATAGCAGTATAAGTCAAATATTATACAAATTATTGATTTATGGGAATTATGGAGTTTTGATTATAATTTTATCGAAATAATATAAATTAACTAATGATGAATAGTGATGCAGAATACTAAACAAAAATAAAACTAACTAAGAAGATACATAAGAAGTATTAAAATTACATTAAGAGATTGATATATCATTTTAACTATCAATTTGATTTTTATTTTAAAATAAATTTTAAGCATCAAGTTGACATCTTAAGAAACAATCAAATTTTACTTGATATTTTTAATAAAAAAATACATTTCATGAAATTTGATAACACATTACAATAAGGAATTTGTTGAAATTAATATAAATTATAATATTTGTTATCAAAATTCGCACATTAAAATGCATTAATATGTTATTATGTTTGTTGATAAATTAAATGTTAAAATATATATAATAAAAATTACTAAAAGAAAAAGTTAAATGATGAATGTTGATTAATTAATTGATTGATTGGGTATGATAGATTTAGTTTAATGGACCTTACACATATAATTAAAATTAAAGCTTGTAGGTAAACAATAAGTAGCATGTCACGACAACCTGCATAATAGGTTACAAGTAAGTATAACCTGTAAAATAGGTAACAAATACTCTAATAAAATGAAGGTACCTAACGTTAAACTTTTTCCACCTTACCTAATAATAGACAACCCCATGAAAAAAAAAATTGAGATAAAATTTATTTTGCAATCTCTGTGTTTCTTTATTTTTCCTTTTCCATATCATTTTCGTTATGTTTTCAAAATCTGTGAACTGTGTCACCAGTGACGGAGCCGGGCGGGAGGGCCTCAATTTTTTAAAAAATTCATTTTTTAGTATGTATGTTTATTAGAATTTCAAAATTTCGCCCCTCCTAAAATAAAATTTTGACTTTTATATATTACATAACAAAATTTTAAATTTTCTCTACTCTTTTATTTTTGGTGATTTATTTTTACCTAATCTCATTTACTGTAATAATTAAATTCTCTCTCTTTCTCTTTCCTCTCTTTTTCCTTATTATCTTCAAATTAAAATATTAAAAACTCTATTAGATTTTACTTCTTTCTTCTATCCCAATTAAAACACCAAAAATTATATTAGAAATTTTCTTCTCTCACAAACCCTATAGTATTCAACTTTTTCTTTGAAAGCAATGTACATAAAGGTATTGTGTACTAATTTTGGAATTTATACATTTATTTATTTCCTTTTTTTGTAATTGATTTTTTTGTAAAGATTTGAATTTTAGGAGTGTTGGTATGAATTTTGATAGGTATTCAATATTGAACTTGATGAGTCTTGATCTTTATTTGTTAGGCTATTGAAATTGAATGAATATTACTAATTTGAC
Source organism: Petrea volubilis (assembly GCA_026212405.1). Classification (NCBI taxonomy): domain Eukaryota; kingdom Viridiplantae; phylum Streptophyta; class Magnoliopsida; order Lamiales; family Verbenaceae; genus Petrea; species Petrea volubilis. The sequence goes on from CM047886.1 coordinate 13,639,193, forward strand.
ACTTAATATTTAATTGGGAGTGATTTGGTGAATGTAATGGCAGAGAAAAGAGAAAGATATTTTTTGAGCTTTGAACATATTTTTTTGATTGTGAGAACAAAGAGAGAGAAAAGAAATCTATTTCAATACTTTTTAAGTTCTGATTATATATCTTTATGTAGATTTATGTCAATAATAAACAATTCTTTGCGAAGTATTTTTTAGAAGCAATTCATTATCCTTTATATTTGTTTCTTTTGAAATAAAAAACAGCTTGTTATTTTTTTCAGTATCATTTTTTATATATTGTTTTGACTATAGCACTTTTTTATTGTAGCACTTCTAATTGGTTGTATACACATAAAATATGATAATTTTTGTCATTTTATAAGTTTATATTATATATAATCTCATATTTATATATTTTAATAACTAATGATCTAGAAAAAATTTCGCCCCCCTCCCAATCAATTTCCTGCCTCCGTCCCTAACTGTCATAGTGCCAAAAAGTGAAAATTCTAACAACTAACTTAAGTAATACCTTATTTAAATGGAACATATTATTTTAGATCCCTAGCAATGTATTTTTTACAATGAAAGGTCGAATGTATTTCAATCAATTATATCAATAAATCAAATCGAGTGTAAATTTCTCAATATCAATCCTCTAGCATCTCCTTTCACAAGAATGTGCTAGATGTAATTTTGTTTATCATCCCTCAATTTAACTCTATTATGTTTAATCATGTCAGACGAATTGCAAATAAGGTTCTGCATGAGCTTGTGCGTTTAGTTGCAGAGGAGCCTCCCATTTGTATTGCACAAACGATGTATGGCAAGCAGTTACAAGCTTGGTAGAATGTCTTGGGGGGTGGTTTTACCCCCGTGGGTTTTCCCATTATTGAAAAAATTGACTTGAGCTTAACTCAACCTCATAAGCTTATTGGTGAGAAAATGACTATCCAAGCCATTATAAAATACATCACATCGCTCATGATGTTTGTAAGAATGAACATTTGTGGGTAGACAAACTTGAATGCTTCTCTAGAATGCAAGATGTTTGTGTACTTGTACAATGTTAAGGAATGAACTCAAACTCAAAAGCTAGCTAATGAGCGGAGAACTGTTCAAACCATTATAAACTACACCACATTGTTGAATGTTATCGATGTTGGATATTTAACACCCATAAAAAAAATGAGTTGATAACTAATTATGAAATGTAATAGTTATTTGAGTTGATAACTAATTATGAGATGTAATAAATTGTGTTTAATTTAAATAATTAATATAATCTTTCAAAATATACTGTAACCCTCTAAAAAAAGCCTCAAATCCTTCAGCTCTTTAATAAAAGGACCTCAACCTTACCCTCCCTATATTTAGTTAGTATTTAGTAATTATAATTTTTTTTTTTTATTTGTGGTTTAGATACAATCTCACGGGTACGGTTTCATAAAAAACAAAAAAAAAATCTCAATGATGCATAATATTTGTTGAATCCATCAATAATTGTCGGAGAGCACCAACCAAGAAACATTAGGTAATTAGGTCCCAGTTACTCACTTGTCTAGGTTATGAGATTTTGGTTGGTCTATGACTTTATTATTTCTTTTTATAATGTCTTTCGTAGTGCGTGTGTGTGTGTGTGTGTGTGTGTGTGTGTGTGTGTTTAAGCGGGTGGGGCATGATCTGAGATAGAAGCCTCCCTCTCACCGAATTGAAAGTTATTTATACTTTAGTGTAATTAATGTGTGGTATACGACAATATAATTCAAGCCTCAAGGTACACAATGTCCTTGCAATGTGCAACTAAATAAATGTAGGGGTCTATCATTAACCAACACGACACTCCTCCATCATTTCTTGATACATATCCAATGCACCAGATAGTGTGTTTATAAATTGAATAAATTCGACGCTTTTGATGAGGCACACTTTTAATAATGCGTTTGATTTGTTTTTTTTGACATGTGGAGTTTTTTTCTACATAAGTTTGTGAGTATTTTAATAATTAAAAAAATAATTAACAATAAAAAATTTCTACAGTTACTCAAAAACAATTGTTGTTTTGTAGAATAATTGATTATTTTCATAATATCTTTTATTAAAATCAAAACTTTCTTTTATTTTTAAAACACATAGCTCATGCATCATACAAAAAGAATTGTTATAAAATCATCGATTTGCACCTGTATGTATGTATATATATATATATATATGAATCTTACACTAATATAAATATATATGTATATGGGTAAGTATATGCATATAATGTCATATTGTCACTAAAATAATAGAATAAAAAATATTTCTATGAATATTGTCATATTATAAAATTTTCAAAAAAATTGTATTATGTGTTTATGTCATCTCGTATCCATATCGCCGCATCTATGTCCATATTGGTGCAATATAAGTAGGGGCGGCCTCTTGGATATGGACAGGACCTCCTTACATTCTATTGCATTTCCCATTTGTAACTATCAAACCTTATGCCATTGCATGGTTATTGGAAAATTTCTTACATAAATGTTAGATGTTAAAATACAAAATGATAAAACGTACATAAATCAATATCACGTGGATCACACTATATATATATTTATATTATATCATTATATTTTAATATACACGATAATCCCACTAAATTCAATGTTATATTTCAATATATACGATAATCTCACCAAATTCAATGTTATATTTCAATATCTAGTTTTTGGGAGGAGCACCTAATAGAAGTTGCGCTTCCTATGGGAGCATAGTAGATTTAGGGAGGAGCCCCTCATAAATTTTGAAGGACCTAACTTGCAAAAAGTATTGGGACTCCACCAAATTAAGTCAGAATATGTGCTCAATGAAAAAAGTAAACAAATAAATAAATAAATGCATAAAGTAGTAAAGAATCTGTAAGTAGGATTGTAGATGAATCGAATACGTTTGAGTGCATAGCGAGTAGTCTCATAAGTAAATGAGAGCAAATATGCATATATAATAGCTTAAATCAGTCTAGGTTCATATAAATAATGTAGATAGCTCTTATTAGATGACGTAGAGATATTTATAGAGAAAATGTAACTAACTTCCCTAGATTTCTACAGGTGTGTTACGATCGAGTGGGAGGGTTATTAAGGGATTCTTGGGGTTTTGTCAAGTGGGATTCCCCATAATCACGCCCAAGTGGTTATAACACGTTTTCCACAGTTCCGAAGGGTTGTTGTATGGATGAAGATGTTCCACTATATTTGAGGGGTTGGTTGCAAGAAACAAGGTTGCATGTTCTATTTTGGTGGAAATGTAACCTTACAAATTTTTCTAGAATGGATGACTATTGATAATGTGAAGCGATTGTCGACCTCTTGTGAGAAGGTCCAAATTTGGCACCCGTCTTCGGGTGAGTAAAGTCGAGGCAAGTATTTTAGGACGAGTCATGTAGAGAAGGTTTCCCAATCTATAAGACTCTTAGAAATGAACCTATAAAAGAAGATTCCTACTTACGCCACAAAACTTGGGCTGTATAAACTCGAGAATAGGTTTCTTGTGTGATAAATTTGGATTTTTCCTTCGGTGAGCCTCTTCTGTTGATGAATCTTATTCATAAAGCTTTATTTATTTAGTCCAATCCAATAAAATTGGATTTGGTAGGATCAATTTTAAATATGAAAACACCAATTAAAGTTCTTATCAATAAATTCAAATACAAATCAACTACTATTTAATAGAATAAAATTTGCCTTTGAATAAACAAATAACCTACACTTGTTGTACTCAAATTCTTTAGACTTCTTTAATTGGAAAAGCGTCTGCGTTACCATTTAGGTAAAGTTTTAATAAAAAAGACAAGTCTTGTCAAGAATTTGTCACCGGACCTCCTTTTATTACCAGATAAATCAATAGACAAACAAACTAGTAAACAAATGAATAGAATAATAACAGTAATAAAAAAACCAAGAAATAATAGTGATAACAACCAAAAAAAATACTCATTAATTACTCTTTGGTATTTGTGCTATAATAATGAAGCCTTAATGACAATAGCTCAAAGCAGAAGCATTGTCATAAAGGAATACGCTAAGATCAAAATATGCTTATACCTCCTAATAATTTATTTTGATTTTCTCTTGATAATGGTGATCTTAGGTCCTTGAGCAATCACTTTTTAATTGGCGTAGCACATTAATTCGTTGTAGATTTGTGGGAATTGAACTTATATTATTATAATTTAAATTAAAAAGTGTAATGCCCACTAGTTACGTTTCATTATTATTATTATTATTATTAATAGTAGTAGTAATTTGCTCTTAATCATCCAATTCCAATTTATTGGTTAATTAATTCGGATCGAGTAATGCAGAGATCCATTATGGGGACAATCTTCCATTCACAACACTAAAATTCAAAATCAAAATATTGTTTAAAAGATTTAGTATTTTATCCCGTTAAATTAACTGATAGTTGGTAATTAGATTTCATTATCACTAATACAAAATTTTAATTAGAAGTATATTTTGTCGGCCACAGTGCCATTACTGGTTTCAATGAAGAGACAAAATGGCTTTACAGCTCCCTCGAATACGTCAATGCTATAAATAATTAATATAATTTAGTACCCTATGATTAGACAGACTATCAACCTTTTATGTTAGTATTAATTTTAGCTTGCTTTTGGTCTGAACTTGAAGTTCGTGTATGAATAATATATACTGATTTTTGGGGCCATGCATGTATGAATACTATATTGTTTTTCAAAATAAAATTCTGGTTTCTAGAAGTACCACTTTGCTTGAAATAGGGATTTTTTTTAAATTTGACTTAAAAAGGTGGAATGTTTAAAAATCTAACATGTTAAAAAGATGCTTTATAAAATTAACATAATTCGCCAACAGTGTTGGCGAGTTTATTAAAATATTAATAAAATTTGAACATATTTATAATATTTTATCAAAAAAAAAAAAAAAATTTTAAAACTCGCCAACACTGTTGGCGAGTTTACAGGAAAAAATATTAAAAAATCAAACTCGCCAACCGTGTTGGTGAGTTTTGAAAAAAATAAATTTAAAAATCAAACTCGCCTTTTCGGGTGGCGAGTTTTGGTGGGCGGGAAAAATAATATATATATTTTTTATGTGGTAATTATTTCTGACGAGTAATACAGAAATTATATATATATATATATATATATATATTTAAACAAAACTCGCTATGGTACTTACGTTGTAACATATCAGAAAGGGAAAAAAAAAAGGAAAAAATATCGCTGCATTGTTGTCTGAATAGGTAAAATTGCTAACAAGGATAAGATAGTCTTGTATTACTTTGTTATGAATAAATGACTTCGACATCTATTTAAATAACCTGTGAAGGAGGCATAAGCCGAAGTCATTTATTCATAACAAAGTAATACAAGACTGTCTCATCCTTGTTAGCAATTTTACCTATTCAGACAACAACGCAGCGATATTTTTCCCCTTTTTTTTTCCCCTTTTCTGATATGTTACAACGTAGGTACCATAGTGAGTTTTGTTTATATATATATATATATATATATATATATATAATTTCTGTACTACTCGTCAGAAATAATTACCACATAAAAAAAATATATATTTTACAAAACTTTATAAAATATATATTTTTTTTTTCCCGCCCACCAAAACTCGCCACCCGAAAAGGCGAGTTTGATTTTTAAATTTTTTTTTTTCAAAACTCGCCAACACTGTTGGCGAGTTTGATTTTTTAATATTTTTTTCTGTAAACTCGCCAATAGTGTTGGCGAGTTTTAAAAATTTTTTTTTTTTTTTTTTTGATAAAATATTATAAATATGTTCAAATTTTATTAATATTTTAATAAACTCGCCTACAGTATTGGCGAGTTATGTTAGTTTTATAAAGCATCTTTTTAACATGTTAGATTTTTAAACATTCCACCTTTTTAAGTCAAATTTGAAAAAAACCCTTGAAATAGTGGCCTCTCTATTACCTCAATTTTATTGGCAGAATAAAAAGATATATATATATATATATCCATAAATGATGTATCACCAAACTCCCATTAGGAAAAAAGTTATCTTGCTTGACACATATATCATGACAATTTTAAAAAGTATACTGATTATTCATTAATTGTAACACTGGTTGAAATTAATATATTAATAATTTATAAATTATAATATATTAAAATGTACTTTTATGGCGTTATAAAATATTAAAATAGATTATTATGATAATAGCTAGTGTCATAAAATAAAGTATTATAATATTCACTTATAGTATGATATTTTGTTGTGGTTTAATTAATAGCATTCTTTTGGTATTGTCTTTTTAAGAAAATATAAATAGTTAAAAAAATATTTTTTATTTTTATCGAGGACTATCTGATTTTTCGTTCAAACTGTATATTAACTCAAAACATGAAAATCTGTATATATATATATATTTGATAATGTAATGTGCCACTACATAATTTTTAATCACAAAATTAAGAGCCTTGTACAAATAATCAAATCTTTCATTTATTGTCACCTAAAATTGCGTATCAAATCAAATGCAAATCATACTCTTAGAACGTCGGCAAAAGTTTCACACGCACGCGCGCACACACAAAGGAGAAAAATAAAAGCAAAATAAAGAGATTGAAAGGGCAAAAAGGATCATGGATTCGTGGGTGGCCCGTGAGGTATGTTGGTCTCTGAAATGTTACACGCACTTTATTAGGGGAATATATTTTGATGGATGACATATTAAATTTAATTTGTTTAATTTATCAATGTTGATATACAATTTTTCATTATAAACGGGTATTTGAAAAGTTTTATTGTTGTTTGCAAATCAATATCTATAGATATCATACGGATATTAGGTATATTCGTATTTGATTGTAACTTTTAAAAATTGAATTTAATTATAAATATTTAAATATCCGTGTCTGATAAATGAATGTTTAGATATCTTATTCAATTGCAAATTATTAATATTCAACCATAATAATTGAATATTCAAATTTGTGTATAGATGATATAGTCAAAATTCCTTTTTTTATATAAGATTTGCTTTTTATAAAAAAAAACTTATATATACACACATTAGCATAGATATCATACATTTTTATTAATAGCACCTAAAGTTCATATGTATATATTTATGTATTTATCTTTTTTATATCTTTTTAAGTTACAAAGATATGATACCCATTAAAAATAATTTTCATATATTGTATTTGAAACAAGAATTTATTATTTATCCTTCACATAATATGAATGTTTATTTTTTCAGTTCTATATATCTTATAATGCATCAAATTTAATGTATATGATTATTAAAAATATAGTTTTTAGAAAACTATTAAGCACGAGATGAATTTTACAAAATTATATCAATAAATACAATAATTAATTTTTTTAAAAATAAAACATTATTGAAATCACATAAAAATTTTAGAAAACACACATAAGTTATTTTTTGCAAATATTATTTATTTGATATAATTAACAGATGCAACTAACTTGCAAATAATCGGATATATAAATAGATATATATATATTAATCGATTAACAGGTTAGAATCGAATAATTAAAACAACAAAAAAATACAGATACTATTTATTCTAAACGAATACAAATGTTTTGCTCTATGAACAAACGCAAGTGCTAACAACAGATCGAATCTCCTACCCCATAATAATATATCATCCTTTGTCCTATATTCTAAATGTACAACACCTGTAAATATTGAATATTTACTTATCGACATAATATTCAATCTTGTTAATTATATTTTTTCATTTTCTAATTTAGTAAGAAAATTTGTTTCTTGTTGTTAAATAAATTTTTAAAATTTACATGTATCGTACAAAATATGAGAGAGAATGTAATATTATTATGAGATAGGAGGTTCGATCCGTACTAACAATGATCAAACTTTGGATTATCTATGAACCGTTTTACACGTAGCATGGAGAATATGGGGATTGGGGAGCATGCCAAAAATGCATGGCCGACATAAAAGCGTACAAAACTACTGTAGAGAGTTGACCAGGTACCTCCACGTATGAGCTATGGTTCTGCAATATGAGATGATATAAATGTCTGTCGTACAGTACTCTATTATTCTTATTATTATTATTATTATTTATTTGCGTTTCTTCGGAACCCAAAGTGTCGGTGCTAACGCGGAGCACCCAAACACCCTCGTTTTAGAACTTAGAAGAGACCATTCGAGGCCAAGTCGGCGCTTATGACACTTTCATTTACTGCAGGAGAAAAAATAACTATTAATGATAAAAAAAATATAATTGCATAGAAATTACTACTAATAATAGTTATGATTTTATCTTTCTTTACCAAATATATGAATTTAGTGAAAAGGCCTTTCTTTTCTTTCTTTCCTGTTTTTCTCATCCTATTTCATCAAATTGGGGTGATGATAACTAGCGTTTAAAGAATGAATGGAATATTGACGGTTTCAATAAAATTTTATTTTTGAACAATTAAAATAATTGTACCAAAAATTAGTGATTTTTTAAAAAAAAAAATAGATATTGGGAAGCGGCAACAATTTTGATCATTAGAGTTTTGAAGCGAGTTAATGTTTAAAATTATCAATATTGGTAATTAGTCACACATATAATAACAATTTGATGAAAATAAAAAAAAATCATCATTATAATTTATGACAACTGACGAGTCATGCAATTTTTACCATTATTAATGTTACAAGAAAACTCACCCTTCATTAATTTTTTTTAGATGAATTAATTCGTGACATGTGTACATTTATGATGGATTTATAACAGAATTTTATTGAAACAAAAATCAAAGCATCAATCAGTGATAATATATTTAATAACAAATTTGCGACGAATGAAATTTACAATATGCTTAATTAAATTTGTGACAAATTGTTCCATTAATGAATGAATGACGATTAATTTCTATTAGGGTAAATTCATAAAAAAAAAGATATGATAAAAAAAAATAATTTTTTGTTCTTTAATTTGGAGTTAATTATGACAACTTTCTTTCTTTATTTTTTTTTTGTTTTTTTTCTCCCATGATAACTTAATATATCACCATCAGTACTTTCTGAAATTTCTAATGTTCTCCTCATTAATTTAAGGGATATAACAATACCATTCTTAATTATTGTATTTAAGTATATATACCAAATAGATTATCACGATGACCATGACATAACGCTAAAGTTCATCACTCATGATTGTTATAATATATCTATCTTCTGATAATAATAATATTATATATGGGTCCATAGCCTTGTGTGGTCTTTGGCTCGAAAAGGAAATTAGACGTGCAACATATAAAGTTCATACAAAAATATTAATATTTTTTTTCTTTAAATATATATAGTTCATTAAAAAATATATACATTTTGTTTCAAAATTAATCAACATAATTTGTTTCCATTTTGCTCCTTAAATAAACAGCAAATAACACCCTCGATTTGTTGATTTAAAACGAGGTTGAAATTAATATTATTCTTTTACTACAAGAAAGCATCCATTTTTCACTAATGAATATTTTTTGATCGATGAATTTCATTAATATAGATATAAGAAAGCTGTGATGGATTCATAACGAAATTTATTAACTAATAACAAAGCATATGTTAATAGATTTGTAAAAAATAAAATTCGCCACGTAATTATATTTTTCGACGGATCTTAAATTTATGACGGATTACTCCTTTAATAAATGGGGGCATTTTCATAATTAATAAATAATGATCCATCTAAGATATGGCTGATTGTTGGGGCATACCAATCACATGAATTGCCATACATGATAATTAACTAGAAATTGTCGATTTATGAATGTCTAGTTAGAAACCCCTCTGATTATTAAATGTGATTTAATTTGCCGACAACTATGACTATATATAAAAATAATCACATTTTTCACTAACAAAATAATTAGGCCATCATAAATTTAATAAAACCTATTACATATTCTTTGCGACAAATTTTGTTCATTAAAAATACTTTAATAAATTCATTATTACTAATAGTTGCATTCTCTTTATTTTAATGAGAATCCGTCACAAATATATCACAAGCATAAATCAATATATCATAAATTTTTTATTAGTTAAAAAGTTACCTCGTTATAATATATCAGAGCTATTCATTTGTTCGCGCACCACAAATATATACACTTGAGAAATTGATAATAATAAATGCCCCAATGATTTGAAAATAATTGATCTACCACAAATTTCTTCTATTTTTTTCAGAAAAACATTCTAATTAATTAGGTACGTAACATTTTCAAAATTTTCTATATGCCAAACCTTATTTTCCACATTCAGCACATTTCTAACTCGTGGCCTTTGCTTAGAGTTGCGTGCAGCCATTTACTGAAGTGCTCATGTTCAAAAAGAAATATTCGTGAAAATATAGAAGTGATAATATAAAAATTAGGGTGAATTACATCTACCTCCTCTGAGGTTTGGTGAAATTATAATTTAACTCATGATTTTTTGTAAATTACAATAAACCCCCTGCGGTATATTCCTCTAACAATTTACCCCAACCGTTTATGACCGTTAGGGTTCCGTTAGTTTTTGTATGTAAAGTTTCGATAGTACCCCTGAGGGGTTTTTTTGTAATATATATATAAAATATTTGGGATTGTATGTTATGTATTACATCTTTGTGGGACTAAAAGTAATAATATTGAAAAAATTGCTCTATTTTTTGACAAGTTTTTCGGTGAACTTGAAGCGGGTCTTAAACTTTTCGACATGAAAAATACGTTGGTGAGGTCAATTGTGGGCTACAGTAGATTTTATACATTTTTCGTTTATCACTTGTAATTATTACATATCACAGGGGGTTATTGTAATATACACAAAAAAATGTGGGTTAAATTGTAATTTCACCAAACCGCAGGGGAGGTAAATGTAATTTGCCCTATTTAATATCAGCAAAAAATAAAGGGCAAAATGGACTTTATACACTTTCCGTCCATCACTTGTAATTATTTCATACCACAGGGGTTTATTGTAATTTACAAAAAACCGTGGGTTAAATTGTAATTTCGCCAAACCTCAGGGGAGGTAGATGTAATTCGCCCTAAAAATTATTATTAATGGTAGATAAGGTTTTGATTTATTGGTAAGATGGAGTACTTATAATCTTGAGGTTATGGGTTTGATTTTTTGTGAATGTGGATTTTATTTTAATTTAATACTAATTTCTTTTTATTGTATAATAGTTTGTATTTTATTATTATTTGATTATTATTGAACTTGTATAGTTTGTTCTTCATTCAAAATATTGATACGATTGATTGTAATAGAGATATAATTGGTTGTGATTGTAATAGGCCATTTTCGTCCTTCAAAAAAAACGTTATTGTTAATTAGTGTATTAAGTGATAATACATTTCATTTTGTTTCCAGGTAAATTTATTTAGTTACAACTTACAAGAACTTTTATTTGATCACTGACTTAAAGTTAATAGGAATTGATGGTTTAGCTATCACCATTGAGAATTAGTGGCACAGTGACACTCATATAGTGACAAGAATTAATATTTTAGTTGTTACATCTAAAATTAATGATACTCCTATGATGACAAAAAAAAAATTGTGACAAAATTTCCATTATCATTACATTGCCACCATGTGAATGTCGTTAATTACCAATTGTGGCAATTTAAATGTTATTTTGTTAATATTGACATTGTACAAATTATTCTCATAAAAAAAGTAATTATTTTATCATAAATGTATATAATTAATGAATTTTTTTTTATGATCACCTATTATATATTAGCGACGAATTTACTGATGTTCTTGAATTTGATGAACTATGTTCCTAGGTGTTCCTTATTGATCAATAGTATGAATTTCCTGATATGTTTTTTCTTTCTTGGAATTGTAAAACTATTAAAATCAGCAATGAGCCTACGATGCTCGAAACCAATTAACTATTCATATCTATATGTATACATGTCTAGCATCACTAAATCACTTGAATTTACAACCCATTTTTTTTTTGTTCACTGCCTCAGATTCAAGATAGATAGGTTGAGAGGAACTCGAATAAAGTGATAGGGGTATCCCAAGTTACTAGTGCTTAGTTCTTTTAGTATGTTTAATAGGAAGTTTACTATATGTAATGATGAATTTAGTTATTTTGTTTTGTTACCCTTTTGAATTTATATAGTTTTATATATATGAGTTACATTTATATTTCTATCTCGCTTCTATTATGCTATAAGTGACTACTAGGTAGTATCGGTTAGGCCATTCGTATTAGGTATTGATTGCAAGATAGATACTCGGTACGATTCTCAGTGGACTCCAATCGTATAGGAAGATCTTAACGAGAGGGCTCCCACACTAATTGTGTTGTAATTATAATTAAATAGCTTACAATAAATATGAGATTATTTTTTATAATTTAAAGATAAACATATATAGACATTAGCATATAATGAAAATATCGTAATAAGTCTTATTTCTGTTTTTGAATATTTTAAATATGTATTTTAAGTTTTTAACGACGGATGTATATATTTGTTGACATTCTATTTATTTTTTGTAATACAATTGAATCAATGGGGGAGCCACTTGGTGTTGAGAGGGTGCAATTGACCCCCTCACTTTGTTAAAACTCTTTTGTACATATATGTGTATAAAAGTAGAAACAGTTGTAGCAAAAATAAACTATATAATTTTACATAGAATGGGTTCACAAAGTAAAAAGATGTGAAAAAATTTTAAATTTTTTATGTAACTTTAAAGAAGTAAAAAGAAAATTGGCTCACTTGTAATAAAAACAAAAACGAGACTATATATATGTATATCTACGAAGCAATTTTTATTATATCCTCTTTTAATTTTCAAATTTTTAAAATAATCCACCTTTTTAAAACCTTTCAAAAATACCCTAGATTACCTTTTCAAACCTCGATTTTACTGTTCATGTGAGCCGGCGTGATTTCTTAAAAACCCAACTTTTATTCTTTATCTCACTAAAACCCATCCTAAAGTATTTTTGATCAATTTAGTACATTTTAACTATAAAATGTCTTTAAAAAATATGTTTAAAATAGAAAAAGTCACAACCATCTTTATTCACAATGTTTATACTCAAATCTTAAATTTTTTAATTATTTATTAATTTTTCTTAAATTTGTAATGTTAAATCAAGTAAAACCCCCTTGTCAAAATTGGTATCAAAGCCATAAAGATCAATAAAAACTTATAAATTATGGAATATTTAGAATTATTAAAATTATCAATTATAAATATTTTAATAAGTAAAGAGTTATTTATTTACTTACAAGAAATAAATGATAAAGAATTTAGTGATGAATTAAATTTTGAGTTATTATCATGTGATTTCTCATGTGATGAAACTGATTGGCAGTTATCTCCCCCATGAAGAATAAACTGTTTCAACACACTAAAAGGTACCAAAAGGTTGAGAAGTACTACAAAATCCTAAGATCTCTAGAGAAAAAAGCCAAGGCATATAAATATGCTGAAATAAGAGAATTGTACTATAGGAAGTTAGAAGCTTATAAAAAACGTAGAGCAATAATGATTCTACTTAGCAATGCCTAATTACACATTAAATAGGCTTCGAATAGAATTGTATCTATACCAAAAAGAGTTGGATTTTATTTTAAGGAATCCAACTTATCATAGAGGAGATGCTTTTAGAATTTGTTTTTTGGAAAGCAAAATAAAACAAATAAATGAAGGTCTTGATGTTTTAAGTCGCTTGTGAAGACAAATAAAAATCTTAAACGATGGATATATAATATAAATCTAATTCTAAGTTTAAATATAATTCTTGAAAGAATATAATCGAGAGTATGAACACATTAAAACAGAAGAGATTAAAGAAAAAATACAAAGTTGCAAACAAAAGATAAAAGCTACCCAACAAAATGCTCAAATATCTTCTAATAGATATAAAAAATACAAATGGATAAAATAAATAAAAATATTGAAGAATTAACTACTGGAATGAATAAAATATTTGAAGCACTATATGTTCTAAATCAAGAACTTAAAGAATTAAAAACAGAGGTTCAAATCTTAAAGATTTATAATTCAAACGTTGAAGCTTTAATAAAAAAATACTTGTCTTAAGAAAAATAAATTTGACAAGAAAATAAAAGAAAGAGAAATTATAATAAAACCAATGAAAACTATTAAAGAAACAGTGCATCCAAATTCCTTTGACGCATATATGATTAATGTTGAATTACCTAAAATGTTAGCTGAAGAAGAAGCTCTTAAAAAGGAAGAAAAGGGTAAAGACATAGCTATATCATCTAATCCACCTAAAGAACAAGATTCTGAATCAGAAACTGATAAAGATGAATGAAATTAATAAATTAATTGATCAATTTGAAAAAATAGATCGTTCTGAAATAGAGAAATATGAAGTATTAGTTAACACCAATAATACAACTGGAGGCCCAAGTGGTACAATAAAATCAGAAGATATGAAAACAGAGAAATCAGAAATGATGCCTATTCCTAAATATAGAAGGCAATATTATGATCATATAAAGAATAATAAATATCGTAAACAATTAGATAAATTCACTCCAGATACTAATTATAGTGAACCTATAAATCATGTAGGGTCTAAATTAAATATAGATTGCAAAGAAGATACTAAAAAAGCTATAATTTCATGGGCAAATACAATGAAAGTTTTCTTTTTATATAATACTGATGATACATGGACATCAAATAGACAAATAGATTATTTAATTGCTACATATGATGGTATTATTTTTAATTGGTGGCAAGGATTAACTGAAAACACTAAAGCTTTGATAAAAAGAAATGTACAAACTAAATTAATAGATACTACAGATATAGGAATTGAAATGTTAGTTGCCTATCTTTCTAGTGAATTTTTAGGAAAAATTGGCATGATCCTGATAAAGAAAGTGTTAAAGAAAAAAAAGAAGCAAGAATTAACTTAATAAATCTTAGAATTTGTAGTATGAAGAATTTAAAACAATATACGTGTGAATTTAAAGAAGATTATTATTCTCAATATTATAATAATGAAGATCAGAGTATATATCTCAATATGTACTTTTTAAAACTTCCACATCCTTGAAATAAATATATAATGAATAAATGGAAGGAAGAAAATAAAGATTCAACTTCAACTCTAGGAAGAAGAATTAGTTTTCTCTTTTCAGAGTTAAGTAAATTATGTAAATCTCAAGATTTATATAGAAGAACTAAAATTTTTTTACCTTTATATTGTAATGAATTTGAAGTACCCAGTCAATGGGGATGTAATAAAGAAAGAATTACTAAAAGGAAAAGAAGGTTTCATAAAAAGAAGTAAAGAAACATATAAAACCAAAAAGAAGATATTTTAAAAGAAAACCTAACTATAAAAGAAATAAAAATCTTTCACAATGCCAATGCTGAAATTGTGGAGAAATTGGACATAAATCACCAGAATATAAGAAACCTAAAAAGATTCGAAGTATAGAAGCTGAATTTATAGAACTTCAAGATGAATTGTCTGAAGTTTCAGATATAGAAAATTATCTAGATAAAGAAATATATATTGAAGAAGAAAATTACTCTAATTCTAAAAATGAATAAAGATATAATTGAAATCGAAGATTCAGCTAAAGAAGTAGAAATCTATGAAGGATCAGAGGGTTATGCTCAACTGAATAACCTTTGATCAAGAAACTTTGGTAAAAATAAAAGGTTTAAAACTTGATGCAACTAACCCTACTAAAAGTATTTTTAAGTCTTTTGGTGACTTAATAAAAAGAGAAAAGATAAATATTTATGATTATAATGCAGTTAAAAAATCTATAAATGTTGAACATACTAAAGGGCAAATTAGATTAAATTTGCTTACTAAATCCTCAATAAATCAGGCTTTAAATAAAATCAAAAATAAAGAAGTAAGAAAGAAGATAAAATATGTTTATCTTGGTAGAATTCAAATCCTAGTTAAAGCTTTATTTAGAGATGGAATAGATAGTCCTATGGTTATTTCACTTAATGACCAAAGGTTTATAGATGCTAAAAATAGTCATTTGGGAACAGTCGAAGGAAATTTAATATATTTAGAATTTTGTTTTGATTGTTATCCAAAATATAGTGTTGAAATAAATGATCAGAATATAAATGATACTCTAAGTTAATATTTTCAACTTTTAAAAGATTTAAAACTTAGGGATAAAAGTCAAGCATTTACTTTTTATTATAGAGCAATATATGCTTTTACTAATAGTAATTATGGTAAAATATATCAAGATAGACCTTATATTGAAATTGATAATGAATGCCGCGATATAATAACAATAAAGTTGCCAATGATAGAAGAAATCAAAGAAATACAAGATTATGAACTTAAAATAAATAGAAAACCCATTTTAGAATATGGATCTAGTAGTGGAATGATACCACAAATAGATTTTGGAAAACATACTATATCTAGAAAAGGTGTTAGTAAGTTACCACTTACTAATGTTGAGTTTACAAGACAAGATATAACCAATACTATGATTATAAATGCTAAATATTTTAATGGTCAAAAATATATTAGAGGACCAAATATATTAATTGATACAGGAGCTAGTGGCAATCAACTTGCAAAACATAAAAATAAAGGTTTAATTGCAAAGGTTGTGTCTATAATATTTTAATATAAAAACTTTGAAGGACAACTAATAACTTGTGATCAAGAGGTACAAGTTTTAATACTTTTTGAAGATTTAAGAATAATTGTACCTTGTTACATAGATAGTGATATGGCAGGAGACTATTACGATATAATTCTAGGTAATAGTTTCTTAAATCAATGTGATTATTATAAAATAGAAAAACATGGTGTTACACTACAAATAGGAAAAATAAAAATCTTTTGTAAAAAAACATGAAGGGAATTAATTTTTCTTTGAGTGTCTTTGTACAAATAATAGTACAAGATACTATTATAACAACATGTGCCTTAATAGATAATGGTTCAGAAATAACTTTATTTAAATTCTTTCTTTATACTAAATGGCAAGAGAATGGGAATATACTAAATGGCAAGAGAATGGGAATATAAAGATAAAGGGTGTTACGGGACAAGCCGAACACATTAATAAAAAGACAAATAAAGTAAATGTTATATTAGGAAGTAAATTATTACTATAAATACTATATATGATTATAACTTCCTTGAAGCTGAATCCAATTTCAGTTTTACTCACAAAATCTTTATTCTGTTATCCTAAAAACTAAATGTGATCATTATTTAAAATTACCCCGAATAAATGAGCCATTCAGAGTTCAGCCAGCGAAGCTTGGTGGACCGTATGATAAAATTTCGATAAAAATACATAATATAACAATAAAACGGATAACTCTTGAAGATGTCATAAATCAGCTAAAAGAAAATTATAATGATCATCCTCTGGCTTTTTATAAGAAGTCAGATTTAAAAGCAAAAGTAGAGCTAACTGAAAATATAGTTATAAAAGAAAGACCCATGTTATATACAGAAAAGGACAGAAAAGAATTTGATAAACAAATAAATGAATTATTATATAAAAATCCACCTTTAATTAGAAGGAGTAATAGTCCTTTTAGTAGCCGAGCTTTCATGGTTAAAAATGAAGCTGAGAAAAAATGAGGAAAATCTAGAATGATAATAAATTATAAAAGACTAAATCACTTTACTAGGCCAGATAGTTATTATCTCCCTAATAAAGAAGTTTTACTAAACCTTGTTAAAAGAAAGAAATATTATTCTAAATTTGATTGTACTTCAGGGTTTTGGCAAATAAAAATAGAACCTGAAAGTATACAATACACAACATTTAGTTCGTCTCAAGGACAGTTCGAATGGTTAGTTATGCCATTTGGATTAAAAATGCACCTTCTATATATCAAAGAAGAATGGATAAAATCTTTAATAAATATAAAGAGTTTCTTGTTGTTTATGTTGATGATATTTTAATTGCTTCTAGTACTTTAGAAGACCATCAAATTCATCTATTACAATTTGCTAAAACTTGTAAAGAAAATGATATAGTCTTATCTGAGCGAAAGGCTATAATTTGTAAAGAAGAAATTGAATTTTTAGGGTTAAAATTAAATAAAGAAGGAATTAAACTTCAACCCCATATATCTAAGAAAATTTGTGAATTTCCTGATAAATTAAAAAATAGAAATCAAATTGAAAAATTTCTCGGTTGTCTACATTATGCTGAGGGATCCATAATAAATCTTGTTAAAAAGAAGCATGAGATTCAAAAATTGCTTCGAAAAAATAATACTAAAGGATGGAGTAATCAACATACAGAGATTGTTAAAAATCTAAAAGAAGAATGTAAAACTTTGCCTGAATTAAAGCTTCCTGATGAAAATGATAAATTGGTGATACAAACGGATACTTCAGATCTTTATTGGGCAGCAATACTTAAAATCGATCTCAATGAGATATGCAAGTATACAAGTGGTACTTTCGGTCAAGCTGAGGTCAACTATACAACCCATGAGAAAGAACTTCTAGCCATTATAA
This sequence comes from Petrea volubilis, assembly GCA_026212405.1. Classification (NCBI taxonomy): domain Eukaryota; kingdom Viridiplantae; phylum Streptophyta; class Magnoliopsida; order Lamiales; family Verbenaceae; genus Petrea; species Petrea volubilis. Next base: position 13,657,716 of record CM047886.1, read on the forward strand.
AAGGAATTCAGAAATTCTGTCTCTTTCTATGTCAAATACCTTTTAAAGTTCAAACCGACAATACCCAGATACAATCCTTAGTTTTCAATAAATTATCAAATACACCCCAATACATAAGGCTACATAGATGAGTTCAGAAAATAGAGTATATAAAAGGTTTAGAAAATTTCCTAGCCGATTTCATTTCTAGAAATACAGAATTTGAAAAAGAATGAGTTCTCCAACTCTAAAATGGATGAGATAAGTGTGCATTTCCCTATAAATGCAAATAGAGTGATTGTATGCACTATACATACAACTAGTCCACTATCTAACGGTTGGTGGTAAAGACTTTTCAAATCCATTGATGGGTGACAGTTTCCCAAATATTGTGTTGATGATACAGATCATCTGAATAAATTCTTATTTTTCTGCAGGAATAAAATTCTAAAGAAAGATGGATCTTGAAGAGCTAAAGAATAAGATAGACGATATTGTCTTGGTCTGTCAAGACATTGTTGACAGTAATAAAGCTCTTGAAGATTTGATAGAATTAAATTCTAAAACAGTTATCGATATCTCTCAAGAAGGACTTAGAAGAGCCCTTTTCCTTCAAGAAAGTCTAGATTTGTTTCTTGAATCTAGAAATAAAGAAAAAGAAAAAATGAGTGATTCTAAAAATGAGAGCAATAAAAAGAAGAGCAATAAAGGAAAAGATAAAGCAGAGTCTTCTGGAAGTCAAGATAATAGACCATTATCTGATAAAGATTTTTTGGACTCTAGAAAACATAAAGAAAAAACTTCTAAATCTCAAGGAGATGCTGAAGTTATTGAAATAAAAATTAATAAATCTGAAAGCTTCAACAGTAGGGGATCCAATGAAGAATTTGTTCCTACAAATAAATGGGAAAGAGAATATAAAGAAGTTGCTGAAGAAGCCTATAGATGGGAGAATTCCATAATACTATTCTACTCTAAAGGATATAGTGTTCATTCACGAATTACCGCCATATTTGGAGCTGATTCTTATAAAGTTTTTCAGCTTGCAAACTATAGATTTCTAGATCTGCTATATGTTGGAAATGATCTAAAGGAAATTTCAGAATTTGATGATCGCTTTAAATCCCAGGTCAGTCTAAATTGCTAGAAATAGAGAAGTCGTACTCAAGTTCTATTCTATAGCCCCAGAACCTGAGATACGAATTTGGCATGAAGTCCAACACATGATCACTATAGATGTTATAACCACAAACTTAAAGATTGAAACTGGTATAAAATTTTTTCGATCTTTCAAGTTCACCAGTTCATGGATCACAAAGCGAAGAGCCATGGACATTAAAGCCATTTAATCCATTGTTGAGTCCCTTTGGGAGCGACAATATGAAACTCTCATGGAGGCTAACAATAGAATTTTTTGAGGAAAGGAGGACAAATAAAATCTCCACTGCTAAAGGAATTCCTCACTAAATTTTTCAGATATGAATTTTATTGCACATAGACTACAAGGAAGAAAGCTTGCAGAATGATTGGTTGTTGCAAATCATGATGTAAGCGCTTACGTCAATGCAAGGAGTGACGGATGCCATAACGTCATCATCCACTAAAGAATTGTGGCAGACAGCTGTGGGAGGCAGCTTTTGACTTCTGATAAAGAAGATAAAGATAAAGATTCAGCGCATAAAGATTAGGACACCGGACGTCACATAAAACTTTGAAGTCCGAATAGTTATATTTCTAGCTCTATAAATTGTACTTAGGTTTCATTTGTAAAGCATTCGAAAACTCAGACTGATTTCTCACTCTGAAAAATACTCATAGTATAGGAAACCAACTTTTATAGATCTTTGTAAACCATCTTCTAAATCATGTTTGTATAGATCCTTTTTTGAAGGAAATAAAACCAGATTATTTTCATAAATATTCAAGTTTAGAAATTTTTCTATAGAAATCTTTTAAGCTTGTATTTCTCCTATTTTTTCCAAAATTCTCTAACCCTACGAAGGCCGTAGTGATTACACCGTTCGAGACGGTAGCCGTTTGGAAACGTAAGTCCCGTGAAGCCAGGAGGGCGTTTGGGCTAAAACCAGTTAGGCTTGTCGAGGTGATTGAAGACGAGTCCGAAAGGAGGATTAAAGAATTAAGGACGTCAAGGAGGTAATATACTTTTAAAAGATTTAAATAGAAATATTTTTCTATTTGATGTGATGAAAATATATGGTTTTAGAGTACTTCATCATTAACTATCAGATTTGTGCAAATGTATGATTATTATTTGGATACATAAGATATACAAATGGGTAAAGATTTTGATATTATAAAAAATCAATTTAAAAGAAAAAACAATTATAAACATAAAATAGCAATTTTAAAACTATTAGAGGATCTACCTGAAGATTTAAGAATTCTTATTGCAACATATAATAATAAAAAAGATTGTGTTCTTGATTTTATCAATAAAACCATAAATCATGAAATTCTTAAAATTTATGTTAAAGAATTAGAACAAATAGCCAGAGAACTAAATGAACTTTGGGAAGAAGATAGAACATTAGAAAATTATATTCTTATGACTTGTAAAAATGCAGAAAGAATAAAACTAATAAAATTTATATATCATGAAAATTGGGATATACCGTACTTTTTCTAAAAATAGAGGTCTAAAATTATAATAAATTGAAAGGTTTGGATTATAAAAGCAAATATAGAAACTTTGAACAGTGAAAATACTATTCAAATAGAAGAATCACTATTTAAAAGGGGTAAAATGAAAAACCTTTAATAAAGAAGGATATTTTAAAAATAAATCTGTAAAAATAGGATAATTTAAAAATCATTTCGTATATCTACATCCACTAAAATTATAATAATTTAAGAGTACAAATTGATTATGTTCTCTTCTGCAAAGACATGTCACACGTATATGCCACATGAGAAATAAAGTGGTTTAATCTGTTAATTTTATTTATTTCAACTAAGAGCCCTATAAAAATTTGTTTGATTTTCTACAAAAAAAAATTAATACAAATTTTTGTTTATTATTTTAGTTAAATTCTACTGATCAATTTATCAAATTATGAACACTTCAAATATTCTAAAATAAAATTCGACATCTTTTTGATAGTTGTTCGTCAAAAATTTCCTACAATTAAATCTGCCGGAAAATTTGACTAAAGATGGTTGCCAATAGTTGGCTAACCGTCAAGTATTGATACCATTAAATAAAATTTTTGACTATTGAATTTAATCATAGTCTCATTACACTTAATTAAAAGTAAAAATTGTCTATTCTAGTTCATCGATCAACAACACTAAATAACAACAATAATAATAACAATAATAATAATATTTGACCATGTATCGGTAATGGTTCAGAAGTGAGATATACAGTCCTCAATGAAAAGGACTTACACCCGCAATCTAAATCTGCTGATAAAAAAAGTTGGTCTTATTTTGTTGGTACAATTTCTGGTCACGTGCCAGCCGGGATCCCATTCACAGTAAATAATCAATTATTAAACAAAAAGTCACAGAGTAGGAAAAAGAGTTTCCAATTATAGTAACAGTAATGACTTCAAAAGCTGCATATTCGATCTACAACCTAAATTATAAAAAGATTAGATAAATAAATAAAGTGCTCTTTTCTTTTCTTTTTTCTTCCCCTTTCTCACGTGGGGACGTCTGCAAAAGTTATAAAAAAGTGTTTTCCTACTTTTACTAAAAAAAACAGTTGTATAATGTTTTAGGATCGTTTAAATGAATTTAAAAAAAATATTTTTCGAACGGTTGTTTTTTAGTAGAATTTTTTTTATTAAATCAAGTAATTTTGTATTTAGATACAATAATTAAAATATATACTTTTATTTAAAGTTACTCTGAGTAGCTTTTAAAAAAGTCATTTTCTGATTGTACTTCTTTTTTAAAATTCATCCAAACACATATTTTTTTGCTTTGAACTATTTTTTTTTCAAAAAATAAATATTTTTCACTTAAAAATAGCTCCTACAAACGTGCTCTTATTCTGCTACTTTTCTTGGAAAAAGAAAATCAAAATAGGTTAAAAGATGAAAACACTTTTGACGTTACTTTTTAAAAATTCAATCACCATATTTTACTGCTTTTTTTTTTCTCAAATGCCATCTACTATTGACTCATTTTTTTTTTCAATTTTTTCATAATTTTTATTTTTTGAAAAATAAAAATATTTACAAATACCTTTTATTTAGTAATCAAAAAAGCACTTTTCTTTGTGGGAAGGCCTTTTGTGCTTATGCAATTGTGTTATAACAACGTAAGGACATTGGGCAAATAGATTTTTAATACCACAATAGATATATATATATATATATATATACAGTGACGAAGCCAGGGGTTGGTGGCCGCGGTCGCCCCCCCTCAATTTTTAGTATATATATTTGATGCGGGTTGAATTCGGGAGCTGGTTGACCTCAGTCGGTCACTTTGGTCGAGTGTGTAGATGAAGGTGTTTGATCGAGAAGTTAGCCTGCAACAAGGGAAAGACAACATGAGCTAGTCGAAATGGGTCTCGGTTAAGACCCTCCGATGCTTAAGTCAATTGATCAGTTTTTGTGAAGATTTGAGTAGAGTGAGAGTGTTGAAAGTAATTAATACGTGTATCTTACCATAAATGCGAGGGTATTTATACTATGTCCAGGTAAATCCGCGCTCCTGTGGGCCCGTTAGGCCAAGTAGGTCATTGAGGGCTGATGTGGATGATCCATAAGCCTAATGGTACATACTAGCTGGCGCTCCATTAATGAGGTATGGGGTTTGGTGGCACCACTATACCTGATCTGATGGAGCATTTAATGCCAGTAGAGATCCGTTGGACCTGACATGGACCTGGTCGATCATGTAATCGATCAGGGGGGGCCGAGGAGCTGGGTTCGAGGGGCCGAGGCTATGTGTCCGATCGAAAGAGAAATCATCCTGCTGGGCTCGTTGGGGAGAGAGGTTTGCCAAACCGGTCGATATACGGCATCTGATCGGAAAGGTCTCTAAGGACTTTGAGCGGGGGAACCAGCGAGCACGTCGCCAGAAAGGCGATCAAGAGGTCTAGTCAGAATTATGCCACGTTAAAATTTATTAGAATTTCAAAATTCACCACCCCCCCCCCCCCCGAATAAAATTTTGACTTTTATATAAGTTACATAATAAAATTTTAAATTTAATTTCTGTACTCTATTTTATTTTTAGTGATTTATTTTTACCTAATTTCATTTATCATAATAATGAAATTCTTTCTCTTTCTTTTTCCTCTCCTTTTCCTTATTCCCTTCAAGTTAAAATACTAAAAATTATATTAGATTTTAGTTCTTTCTTCTATCCCAATTAAAACACTAAAAATTATGTTATAAATTTTCTTTTCTTACAAACCCTATAATATTCAACTTTTTCTTCGAAAGTAACGTACAAGTAGTTGTGTACTAATTTTGGAATTTATACATTTATTTATTATTATTTTTTTGTAATTGATTTTTGTATAGAGATTTGAATCTTAGGATTGTTGGTATGAATCTTGATAGTTATTCAATATTAAACTTAATGAGTCTTAATGTTAATTTGTTGGGTTATTGTACTTAAATGAATCTTACTAATTTGACATTTCATATTTAATTGTGAGTGATTTGAAAAATGTGATGGTGGAAAAAAATTAAGGATATTTTTTGAGATTTAAATATATTTTTTGATTATGAGAGCAAAGAGAGGGAAGAAAAAACCTATTTTAATACTTTTTGAGTTTTGATTATATATCAATATGTGGATTTATGTCAATTTTATTTATTATTGTTAAAAAAAATTTTGTTAAGTATTTTTTAAAAGCAATTTATTATCCACTATATTTGTTTCTTTTGACCACTATATTTGTTTCTTTTGAAGCAGAGAATAACTTGTTATTTTTTTCGGTATCATTTTTTATATATTATTTTGATTGTAGTATTTTTTTTATTATAGAACTTTTAATTGATAATATACGTATAAATATGATAACTTTTGTTATTTTATATATTAATATTATATATAACCTTTATATTCATACTTTTTAATATCTACTGATCTCGAAAAATTTCGTCCTTCCTCAATCAAATTCTTGATTCTGTCCTTGTATATATGTATAGAAATTTAATATAGAAATTAATTCAATTTTTAGCTCCAAATGTTTGATATTGTTTGCAATCATGAGTCGAACAATTTCTTCTACAAAAAGGTGTGCATGCGCCGAGCATGTTACCGTTAAGTTTTCAATATTTTCTGCAATGGGAATTTGGCTTGTGTTTAATTTAAAAATCTCAAGTATTTAAGTTTTGAGTTTGTTTCTACAAAATATCTCATTTTACTTAATTTTTAGGCCGTTTGAATAGATTCTTTTTTTTTTTTTTAAAAAAATTGGTATTTGCCTAGCTCTGTTTCGTAGAACACATTGTTTTTTAAATTAAGCTATTTTGCATTTGAATGTAATAATTTAAAGTGTTTTTTTAAGCCATTATGATAGTTTACAAAAGCCTCTTTTTATTTTTTATTTTTTTTATTTATGCTTTTTAAAAAAATCCAATCAAATATTAATTTTTTTCACTAAAGTTTTTCAAAAAATAACTACTAAAAATTAATGTTTATCTTTAAAAAAAATACATTCAAACGGACTTTTTTATCTGCCAAGCGAGGCAAAATATTTCGTTTTTCCGTAAATGGAACTTGTTCCTAATTTTCCAAGATTTTTATGAATCAATCAGTAATTATACGTATTTATTATTTGATCAACTTAAATTATTAGGTAAAATTTTATATCAAATTACAAACAATTTTACCTTCTCTCCAAAAAATTAATATAATTAAAAGAGAGTAATTAATTAATCACATAAATATTTATTTATGTAATCTGAGGTAATTGTTTTGTGACTTTGTACTGCGACGTGAGACGTTATGAGCAGAATCTTAGCTGGATGCATTCATGCTAGACAACTCTAAACAGTTCATTTCATCCCTCATAATCATTGCACTAATCCTAATTAATTATAGTTTTTCTTAATACAATCTAATACTTAATACTCATTTTAGTAGTACTAAAATCTACTACACTTTTTTTTAACCTTTTCCACTCTCTCTCTCTCTCTCTCTCTCTCTCTCTCTCTCACTCCCCCCTACACGCAGTCACCCACTGAATGTGTGAAATGTGAACACAGGCCCTTCCCCACATTCACACAATCCTTCATACCTAGAAACCTTGCATTCCACCTTCTCTCTCTCTCTCTCTCACACACACACACACACACACACACACAGTGTGAGGAGTTGCCACAGCAAATTACAGCAATGGCGGCCTCCACCGCCGTCTTCCTACCCCTAATGATCTTCTTATCCTTGATGCACCGGCCGTTATCGGCCACCGGCGCCGCCCAGCACCGCCGCATTCTGCACCAACCCTTCTTCCCACAAGACTCCACCCCCCCATCTGCACCCCCAATCCCCGCCCCCCCACCCACCCCCAAATACCCATTTTCTACTTCTACCCCCAACAACACCCCCTTCTTCCCATCTTTACCCTCACCCCCATCGCCCCCCTCCCCAGCCTCAGTCGCTTCCTTCCCAGCCAACATCTCCAACCTCAACGTCCCGGGTTCAACCAAATCCAAATCCGCGTCGCCCAAGCTCATCGGAGCTGCCGTTGCCGCTGTCATCGCCGCCGTCGCCATAGTCGCCTTCGCCGTCTTCCTCCACCTCCGCAAGCGTGGCAGAGCCGAGAGATCTTCGTCCTTCAACAACTCCAAAACCCAGAGATCTGATAGCAACAGCACCACCCCTTCATTTCAGCCCCCTCCGAATAACCAGCACCTCCCGAGGCTTCAGAGACCTTCACAAACCAGCTCAGAGTTCTTGTACCTGGGGACTTTGGTAAATACACATGGTTCCGGAGGTGGCATTGCCTGTAATGGGAGCGGTAGCACGGCAAATAATAGTAATACCTCTAATTCGAGAAAAATGGACTCGCCGGAGCTCCGTCCTTTACCGCCGCTGAACGCGCAGCAGAGTTTCCGGCGGAATTACCGCAATGATGGTGATGTAGCGTCGAGCAAAGATGATGAGGATGAAGAGTTTTACTCTCCCAGAGGCTCGTTTAACGGCAGGGAGAGTTCTATTGGCAATGGATCAGCTTCTAGAAGGGCTTTTGCTGCCATAGAAGTGGAGAATTTTAATGGGTCTACATCGAATTCTTCGTCCACATACACTTCTTCAGTTTCTGGATCGGGTTCAAGGTCTCCAGTGAGGTCCGTCTCGTTGAGTCTTTCTCCAGAAAATAGTTCGAGCCCTAGAAATTCGATTCCCAAGTCGCCTGACTTGATCGAGATTCAGAATATTGCGTCGTTGCATCGGCAAATGCCGTCCTCTGTTCCGCCTCGAGTTTCCATGGGTAAGGAATCTGCATCGCCGTCGCCACCAAGTTCATCTTCGCCGGATAGATACTCTAGAAGAAGTGAGGAATCATCGCCGAGGATTTCGAGTGTTTCAGGTCAGAATATGGAGTCTCCGGTGAGAACTAGCAGCCCTGTACAGCATAAGGCTAGTGTTATTCCAACACCGCCTCCCCCGCCTCCACCGACGAATCTCCATGTTTCTCCGCAGCCACCACGACCACCACCTCCACCACCAGTTTCAGTTCCACTGCGGCCTCCGCCGCCACCGCCGCCACCACCACCAGGTAAAGTATGCGATAGTCCTAGAACTCCAACCCCTCCTGCCCAGAAGCTCCTTTCTGAACCACCTGCATTAGTTACGCCCTTAAGACCTATCGCTGTTGAAAGTCCGACGTTGATTTCTCCAATGGGGTTGCCCTTGAATGGTTCAAGAAATGCCAATGAAATGGAGCACTCTGGTCAAGCTGTTGGACGGAGTGAGGAGAATACTCCTAAACCAAAATTGAAGCCGTTGCATTGGGACAAAGTGAGGGCCAGCTCTGATCGGGAGATGGTGTGGGATCAACTTAAATCGAGCTCTTTTAAGTATGATTCTCTACTTATTGTGGATATGGCCTTCTTTATGAGTTTAAGTTTGTTTTCTTTTTGTTGGTTTAGTGTAGTTTATATGCCCCTGTGTTGGTTGAATTATGTACAGAGTGAATGAGGAGATGATCGAGACGTTGTTCGTTGTGAATACACTGAAACCAACTCCAAAGGAAACACCTAGATGGCAGGTTCTTCCTTCTGCTGGTCAAGAGAATGGTAATAGAGTTCTTGATCCTAAGAAGGCTCAGAATATTGCCATTTTGCTGAGGGCACTCAATGTCACTGTAGAGGAGGTTTGTGAAGGCCTTTCGGAAGGTATTCTATAAGCATCCTTTTATGATTCTGTGATTCAAGATTATGTGGAACCATTTTCTTTCTAATAATTGCTGATTGCGCAAGAAAAGATTATATCACAATAGCCTGTGCACATGATGTGTTGTGTTAGTTGTAGCTGTCTTATTGCAGGTTTCGATATCGTTCAACATAAAAAAAATTAGATATAATTGTCTGGGGCATGTTCTTATTTTCCCATAGCCAAAGCTGTTGAAGTGTTGCCCTGTTGAAGCACTACGGGCAGTATCTTAGTTCTCTATTTTTCTTCCCCCTGTTGTTTTTCTCCATAGTTACGCAGTAAGACGGGTCCTTTGAGAGAGGCGTAATCTTGAATGGCCAAAGAGAACAAGGAAAATGAACTCAAAATATGAATCTTTAGTGTCTCAAAATATGAATATTTAGTGTCTTTAGACAATTTCAGTTTTAAAAGTAGTTTCTGACAATTCCTCATCCTTCACTTATGTACCAAGAAATGGCTCACTGAAATTAAAAAAGGGGCAATAATTCATATGGACAATGGTGATTATTTTTCACCTCTTTCCATGCCTTGAGCAGTTCTATTTGATCATCCACTGAGCATGTGCTACAATTAATTTTACCCTTGAAATCAGGCAATACAGACATTCTTGGTACTGAACTTCTTGAGAGTTTATTGAAGATGGCGCCAACTAAGGAAGAGGAGCGAAAGCTAAAAGAGTACAAAGATGCTTCTCCGTCCAAGCTGGGGGCCGCTGAAAGATTTTTGAAGGCAGTTCTTGATATACCTTACGCATTCAAAAGATTAGATGCAATGCTATATGTATCTAATTTTGAATCTGAGGTTGAGTACCTGAAAAGGTCATTTGCCACTTTGGAGGTACGATTTTATACAAGTATCAGCTTTTTGGATGCACAATAATATTTATCGATTTTAGGCCAGAACCTGAAATAAGACCAAACATTCCTTCAAAAGATTATTCAAAAATTCTAATAATTTTGAATCGTCATGTCAATAACAAAAACTTGCGAGAAAAGATATTTCGAGTAAAATGGAAAAGTTTATCTACCAAGTAAATCAGAAAGAAACAAAAATTCACAATATTATGCTATTAATTTACGCATAAAAACTGTGAGTCTGTGACTTCGTGTATTATTTGACAATTCCAACTTCGAAGTTTTGATAATTACAGGCTGCTTGTGAAGAATTGAGAAAAAGCAGGATGTTCCTCAAACTTCTAGAAGCTGTGTTGAAAACTGGAAACCGCATGAATGTGGGGACAAATCGTGGGGACGCACATGCCTTCAAACTCGATACCCTACTCAAGCTCGTTGATGTAAAGGGGGCCGATGGGAAAACAACACTTCTGCATTTTGTTGTGCAGGAGATAATTAGAAGTGAAGGTGCCCGTCTCTCTGGTGGGCCCACAACCGAGAACTCTGGCATAAATGATGAGGCCAAATGCAGAAAGCTTGGCCTCCAAGTCGTTTCGGGTCTAAGTTCTGAGCTATCAAACGTAAAGAAAGCTGCTGCTATGGATGCAGAAGTGCTAAGCAGCGATGTCTCCAAGCTTTCCAAAGGAATTGGGAATATAGGAGAGGTTGTGAGATTAAACGAAGCATTGTCTTTGGAGGAAAATGGGCTGACCTGCAAGTTTTCCGAGTCTATGAAAAGCTTCATGAAAAGGGCTGAGGAGGAAATAATTAGAATTCAAGCCCAAGAAAGTGTTGCTTTGTCTCTGGTTAAGGAAATAACTGAATATTTTCATGGAAACTCAGCCAGGGAAGAGGCTCATCCTTTTAGAATCTTCATGGTGGTTAGAGACTTTTTAACAATATTAGATCGGGTCTGCAAGGAAGTTGGGATGATAAACGAACGAACAATGGTTAGTTCTGCACACAAGTTCCCAGTGCCGGTTAACCCAATGCTACAAGTAGTTCCGGGAGCTTTTCCCAATAGACGGCATCACCAAACTTCCTCCGATGAGGATAGTTCTTAGTTTAGGTCTCACGCTGATCGGGAGGCATCTTCTCTAGGATGGTGCACACCAAGTTTGGAGGTATATGTGTATTGATTTTTTAACATTGTATTTATTTACATAGGTAAATGTAAAAGATTTTGAAACCTTCAGGTTTGATAGATAGATATATATATATACAAAGAAAAATGTTTTCAAGCAACAAGGGCTTAACCATATGGTGGTGTTTGTTATGTGTATTTCTCCTGTAAAGCATTTTTTGGTTTGAAGAATCTTTGCTGTAAATAAGCATATGATTTGAGGTCACCCATCGACAACACGGCCATTAAGGTTTGTTTACCATCGTCTTTAACGTTGTTCTTGCACTCTACTTGTGTCTAGCTTCTATTAGTTTCAATCATTTACACTTATTTGGAAGATAACCTCAAGGAACTAGTTGAATTATGGGTGAGAGAAAATGTGAAATTTCATTTACGAATATTCCTTCTACTCTGTCTCTCTCTCTCTCTCCATTGCATCGTTCTACTAATTGGATTCACCACACATGTCCATCTTGTATTCTGCAGAAGATTTGTATAAGCAACTTCCTTTGCATTATAATGCATCAAACACACAAATCAGTGATCATATTTTATACCAAATCATAAGCTAGGACAAACATACACAATTTACAGATACAAGAATTCATTAAGGTTGCATTTTGATTGAAGGAAGGATTTCAAATCCTTCATAATGACTCAAAATAGATCAAATGGGATCTCACTGCGATACAATCCAACCAATCTTGATGAATTTATTGTTATGGATTTGACATCCTTACCTCCCAATCCATCAATCCAAACATATTTTACGATTAGTGATTCGTATTCATAGCTTTTCCATCAAAACAATGATCATTTGTTGCCATGGTGGTATGGCTGCAAACAATCAGCATCCATTCGCTCAATAATACTTCGTGCTTCCTCTTCTGTTGCTGGAACAACCTTTCTGATCCTATGTCCATTATTCTTTGCCTTTGCCTCTGCCCGAACGGTGAACGTGAAGTAAAACTTATTCGACACCTACAGCACAAACAAACTTTTCGTTGATGACTTGGATTTTGAAAGCTTACAAGCTGGTTGAAAGTGCTTGACAAATTTTTTAATACAAGAGCTTGTGCCGCAAAAATAAGATGTTTGGAACATATACATTTGTAAAAGAAAGAAAGTGAGCTCTTCTAAATTCTTTTCACCAAACAAAACTACATATTGTAAGTTTGCAAAACATCAAGTTGTTGAATTTTTTTTTATCCAAACACTTTGACAACTTATTTTTGAAGATCTACGAGCTTTGTCTTTGACATTAAAACTTTCAAGACTTCTTATGATGATATATGTCAGACTTCAAATATATGCAAGTATTTCTCTCTTTTTCCTATGAGTGATGCATGCTATGAAATTAGCAAACCAACTCAGTAACAGCTAAGAAAGAGTTATTCCTTGTAGGCGAAAGCTTCCATTTGCAGAAGAGGACCAGCATACCTCGCTAGACCTTAATTCAGGTCTCGTAACGTGCGCAACGACTTCTACATGGATTAAAGGCTGATCGGAATTCTCACTTTCCGTATACAATACACATGATTTGAAACGCAAGAAATCGCCAACATCCACCTACATCACCAATAAGATTAGCTCCATCTTGACTAAAAAATTGAATTTCATCAATTAATAATGAAAAGTTGATACTCACAGGTCTGAGAAAATCAACATGATCAACTTCAAGAAAAGACGGCATCATGCCTGCAAAAGCATAAGCTGTTGAAAAAGCCAACTCAAATGCTCTGTGCATGAGAAATCCTCCAAATATGCGACCGTGAATGTTCCTTTGCTGTGGCTGACAGATTAAGGAGTTCTCAAAGCTAGTGTCTCTCAGAAGAATGCTGTCTCTATCTGCTAAGGCGGGCATGTCACAGAAGATCCGTCCCTCGGACAGTAATGCTTCGAACCTATTCACCTCTTGTCCGTTCTTGTTGGTCTCCTTTTTGTTTTTGTCTTTGATCTTTCTTTTTCTGATTATACTTCTTGCTTCTGCAGCTTCATAGAGCAACTTCTCCCGTTCGGTTTCTGGAGTGAGCCTATTGACTGGAGCAGCGTCTCTTGTTTTGTAGTCACGTGCCACGAAAATGAAGTTGGCAGTCAGAGCAACTGAATCAGTGGCTTCAGCTGTTTATGTGGAAGGAAATTAAAGCTTATTTTAGTTAAATGTGCATACTGCAATAGCAAGAAGGCTTTTTTGGATGTATCATATGCTAATTACTAATAACTATACCGGTAATATAAGTTAAGAATTCGGAAACAACGTTCTAGAAGCTTTTATTCCTACTTCTGTGGAGGCCTTCTACGCTAAGCTAACAATAACATCACTAGAATCTTAAAGTTTGAATTTGGACAGCAGATTTGGCAGAAACAATTTGAAATGAGCCCATATTACATGGATTTCAAATTCACTGCAATGACCAAATAAAAACATTTCTAAATGAGAGCTGAAGAATTTGAAATCCATTGAAACATGGGATTATCCAAACAAACTCAATTGGGTTATTACTATGCATTTGAAACCCTAGCTCAAATCATCAATCCAAACATAAGCTTAAAGGCTTTCAAGCCGATTCCTGTTGTTGGCCTAGAAAGAGTACCATTCGCAGGCTGAGTGACCTCAAGCTGAATCTCAATAGAAGACCTTCCAACCCAAGTAACAGCACCAGTTATACGCAGATCAACGTCAACCTTGATGGGCTTCTTCAGCACCATTTTGTCAACAGAAGCAGTAACCAGATAGAGCGGTCGTGTTGTGCTATCATCATCTGAACAGTGCTAATATGCAACCACAAAACAAGGATCATGATAAACAACGTAAACCATTTTCATAATTACAAAAGAGTTCTGCAAGCTACCTCAAACAATTCACAACTTTTATTGAATGTAGCCATTACATGTCTTGTCAGAGCACAGTTAAATTAAATTAAGCAATAATTATATCGCCCTCCCCTATGACTAGGTCGAGAATCACTTTGAGAAATTAAGCAATAATTACACATACCTCCCCTGTGGGTCATCTCTACCTTACAATAAGCCCCTTGTATCGATCATTTCACATAGTTAAATAACCACCGCTATTCAAATTTTAATAAAATCCCGAACTTGCACTCATATGTATGAATTATGTCATTCAAGTTTCTTGAGAAACTCTGTTATCTATCAGTCCAATTTCGATGGCCTAAAGGGGTTACTTGTGACTTTATAATCAAGAGGAAAATTTGAATGATCACACATAGTTACAAAGGAAGTACGGCGAAGTTGACACTTAAATTAATGCAATGGACTGATGGAGGTTGAACCCAAAAGAAGACACAACATAAACAGCACCTATAACGAAAACGTTGTAGTTTTCGACCGCAATTTGGAACAGTTGAGTGTTTTGATCAAACCAAGCATCAAATTCATGATCAGTTTCTCAAAATATTCTGGAACATACATATTAAGCTAAACATATACCAACTATCCAGCAACAGGGCAATTCCTTTTACTTGGAACATCTATTCAACCTTAGGTAAAAAGGAATACGTAAATGAACAGAGAGATAAAACATCATTTCCAAGAATTTCGAACACAAACGCACACACTAACCAAAAAGTTCTCTCTAAATGATGGTACCTTGACTGAAATGGTGCCAGCGAGAGCATCAAGATCTTCAAGCAACTTCCCAATTCTGACCTCGTTCCAAGGATCTCTATACTGCTCCCTGAGTATGTAATCACTAGGAAAGTTGTAGAGAATGGTCGTTCTGCTCTGCGAAGGGGTTTTTGTGCGCAATTGGTTCTGTGGGGGCGCATCAATTGGCGGATCAAGAAGCCTTTCGAAGATCTTGGACCTTGTTTCCCAAAGGGCAATTGTAACTGGTGAATGGTACATCCCAGGCCACAAATTCAATGGCTTTTTTGTTGAATCATTCTTGTTGGGATAGCCATCAAAAGGGGAACCCAAAGTAGAAAAGATTGGTATGGGACTCGGCGGCGACGTGTTGGGTTCCATTGAAACTCCAAAATTTCAAACTCAAGCAAGTTTAATTATCAAAAAGAAGCAAATTTAAGCAAGTTCTTGAGGTGCGACTGAAAAACCCAGAAAAAAGAATATCACTTCTTGATCAAATTTGGAAGATCAAAAGTGGGTTCTTTGGGGGATTAATTGAAGAAAGTGGGATGGTTTTTTTTTTTTTTTTTTTTGTGATTCTCTCTCCCTCTCTCTCTCTCTCTCTAATTGAGCTTATTACTACTGATTTCTTGATGGGGTTTGAGGGAGTAATTGGGATCGAGACACCCTGCTTTCTGGGAAACCAATGCATAGAAAAAATGGTGGGAAAGTCTTACGTGACGCACAATCAATTCGGATCCGCCACATTATTCTGCTTTCATTATTTTAGTAATATTGTTGTAATTTGTTTTTGGCTTTTTAAATTAAAAACCATCAATATATGATCTTAAACAAAAAAGTCAACAATTTTAAGTTACTTCTTTCTTTTTAAATGATTCAATACGAAAATTATTTTATGTATTAGGTATTTGGACCTCATTTATATATCCGTGGTTTAAATTCAATCACATATTTTATATAAAAATTAATATATAATATATGATTGAATTTTAATCATTAGATCTATACAGCGATTTATAGGAGAATCTCCGTTGTCAAATGATTTTATCATTACATCATTTCATTTAAGTTTTCTTGGGCTTCCCTCTTGGGTTTCCAATATTTAAGTTGGGCTTTTCCCAGAGGCTCACCCAAGGTTGTCACCGGATCAAATTTGCACCAAATTCGAATGCGAGTTTTTTTTTTCAATATTTGAGTCCAACTCGAATATTATAAAATTTACATCCATTACCTACTAAATTTGACTATATATATATATATATATATTTCTTATGTGAAAAAATAAAATTTAATTAAGCTAAAAAATATTTTTTAATATTTATCAAAATGATACATTATTTTGTTAAAAATTTCTTTTAAAAATAATGTATTATTTATTATAATGATTATATCTTATCTTCTATTTAAATTTCTTTCCTAATAGTATATAATAAGGTTATCAATTTAGTAAAAAATATCATTAGAGTTCGAATTGAGATTTTTAGCGGATCAAACTGCTTGATTTCATAATTTATCAATTTTTTTTTTCAAATTATGGATATTCGTTATCGACTATAATCTATCAAATATTTTAATCGATCTAATATGCTAAAATTTGGATCGAACCTATAAATTTGAGTTTCTTTTTTGTTATAATTTTGATAATATGCACATACACCACCACACATGTACGTCGCAAGGATTCTAACTCTTACATTACACTCCCTATATATTTGAAGGCAGGATACGTATTCATTAGGTCCAAAACCTGGGACTCCATAAATTTGTGCTTGTATCTTATATACTCATCCTTCCACCCTTTTTGCGTCGAGCACATTCCCAATGGCGTTGAGGAGAGAAAAATCAGAAAAGGGATATAAATAACAACAACAACAATAACTAGAAAATGAAATAAAGGAGAAAAAGGAGAACGAATGCGGGCCATATGCGGCATTTGGACCAATGGAGACGGGCCGCTCAATCGGATCGGGTCACCTTCTCAATTAGATTCAAACTCGGTGGTGATTGAGGGCGACAATGGTGAGAGTGTGCTAAAACTGCTAGTTATTATTAATCAAAAATCAACAATTTGAGGTGACTTCATTATTAGGTCATTTCATGAATAGATTCGAAATTTCGTTGGGTAGGTTTCTATATTTATATTGGGCTTTCTTTAGAGGCTGGCCTAATTGTAATTTGAAAATTGTTTTGGAACTTTATTTATTTATTGTTTTTACTCCTCCCCCTCTTCCTGGCTTTATTGCAATTTTAGGGCAGTTAAGATACCACTTTTCGATTTGAGAAAATTTTTTATTCGGGGTGGCAAATGTGGGACATTACTTTTAAAAAAATTTGCAATCTTAGAACTCCGGTCACTTTTTCGGCTAATTTTGCCTGAAAAAGACGCGTGGCGCCTACGTGGCACACACATATGTTTTGAATATCTAACGTGGCATGGAGGTGGTTTTGTTAGTTGCCATGTAGGATAACACATCATTTTGTGTTGGTATTTTGGATGAAAATATAAATATATAAAAACAAATAATTATACCAAACCCCCCCCCCCCCACCCCCTTTCATCTTCCCTACCAACCCAAACCCTAGCCCCGCCACCCCCACCTCTCCCTCCCTCAGATCCGCCGCCTCACTCAGCCCCATGTCGCCGTCGCCGCCGCTGCCGCTGCCGCCACCTCCCCTCTTTCAGTCCCGTCGCCACCACCACCTCCCCCTTCCCTCAGACCCGCCACCACCTCCCCTCCTTCAGACCCTTCGCCACCACCACCTCCCCCTTCCCTCAGACCCGCCGCCACCTCCCCTCACTCAGCCCCACGTCGCTGCCACCACCGTCCTCTCTCTCTCTCTCTCTCTCTCTCTCTCTCTCTCTCCGTGTGTGCAATTTTGAGATCCAAAAAGGTGTGGGCTGGCGGCTTGTGGGTTGAGGGGGGCGGCTGCGATGAGGCCACTTGGAGGCTTGAGGGAAGGAGAGGTGGAGGTGGAGGTAACTTAGGGGAGGAGACGACGGCGACGACTTCGGGTTTGAGTGAGGGGAGGTGGTGGCGGTGACGGCAACTTGGTGGAGGAGGCGGCGAGCGACTTGGGGGCTAAGGGAGGGGGAAGTGGCTGCGGGCGTCTTGGGAGCTGAAGGAGGGGGAAGTGGCTGCGGGCGTCTTGGGGGCTAAGGGAGGGGGAGGTGGCGGCGGCGGCGGCGGGGCTGACAAAGTTAGCTAGGGTTTGGGGAGGGGGGGGGGGGGACTGGGCGGGTTGGAGGGGGAGGGGTGGGGTTTGGTAGAATTTTTTTTTTAAATATTCATATATATATATATATAGTATAATTATCATTTCAAAAAAAAAATTGTAAAGTTATTATTTAAAAAATTATATTCGTAATTCTATTTAATTTTTATATTTATGTATATAAATATTATAAGTACTATAAATTTCATATTTTTAATATATATTTTCTTACAAAATTATGACTCAATGTTGATGTGGAATTTGACGTGGCATTATAGTTGGCCAATTAGACACCAACTCATTCCAATATAAGCCACGTGTGTGCCATGTAGGCGCCACGCATCTTTTTCAGGCGAAATTAGCCGGAAAAGTCGCCGGAGTCCTAAGATTGCAAAATTTTTCAAATTTAATGTCCCACATTTGCCACCCCTAATAAAAAGTGTCATCAAATCAAAAAGTAGTATCTTAACTGTCCTAAAATTGCAATACCTCTTCCTCTTCTGTCTTCTTTTTTTTTATTAATAAATTATATCTTTCTTCTTTTGCTTGTTCTTAGGGTCCATTTGTTCTTCTGTCGGATATGTATCGTAGAAAAAACAAAAAAGGTTAAACTCCAATCTCATCCCTTGGAAGAAAAATAGATAGCACCAAAGAAAGGAAAGAGAGTTGATGGTTTTTGTTGTTCCCACTAAACGAAGATCATTCGCTTGGCATATGGAGTGGGTCAACCTCTTTTTGAAGCACTTTTCCTCGCTTGTCATGCTTTCTATGAAAAAGCGATGCGATCGAAAATATATTCTCAATATAACTTAATTTGGTTATGTTGTTAAATTTAAATATATTTTCAATCTTTGTAAATTTTTTTTCGAACATGACTTTGTCAGTTGTTTGTATTCTCCAATTTGATTATTTATGTAATTATCTGAAAATGTTGATTGGTTATGTTTTTTTTTAGTATATATATTCATGTTTTATAAGTCATTAAACGTGTAACTAGTACTTAGTGACTTGACAAGGGAAAATTCTTGTCCAGATCCGGCTTGGCCGCACCCAATCAATCATATAGCAAGTGTTAATACACTTGTCATGTGATTGGTCACTGTCCCTAAACTGTACACCAATCACATGAAAAGTGTAAAACACTCACCACCTAATTAGTCGTGGTGTGGTCGAATCCGGTGCGGGTAAGAATTTCCCCTTGACAAGATATATATATATATATATTATTGACAAGAAAAGAAAAAAAGAATACAGTTTTTTACGTTCGATACATGTAGAAATTACTTGAAAAAGTCGTTCCGTTGTCTTTTCGTCGATACTTCAGAGATACAGTTCTTTTATTCAAGAACCCAATCAAAATTGACTTTGATGAGTCATACATATTGTTTCAGTCATTTTTAATTTTTGAAAATTTTTATAATCTTATATTCAAAAAATAAAGGTTCTTTTCTGGATTTGCGGAATTTAAAAAAAATGTTAGAAGTCAATGTTTAGTTTTTGCCCCCTTTTCAGACAACGTCATTCTTGAGCAATTAATTTTATCTTAGAAAAATCTGGAAAAAAAAAATCGTCATCAAACCTTAGTGTGTTATCATCACCATTAGTTAATTTTCAGTGAATTGTAGAATATCATTGCTGGCTAGCATAGAAAAAACCTCTAATTACTAGAAATATAGACTTGTAGTTGGCTAAAGTTTATAGTGACGTTGAGGCATTAAATATGAGTGCTTCAAATAGTTTCCGTATGAAGCGTGCATGCATTGAACCTTAAGAATTCCAAGCCAAGATTATCCCTACGGTACTGCGTGTACAAGCAGTCCGGATTCTCTACTATAAAACGGTACTACATCTCCTCCTATACTTATAAATGCAAGCCATTGCGTATTGATGAGAGAAAAGGATCCGGACTGGTGTATGAGTTGTACGGCAAAAAGAGTACACAAATAAATAAGCAGCTTTCCACGTTACTTATGGTTGTCAAGTAATAACAGAGTAATTAAGTTGTGGCATTTGAAGGACATCACTTGATCAATTGTCCTGAGGCAATCAGTGATACCTGTGATAGATGAATATGGAAATATGTGTTCATAAAAGCACACATCCCTAAAAGAGAATGTAGTGTAAGTAGCGATATCATATAGTTTATAAGCCTGTTGGCCTGAGCTTTACTTGGACTTGTGAGGATTGGTATTTGCTGCAAAACACACAAGAAACCAAAGATGTCCCTCAGATGACTATAGTCTGGAAGAGTGTGAAAAAGGAGCTCATAAGGTGTTTCCACTGCAAGATGGAACTTGGAATCTTGTTGACTAAGTAGGTCGCAGTGAAAATAGAATAGCCTCAGAATTTGGCAAGGAGCTTAGATTGGAACATCAGTGCTCTAGCAATTTGGAGCAATTGCTTGTGTTTCCTTTCAACTACTCCATTTTGCTGAAGAGAATACGGACTGTAACACAAATTTTTATGTCCACTGAATTAGAGAAAAATGGTACAAATTAAATTTCAAAAAATTCAATAAAAGATTGCGGGTACAATTTTTAATTTTGATCCTCTGATTCTTCCTTCAAAGTTGGTTTTTTCTTCAATAATGTGATTCGCAGGTTTCGCAGCTTAATTACGAATCAAACGCCAAGAAACTTGATGAATGCCATTGACTTGATTTAATGTAAATTTGGAAAGAACGCCAATTTGTTTGCTTAGCACTTTATTTGCAAATTGAACGATTGGATTGGATGATCTTTGCGAAGAAATCCAGGAATGTTGCCTTAATCACTGCAGATTTGACTTGCGAGAATTGCGAGACTTTCTTGAATGAAGACTCCTTCTTGTGTCTCTTTTTGGTTGTTGTCGTGTCTTTGATTTGTAAAGAGGACTCCTATTTATAGGTGTAGGAGAGAGTTTCTTCCCATATTCACTGATGAGGTGGCGTGATTTGATTGATTCGATCAATATTTCGTAACAATTTACTGCATTGATCACGAGATGTGATGATTTGAATTGCCAAAATATCAATATTTGGATTCCTTATTTTTCAAGATATGACTTTTATTGCCAAATATTTGAACATGGAAATATTTAACTAATCACCAATTAAATATTTTATTTAATTTTGAAATTTAATTTGAAAGATTCTAGAATATAAATAAAAATATAATTGTGATGTGGTCAGATTTCGTACGAGGGACACGTCACTCCGAGCCAATGTGAGGTTAGGGCAAAGTGGTTCGATGTTCGTCCAAAAGGTCTGAGTAAAGGGTATGAGTGTGCTGGTTGGGTCGTATTCTGCAAGAATAGAACACACATGAGCCTAGCCGGAAGTGTCTTTGGCGAAGCCACTCCGACGCTCAAGTCAGAATTCAAGCAGGAAATCGGAAGGTAATAATGTGCGTAAAGTGAATTTGTAAAGCTTACCTCCTATGAACAGTAACATTATGCCATTTATAGAAATGGGAGACGGGTGGGCCGGACTAGGACTAGACCGGCCCAGTCTTGCTATTCGTACACGGGATATTCCTCGGCACGTGTCGTGGATGCGTCGGGTACACTCACTGTCAGAGACAGTTATTTTTAGGACCACCTCAAGGATGGTGGGGGACCACCCGAGGAGGGTGAGACAATCATCGAGGAGACACTGATGTATTCGTAGAGACCCTCATATCGAGGAGACATCGAAGTATCCGAGGAGGACTCCTAATGCGGATTGGATGCCGGGGCTCACTGGCGAGCTGTACACGGCCTCCATCCTTAGTCAACCTAGTTTATGGTCTGATTGCACACGTGGCATCTCACGGTTGGAAGCTTACATTGAGCTGGCGCCGATGTGGTCAAGCTAGATTCGGCCACATCAAATTGATTATTTTTTAGAAAATATTACACGTGTCAATTTATATTTTACATAAAATTTCAATGCCTACAAATTGCCCCCTCGAGACTTGTTCACGTTCATCTACTTTGACAGATGAGAATAAATGAATGAATCTCGAAATCATTTCTTGAAAAAGTTAATTTAAAGCATGCTTAAAATTAAATAGTTTAAACTCATATCAAAGAGTATTCATTGGATTTGTAGATAGTTTAAACTCGTATTAAGGAGTATCCATTCCAATTTGAATTTGTAGATAGTTTATACTTGTAAAAAGGAGTATGCATTTGAATTTAAATTTATAGATAGTATATACTCATATTAAGAAGTCTTCACTTGAGTTTGAATTTGTTAGATAGTTTATACTCGTGCTAAGGAGTCTTCACTTGATTCTGTATATAGTTTATAATCATATCAATGAGTCCTCGCTTGAATTTGTAGATAGCTTATACTCGTATCAAGGAGTCATTACTTGAATTTGTAAATAGTTTATATTCATGTTAAGACGTATTCTTTTAAATTTGTAAACAATTTATGCTCTATGTTAAGGGGTATTCATTTGAATTTGACTTGTAGACCTTTTACACTCTTGTCAATGAGTGTTTGGGGACTTCACATTGAAGAATTTAGCAAACAGTTTATGCTCTATGTTAAGGGGTATTCATTTGAATTTGACTTGTAGACTTTTTACACTCTTGTCAATGAGTGTTTGGGGACTTCACATTGAAGAATTTAGCAAGTGTATGCTCGTATCTAGGAGCACTCGAGATTCATTTTTTTTTTTTAATTTCAAATAGTTGATGCTCGTATTTGAAAACTTTGTTGACAGTTTATGCTCTTATCAAGAAGTACTCCAATTTGTTTTCTTTGTAATTTCAGACAATTTAAGCTCATTCAAGGAGCACTTGTCTTGCTTCTTATTGGGAGTGCTATGTGGTTTGGAGTCCCACAACAAATCTGCATTGATAAGAGATGTGGCCAATCCTCTAATGCCAAGTTTCTAGTGTAACAAGTTTATTCTTAGTACTAATGGTACTAAAAGCCGATGTACTAGGTGCTTTATAACAAAAAGTATTTTGTATAACAGAAGTACAATCAATAGGAACAGGTGCATGAGAAATATTGGAACAAGAGCGAGAAGCAAGAGAATCAAACTCAGAAGAATTGCAAGTGAAAGATTGATTATCTAACACATACAATGCCCCTACAGCTTTACCAATCAATGGCCACCAACTTTTTAGTTGTCTAGTCCTGTAGGATACAATGAGAAGGGAGAAAAATAAATGTGGCCACCACCATCCATCGGAGCTTGAACTTGACCACCGCGGCCAATATCTCCCTTTCTCCCTCTCAAATCCTGTTTGACTCCTATCTTTCAATTATATATGTTTTGGCTTCATTTGGTAGGGACTTATGGGTGAAATTGACAAGGTATTCAATCCATTGACAAGTTTGGTAGCCTTTTCCCGATACTTAATCCTGCAAGGTATTGGATACCCCATTTTACTGTATGGTGGGATACTATATCAGGACTTTTTTATGTGGACAAATTGTGCATGAAAATTACGTATTAACCTTGAGGTACTCATATGGGCTTTTTTAATCGGGCTTTTAGAAATTTGCCATGTTATCCATTGCTTTAACAAAAAATTATCAAACTGTCATCTAAAGTATCTCCCGGATATCTTACGAAAATGTAATACTACCAAATATGAAAAGATATGATGGATTAATTGGGTATATTTTTACAAGATATCCCTTGAATCGGAACCACATACAATTCCAAAGTACTACTAAACGGCGCCTTTGGGTAAATGATTTATAGGTGAAAATTTTCACGAATAAAATGTGATCAAAGGTAAAATTGGTTGCTTTACGACGCAGGACTATGCAAAAAAAGCCTAAATCTCTGGTCGATTCAATATCTCTGTTTTAAGATCGGTAAAAGTATTTAGCACAAGGTCAAATTAAAAAATCTTAAATAAATAAGAAGAAGATTGTAGTTGCTTTCATTTTCATTCTCCCAGAAAAGAAAATTTCATAAAAGCCTTAAAAGGGTGTTGGTTCACGATTCGAACATTCTGGTGTACAACTATATATTATTTTTTACTATACTCAACAATACATGTTAAGTGTAGTAGTGACTAGTTGAAATAAGACAATTGAAAAATTTATGATATAGATTTCCAAAATTCTCTTTCCTTTTTTTAACTGCCTACCAGTATAAGTGAAGTGTATTGATGGATGAAGCAAAAGATGCTACACAATTATGTAATAGAAATTCCGGATTGGTTGAGCTTGTAAGCCTTCTTATTTATTTTATAAAATTTTTAAAAACCTTAGGTAAAAATTATAAAAGGAATCTATAAGCTGGTATAATAAAATAAGTTGTGTTTGTCTATCAATGTTTTGAAACCCAAACCGGACCGGCCGATGCGACCTGTCGGACCGCCACCCGAACTAGAAAATGGCTCAATTAGGCCCTCAAAATCGGAAGGCCTTCAAAACCGGTGTATTTTGAGAGAATCGGTTGACCCAACGGTTCTACCAGTGACCCGGTCGAATCGGTGCCGGGTCAATAAAATCGATCTGGTCAATTACACCATAAATTAAATCCCACACCAATCAAATCCTAGTTTTTTTTTTTCTTTCTCTCATTCTATTACTGACTTGTTGTTAGTGTTACTAGTGCTATTAACATATGATATCAAAAAAAAATAAAATGAAGAAAAATGTTATATTTATTAAAAGCATGGAAGGTTGTTGTTACATGAATTAATCGTAGAGGATACAATTATTATATGCTAATTATTTTAATTCACCAAATCCCTTTAATTAAAAATTCACTCACACTAATTATTTTTAATGAATAAAATTGCATTAGAACAATATGACATTATATTGTTAATAGATACTAAACTGACATATTACATTGCAAAAAGTAATATAAGTTGGTAGAACATGTAAATTGCTAGTTTTATTAATGGTTAGTTTCAACAATTCATGCACAAGTTTTGTTTTGTTTTTATTTTTTTTATGTCATTTTTTTCTATTAATCTCTTTAAATACGATTCTCTTTACCATATTTCAAACCTTTAATATTAGAAGGAAGCGTATTTCATTTGAGAAATATATGATTGTGTATGTTGAAAAGCTAAAACTATATTATTTGCATTTTTTTGCTTAAAATAATAATTTTAAACAAGAAATATGCTTGAGTTTTTTTAGTATTTATTATTTTTGATATTTTTTATATATTAAATATTATTTATGACATAATTATGACGTTATTGGTTCGACCACGGTTAATTTGACGATTGGACTGGTGACCCGCCCAGTTAATTTTTCGGTTCGATAAACGGTCTGGGTTTTAAAACATTGTTGTCTATTATTAGATTAGGGTAGAAAGTATTCAATGTTAGATGTCTTATTTTATTAGAGCACTTGTTATCTATTCCACGGATCACAATCACCTGTAACCTATTGTATATGTTACCATGACCTACAACTTGTTATATTATGAATAAAGCACCCATGGGATTAAAAGGACTGATAACTGTCTTGATATCTTTAGTTTTTTCCTGTATCTCATTTATTTTTTTTCTTTCTTCTGTACTAATTACTGTTTTATTAACTTTGTCTTTATAGTCTCTCTCATCTATCAACTTTTTTTTGGAAAGATTATGTTCAAATGATTAGGATGTTTCGAAATAATTTAGTTAAAAGTTATTCCTCTTTAGTTGTTTTGAAATATCCTAACCTCTTAATCATAATTACTACCCCCCCCCCCCCCCCCCCCCCTGTTCTTTCAATTTTTCTTTATCAACTTTTTTTTTTTTTACTTTCTTTTTGCTTATTTTATTTTATTTTAGTTTAATAAAGTACATTATAATTAATAAAAATATATATTTTATGTATAAAATCTAATAATGTTTCTAATTTTATATCATCAAAATTTAAATATTTTAATAAAATTATATTTTATTTTTCATACATATCGAGTGTCCCCAACTAGAATATGCTAGTATTAGTTATATATGTGGAGTGCATTGAAATATAATCATCTTATCAGATCATCATTTAATTGATTTATTAATTTTTATTAGATGTATTTAATATTTGACTTATCAATGTGTCCGCACATGGCCGTGCGTTTGAGTGCACATATGGATTTTAATATCCAAACCTGTAAGTTATGCCTACTTAAGCTCATTCTTTATTATACATTATTAGTTTCTATTTAATGTATCTTTAGTTAATATATCAACAAAAAAATTTTAATTGCTTCTTAAAAGAGGAGGGAAAAATGACAAGAGAATTCGAACTTGAGAACTCAATAGTGCTTAGTGATGACTTTAAGCTAATACTTCACTTAACGAAAAAGTTTTATTTTTATGTGCATTTTTCCACTAAAAACAAGTTTATTTTTTAAATTGGTCCGCTTTAAGATGAATTTCGATTTATACAACACCAATATATATATATATATATATATATGATAGCACGAGGGATGCTTTTTTTTTCTCCTAAAAAAAGGATTTATTTTGTCCTAAAAATCATGAGATAATTTGCAATATTATTTATCAAATTATAGTATTTTAAATAATTAAATAGAATGTCTAATAGCTAGAAATTACATACTTTATTTAAATGAAAAATAAATATTTTATATTATTTTATAATGGGAACTACTAACTTATACTAATATAAAAAACCATTTTCACTTTAAGATTCAAAAAATAAAATTTTATTGGCAAATAATCTTAAACATTATTTAATTATTATTCTATTCCTTTGTCACTGTCATTATAACATGTAAAATACGGATATATACATTTTTCACTCATATATATATATATATATATATATATAATTGGCTTAAAATAAATATAAATAGACATGAAAATTAAGTAAGAGTATACTTAATACGAGGTATAGTACAAATCTACCTTTTATTAAAAGTCCCCAAATGGTCTAATAAGTTCCTTTAAGAAGAGTAATAAAGACCTCCTAATTTTAATCTTAACACGTTTCTTCAATTTGACCATACGTATATATCTGCATATCAATTTTTCAAACACATTTTTTTTATCTTGTTTTGATGTCTTTTAGTTTTCACTCATCTTAAATTTAATAAATATTTGAAATTTAATTTATCAAAATTTAATTATATAAGTAAAATTATATATATTACACACGTATTGGGTATAAATAATCTTAAGATTTCTTTAAAATTTTGAACCAACCATGCATAATGTCCTTTCAATTGTCTTTTTTCAATGATAACTATGTTAATTAATATTAATATTAAAAATATTTTCTTTAAATCGATTAGCATTATAACACAAAACATCAAAGATGTTGATAGGAATAAGAAATTGCCACAAGTAGGCGCATGGGATTCTCTATTCCAAAATGATATTTCATCTCCTATTCCATAATTCATATTCACCAACAAATTGTTGGTCGAGTGATAAGCAATTCTGACCCCCGTAAGGAAGAGAACACAAATTTGAATCCCGAGAAGCGCACTTGTTGGGAGGGGGAGTAAACTTTAATACTCCGTTCTCCGAAATTGCGAGAGCAATGTCAAAATATTACCAAGAAAAAAAATAATAATAATAATTCATATTCATGCCATGTATATAAAGTTACTTCCTTAATTAAACACTTGGTCTGGGATCTTTATATTTGATGTATATCCATGTATTGAAATAGTAGATGAAACACGATTTGAAATAAAGGATCTCGTGTGACAAGTAGGATTATTGTTTACATATTTAGACACGCTTTGTATGAATATTCTTTTTTCAGTGTTTTCTTTTTCACAATCAATTGGGAAAAAAAACGAATAAATAAATTAAAAATACAAATACAACCCATGAATTAACTAATCGGGAAATTGCCAGAAGCGTTGGTAAGAGGTTGTAGATTTAATTATCACCCGTAAAATATATTTTCTCTAGGATTTTGTATGGTACTTAATATAAACATAGTTCAATAATAATAAATGGTTGAGAAGAACTGAGCCAATAAAGAATATGATTTTAGATTAAAGTTTAGAGACTTAAATTCTCAATTATGAAGAAAGTGAATGTCAACAGTTCAATAAAAGTTAGCCCACTTTCCCTGTAGGCTGTAGCATCTCCTCTACCTTTTAACTGGTTCTCCATTCTTCCCGGCTGATATATGTACCCATCTCTTTTATGATATATGTACGCCCCTCCAACCTGTTATGCCACCAAGATCTCACGGCGACTCTCTCCGAAGAGTTTTGCTCGTAGGAAAAAAAAAAGAAAAAGAAAAAGCGAATCACTTGTGCAAATCTTTCCTGGTGATTCGTGTTTTGTTGCGTGAAAAAGATACAAAAAGGAAGAAGTAAGCAAAAATGAGAAGCAGGATTCTGATGTCGTTCCCTGCCTTCCTCCTCTGCATGGTGTCACTTGTTGCGATGCTGCCAAATTCGCTAGCTGCCATTGCCCAATACGATCAGTATTTGCAGAAAAGAGCTGTAGAATCATTTGAGGAGTCTCTCAATGCATTTAACCCTGAACCTGAGAGAGTGGTTGATGATTTGAGTGAAAAAGTCGGGGAGTAAGTCCATTTGTTTATTTATTATGATTTCATACAATGGATGCAATTTGGTATAAATTTCTGGTTAATTAGAGTGAGTTTAACACGCTGGTGCATGCATGATGCACATGTATGTATAGGACCTTGTTGGATGCAAGGAAAAGAAGGCATCTCAAAGAAGGTCAGTGCAAGGCTACAAATCCTATTGACCGGTGCTGGCGATGCGACCGAAACTGGGCTAAAAATCGGAAAAGGCTAGCTGACTGTGCCAGGGGATTCGGTCACCTCACCACCGGGGGCAAAAAGGGTAGATATTATGTGGTCACTGACCCATCTGATGATGATATGGACAAGCCGAAACCGGGAACCCTTAGGCATGCTGTCATCCAGCCGGAGCCGTTGTGGATCATATTCGCCCACCACATGGTCATCAAGTTGAAACAAGAGCTCATCATTTCTAGCGACAAGACCATCGATGGCAGGGGAGCACAGGTCCACATTGCCTATGGTGCAGGGCTCACCCTACAATTTGTCCACAATGTAATCATCCACAACATATGGATTCACGACATTGTTTCGACTTCTGGTGGGATGATTAGGGATTCTATCGACCATATTGGGCTTCGTACCAGGAATGCTGGAGATGGCATCTCTGTCTTTAGCTCCAATAACATATGGATTGACCACGTTTCACTCAGGAGAGGTACCGATGGCCTTATCGACGTCATTGAGGGCTCCACTGCTGTTACTATCTCCAACTGCAAATTCAACCACCACAATGCTGTAAGTTCAAAAATTTAGTGATTGGTTACACTTTGCACCCCTCAAATATCCCTCGGTCGCATATAGCCCCTGAACTACTAAATATAACATTGTTTTGGTGCAAAACAAGAAAAATAAGCTCAAACAAAGGCCTAATTTATCGTGTTTTGTCGTTCATGTGACGGGGGGGGGGGGGGGGGGGGGTTGTTTATGCAGCTGACAAACATAGTTCAAGGATGCAAAATGTAATTAGTTCAAAACTTGATCTTCAACTAAATGAAAAAAAAAATCATGGAAATTTTGTATGTTCATATTCTATTTGTGGATGATCAGGTGATGTTGTTGGGTGCACATGATGATAGTCCTAAAGATTCAATCATGCAAGTAACTGTTGCATTTAACCGATTCGGAAAAGGTTTGACACAAAGGATGCCGCGTTGCCGATGGGGTTTTTTCCATGTTATCAACAACGACTACAATCAGTGGGAAATGTACGCTATTGGTGGTAGCGCTCATCCTACCATTATCAGCCAGGGCAACCGATTCAAAGCTTCAAATAATCCAAACACCAAACAAGTAACTATACATTCTTAAACTAAATGTGATTAATAGTTAGATGCAAGTGCCTTAGATACGCCCTTCACTTCTCTGCATTCCCTCGCGTAAAATTAATTCGTAAATGACACATATGCAGGTGACCAAAAGAGAAGTTGCTGAGAGTGAGTGGATCAAATGGCAATGGCGGTCTGAGGGTGACAAGTTCAAGAACGGTGCTTACTTCCTTGAGTCGGGGCCTAAAATCAAGCATAGAAAAAATCCACTGACAAAGAGAAACTCAATCAGGTTCAAACCTGGTTCATACGCAGGCAGGCTTACACGCTATGTTGGTGCACTCAGATGCCATTATGGCAAAATGTGTTAATCTATTCCAGAACTCGCTCATGATCGAATCAAATTCATATGCACTCTATGTTGGTGTTGTTAAATGTCGCAGAGGCAATCTATGTAAATAGTTTCATTCACTTCCAGGATCTTGTTGAAAAAAAACAAATAGTTATACATGATGAATACAAGACTGAATATTACATTTTTACTATTCTAAAAAATTCTTGGGTGAGGATATCTTGAAAAAAGAAAAACACTTTAACAAACTAAATTACATAATAATTATATTTATTATAGCGTATAATTTCTATTCGTAATTTTATTTACCTTTTTATGTAATGTATTCATACTCATAATTATACATATAAAATAATATCTTTAAAACAAATATTAATTTCATGCACAAAATGCGTACATTTTACTAGTATATGTCAAAAATGTATACAAAAAAACGTATATATAATGAAAAAAATTAAAACATATAATCAATAAACATTTTTAAGATGAGTACATAAATAAATTGGAGAATACAAACAAGTCACAAGTGAATAAGATAACATCTGAAACATAATGCAAATAATGAAACGCTATAACTAAATTATGATTGTATTAATATAGAGACACCTCTTTGACTCGACGGTCATGAAACAAATTTTTAAGAACATTAATTAAGACCAAAAAAAATATTAAAAGATAAATTAAACAATAATTCTATTGTATATTATACATAGTTTTTTTTCAAATATTTTATTTTTTTATTTAGCATGTTTATAATTTAAATTTAATTTTGAAAATTATCATTAAATCTACCATGAATAAATAGCAATATGTGTGTGTGTGTGAATATAAACCGAAACAATTTGTTTTCTAAAACTTACTGGAAAGCCTTGTAAACAAAGTCGCTTTGGCCGAGTGGTTAAGGCGTGTGCCTGCTAAGTACATGGGGTTTCCCCGCGAGAGTTCGAATCTCTCAGGCGACGTTTAAACGTTTTAGTTTTTAAACATTTTTTTTAAATGTTTCCTGCAAAACTTTTCGATTGGGTGATTATTTTCTAACATCTTTAGCTAATTGCTGTCAAAATATGAAGATTATACTTGATTTTATTTTCAGCCACCAATAATACAACACGGATACACCACCATTTATATAAATATATTTATATTATTTCAGTGATAATATGACCTTAATGCATATACTTACACTATTATACATTCATATATATAATTAATGTAAGATTGATATAAACCTTTTACTACATTTACAAAAAGATAAAAATTTGTATTGGTGATTGTATCATAATTCTTTTTGCATGGTATATAAATTATTTATTTTAAAAATAAAAGAAAGTTTTGATATTTATGAAAAAACTATAATGAGAAAGATAAATTAATGAATGAAACAAACAATCTTTTTCAAATATTTTTAGAAAATTTTTATTTATAATTATCTTTTTATTATTGGACTACTAAAAAAATCTATAAAAAAAAAATTCTATGTGTCCAAAATGTATCAGACATGTTAACAATGTGTTCGACATGCCATCAGAAATATCGACTGTATTTAATTTATAGACAAGTCACTCGTTCAAGCATGTGTCAAGAAAGTGTTGAAAGAATATCGTATTAGAACCAAATTTTAAGAGTATCCGTACATTATTATAGTCTATATGTGAGTCAAAACAATTAAACATAAAGACAACTGAATTTGCACATTCATATCACACCGAAGTCCACTCATTTACATCTTTTTGTGATTGATATGTGTTCTGTAATTGATGGGTGTTGAATTCACAAAAAAATAATTCGTACTCTTCTAAACACGAAATTAATTTGTAAATAAGGTGAGTATGGTCGATCCCATGAAATAACTTATTAACTAATTTCTAAGATAACCAAGCGTTAAAAAAAAAGTAAAGTGGGGGTTTTGAATGAAAAGTCAACAAAATAAGATAGAAGCAAGAAATTAATTAAAAACAAATCTATATGAATAAAAACTCAGTTAAAGTTAATTTTTCGCACAACGTTTTTGTCTATTGGTTATCGATTTAAAGATAACTTTTAATTCATGCAATATATTGGTTATAGTTTTCAGAGAACTCGTCTATTGTAATCTTTTCTTAATAATAGATTAAAAATGCAAACGCAATGAATAATCTCTACTTAACGAATAACACTAGTCAAACAATATGATTTAACTCATTAACAATATTAAAAACTAGAAAGACCCAATCTTGACCAACAAATCTACAAACGTGGTTATTCGAAACTAGATTGTGTATTTTTCGTAGTATAATTCAAAAGTTTTGACCCAATTAAATTATACTGCTTTTCACTTGCGTCGGTTCAATTAAACAATTACGGACTTAATTTTATCAACTGGACATATGATGTTCTATCAATTGAACATCATGCCTAAATTACGCAATCAACAAAATAACATTAAGGGATAGGGTTTTCCCTAAAGAGCACAGAAAAATATACAAATATTTCATAAAAATAAAGAACAAACAAACTAATTAGATCTCACAATTCATGCTTAAACGTTGACCTGAATTAACTTTGATTGATTAAAATTGTTTAGCCACGCATGGCCATGGACAAAACTTCAAGAAAGTAATATAAGAACTGAAAACTAAAAACTAAATATATGAAAACCAAATCTGAAAATAAAACCTTAAAACACACACACACACACACACATATAAGTTCCTAACCCTGTAATTGATTCCTAATAAGACTAGGAGACTTGCTAGTCAAGTCCCAATATCTAAGGCAAAAGCAGAATTTGTTTCCAAGTTGAATTTGTCATATTTGTCAGTTGTCTTTAAATCTCACCAGCAGTGGTCTAGTTATAGGGCATGGTCACGCCTTATGCACTGTGCACAACTTTTTCCATCTTTAACTTTCCAATTCCCTTGCACAATATCATGCTGCACTCTTTACCATTTTTTAGGCATTTTTGCACTCTTTTTCCTAAATTTTGTTCTAAAACAAAGAAAACATCATTTTAATGTGAATTTAATCATTTTATAATTCAAAGTCTATCAAAACAACTACAAATAAAACTAAAACTCAATAGAAAGTGCATATCATCAGTAACTTATTTTCACCTTATAATTTGCTGAATGTATCGAACATGTACCGATCAGATACAGTTAAAGATTCCACGATTTTTACATTCATATAGGCTTCGTTCAATTGGACATAATACTACAATGTAATATATTAAATAGTTTATAAAAAGCTTCATAGTCTCAAAACCAAAGTCCCTTTTTAATATATAGTTACACACAAGGAGCATGGTATAATTGACCTGAGAATAAACGAGCCAAAAGAAGTCAACAAAAATTAAAGACAATCATAATGAAAATTTGTTCCATTAACTAAAAATAACACAAAAATTCAATTCATCAACGAGGGTTTAGCTAAAATAGGCTTACAAGATACAAAGTCATTATAGAAATGGCATTCAGGAGGTAAAATTAACGCAATATTAATATAAGATCTTACCAACTAAAATACCTAAATTTCCTAATACGAACAATCCCCGTTACTAAGCTTCTCTTCATCTGCTTACCCCTAACTTACCAACCCAGTAATCGATCTGGTTAGATACACATTCTGAACCAGTCGAGCCATACGAACTGAATTTTTTGATCGAATTTTCGACTCCGAGAAACTCGTACACATCCTCATTGAATACCGTGCTTATGTTTCTGAGCTCGGCAAGGCTCAAATCTTGAAGTTGGCAATTTCTTGAAACACAAAATGCAACGGACCTTCCGACTATATCATGAGAAGTTCTGAACGGTATTCCCTGTATGGGAGTAAAATATCACCATTAGCAATAAGTTCATAATCAAAGACCAACATTTGATCCAAACATGTTTGATTCTAAAGGGGTGCTCACAATCTCTTAAAAAAAGAGTGCTTTTCCAGCTTTTGTCGAAAAAAAATAAAATAAAATAAAAGAAGACAGTGAGTGTTTTGTTTTTCTACTTTTACTAAAAAAATATTAAAACAAGCTAAAAGTTAGAAACAACTTTCAGACTGCTTTTTCCAACTTTCAGTTACTTTTTCAAAAGTCAACCAATGTTTTTTACTATTCCTTTCCAAACGCTATCCACTTTTACCACTCACTTTTTTTTCAACTTTCTCTACAACTTCTGCGTTTTCCAAAAGTAGAAATGTTTGCAAACACCTCTAAGCCAAATGATTGCCTTTAACAAGAACATAAAGAGTGATTGAAGCCTTTGCTTGCCCGGACAGGCATGCCATTACCAACTTCAGACTCTCGTGCTTTAAGTTGTTCACATTGGGTTCCTCTGTTTCATACCTATTTCAGAAATCGCTAAATTGTTCTATGCAGAATATAGCCATTTTCGCATCCCGCATCACCATGAAGCAGTTGTGTTTCAATTTTGTTTCTATTTTTCTACAGGGTCAACTACACCGTCTTTCCTGTAACTATGTGTGATTACAAAACTTGTCCTCTTGGTACCAAAATTACAAATACCACCTTTTGACAGTCAGAAGGTGGTGAAAACTGCCAAAGTTTATCAAGGAACTTGGATAACACTGTACATGAGAGCAATTGGGAAAGTTTACTAAACATTCAGTGATAACATTTATGTATGTATAATAATCAACCAAAGAGTTTACTCTAAGATAGAGATAAGTTACAAAAAATAATATGTGCAACTCTGGAACCAATAGTGGATATATGTGTGTTGTATATGGTTGCAGGAGATGGCGCTGTAATTAATGCTTTTTAAAAATCTTTGTTATTTTTTTATGCTCCTAAATATTAGCATAAACGATGTCAGCACAAATGGAAGTGAGGTCATGAAATATTGTCATGTTCCACTAACAGAAAAACTTTTAAGCATAAAGCAATACTAAAAATTACAGCCTAAAATGAATGGCGGTAAGTGGATGTGATATATACCTTTTTGACAAGGTAGTCTGCAAGTGTGGTTGCATCGAGATGACCGGCCGGTAGGGCATTCCGGATTCTCTCCTGATTAAAGGTGACATTTTCTGCAAATTCTGCAGACACTTCAAGCATTCCCATTATTGTTTTCACACTGTCAAACACTGGTTCTTTGTCTTCCTGTCCAAGGGTATAAAAGTACAAGACTGTAACACTAAGAAGTAAGAAAATAATCAAATGAAATGGGAAGGCTGTTTATATTCCTGTTCCAAGGTGATCAAAAGTTAAACGCTGTTTCTCTAGAGAATAATTAAAAGAAACTGGAAGGCAGCTAGGCATTCAAAACAAGATGGCATACTTGATTGATTGATTGATAATAATGAGCAGTAAACTGGGATGGGGATGACATAGTTCGAAATAAGCAAGGACACCTCAAATAATGTAACTGAAGTCACTGATTCACCTGTAACTATGTGTAATTACACAAACTTCTCATCTTAGTTTCACAATTACAAATACCCCATTTTGGTCATTGAAATTTAATCAAAATTCGAACATTTTACAAAGGAGCTCGGATGACTTCATCCATGCATGCAGAACTATTTGAGAAGTTCACTAAAATTTGAATAATAACATGTAACTATGTGTAGTAATTAACAGAAGGGATTGTAAGGTGGAAGTAAGTTACAAGGGAGATATGTGTAATTTCCAAAATCAAGAGGGAATATTCGTGTGATTGTATATAGTTATACAAGACGGTGCTGTAATTATTTCTTATATTTAACCTGTAAATCCCGGTTGTAGGCATGAGGAAGACCCTTGCACAACACAAGAAGTGAAACGAGGTCCCCTATAACTCTGGCTGATTTCCCACGAACGAGTTCCATTGGATCTGGGTTCTTTTTCTGAGGCATTATGCTACTTCCAGTTGAAACAGCGTCACTGGGGGTGAGAAAACCGAATTCTTCTGATGCCCATAACACCCATTCTTCGCCAAGCCGAGAGAGATGGATGGCTGTGATGGAATTTGCAGAAAGGAGCTCCAAAACAAAATCTCTATCTGAAACTGCATCAATGCTGTTCCATATAAGGTCACAAATAATTTCAGAATCAATTGGGAACATAAAGCAACATAAAGGAACTCCAAACAATATGTCAACCTGAAATTGTTACATGACAACATCATCTATACTTCAAATCCATGGATAAATATTCGATGCATATTATCTTTTTCTGAAACCATCATTTCAAACATCTGTAGATCAATTCTGAATCATAATTACATCACCAGCAATTTTAATAGAACCTTGGTTTCAATTATTGGATTTGAAAGCAAGTCAGGATTTCAATTATGAAACTGAAAGCAAATGTTTTCATGAGATATAATTTAAATGCTGATAATAGAAGTAAATCCATTCATGGTATGAGCTTGAGAAGATCTCACAGAAGATGCTAGGTATTTTAGTCACAGGAAAAAATATAAGCTGTATAGGACTACCTAGAAATCCTCACAAAATAATAATTAATCAATATAAGGTCATTAAAGCATTTGCTATAAGCAAAACCAACCTTGGTATATTTTGTGTTCACATCACGAATACAATGAATTGATCTGGTTTGAGCTAAAAACAAAACACCAAGAAATACAACTAAAAAGAAAGAACTTTTGTGCAACTCATAACACCCATATTCTACATAGGATCTCAAGGGAGGTACTTTCTACCTCGCTTTTTCCTTCCTGGTTGATAGACAAAATATATCATAAATAGATAAATAAGGAGGAAGCCAAAATACTAGGATCATCCATTAATACATCCCAATCACGAAAAACGACCTCCAAAACTTTGACAAAGAAAAAAAGCTACAATACTGATTCATGAAATAAAACATATGCCAAACAAGAAGCAAGAGGAAATAAAACCACGCACCGCACTTGAGACTCTTTGAACTATATGGCCCATAAATATTCAATTCCTACCTGTTTCTCATGGGGGCAGTGAATCCCAGAGCCTCAGAAGTCATAAACCTATCAATGGGTAGGCCAGTGCCAGCTAATGCACAGGCACCCAGTGGACAGAAATTCATTCTCGCACGGCAGTCCAGCAAACGGGAAGCATCACGTTCAAGCTGCGACACATCATTGTACCAGTGATTAGCATTATGCAACTTGGTTATAAATTTAAACCATCTCTTAACAGCTGAAGATGGATAAGCTAGTCCACTGAACCCAACAAAAAGCTAAATACAAAACACAACTAACATAAATAAGTAAACTTGGGAAAAAATGCACGGTGAAAAAAACTACTCAATATCAAAGAACAAGAGGGCTGATGGGAAAATCGCAGACATGATTTTACACACATAGGGGAGAAACTAGGAACTATAAAGGGCAAAAACACAGAAAAAGGGTTGCTGCATTATAAATCTCTTGTCAATTTCATGATTCAAAAGTCTCAAAATGCTGTTCACACGGTATGATTAACGGAAATTCATCCAATGTAAATAATCAACAGAGATGGTGCAGAATATAATTTTACGTAAACTATAGAGATGTGAACATGGTAGTCTGAACCTTATCTTGCAAAATGTGCAAATCTTATTATTAGGTTTGAAAATGTTTATGCAATCTATGTGAGTCTCACAAAATTGTTGTCAAATATTGTCCTAATGAAACCATATAGACTCTTCAGTTGATAGGAGCGGCTTGTATCCTGGATACATGCATCAATAATATAGACTCTTCAGTTGATGAAGGAGGGAGTTGTATCCTGGATATATGCACCAATAATATAGACTCTTCAGTTGATGATGGA
The DNA here is from genome assembly GCA_026212405.1 of Petrea volubilis. Lineage (NCBI taxonomy): Eukaryota > Viridiplantae > Streptophyta > Magnoliopsida > Lamiales > Verbenaceae > Petrea > Petrea volubilis. The sequence goes on from CM047886.1 coordinate 13,695,730, forward strand.
GTGGGTTGCATCCTGGATATATGCACCAATGCCATAAAATGATGTTGGAACTATATCTGTTGAATTACTTGTCTAACACTTCAAAATATTTGTTGCTAAATCAAAATAAGTAGATCTAAGGATCAGAATCACAGGATGACATTTGGGGGGGCTGAAGAAAGTAGATGCCGAAGAAACCTAGGAGCTGTCCCAAGGTTAATACATGTCAAGGAAAAGGAACTTTAGACTGTTCCAGTTTCTTTTATAACTGGAAAGAAGTTGTCTCATAAAAGAAGAAACTGCCAAGGAGCTAAAATTGCAGGAGGGCAAATTATTAAAACTTAAGAGAAAGAGGACAAAAAGAGAAGAACAACAAAGAGAAGAGAAAAATCAACTACCTTTCACAAGGAGGAAACCATACCAATTTTTTTTTTTAAATAAATCAACTATACTAATAAAAGATGATGTACAGGAGTATTGATAGACCAAAGGTAGTTCTCCTTTTAACCAAAGACTAGGATTCCAGCTAATAAACAATTAAGCAATAAATTCAATGATAAAGCCTACAATAATAAGGTATACCAAATAAGTCTCAAAAGATACGAGTTGCTATTGATTCTAACCCTCCAGTTTGGGCTTATGGCTCATGCTCTGGTTGGATGATTATTTTTAGAGCACTTAGTTTTTCTTATTTCCTTAGCCTGAGGATCCTGATGATGCTATGGCTTACACTACACCCAAGTGACATGAAAAAAATTTAACATATTATAAACAATGCCAAAACTGACTAACCTGCTCGACATATGCTAGAAGAAGATGTTGAAGAAGAACAGGTTGTGCCCTTTGCAAATGTGTATATCCTGGAACTATTAGACCTTCATTCTTTAAAGCCAGCTTCACCAATGAAACCTGCAGAATGCACAGAAGATGGTCTCACTCAGAGGAAAACAAGAAAACAGTGGAGAGAGAATCCTACTGCAAGTCGAAGGACAAAAACAAGATATAGACAAGTTGCTAAAGAAACAGAACCTGAAGGTTCTTAATGCGTAAAACAATTGAATCAATTGCATCTCGACACCAGAGGCGAAAATCAGTGCAAACTTGGTCGTTTCTACTGCGGGCAGTGTGAAGCTTCTTTGCAGGCTCACCAACTAAGTCGGTCAGTGCAGCTTCAATGTTCATGTGCACGTCCTCTCTGTCAGTCCTCCATGCAAACTCTCCTCTCTCAATCTTACTCTCAATCTCATCGAGACCTTTTAAAATACTGTCCCTGTCGCTCTCACTAATCAATCCCTATAGAAAAATAATGCAAGACTAAGAAACTAACTTGACATATTGAGAGAGAACAACAATATTTATAAAGTAACAAGAGCAAATGGGTCGAGAATTTCAGTGAGGCAAATAAAGAAAACTGTTAGGGAAAACAATTTTGGCCGTAAGAGAAAATACTAACAAAAAAACTTGAAGGAAAATATAAGGCAATTGGGAAAAACTTAACTTCCTAATTTCCTCACCCCAAGAGACGATGAAAAAGTCAATACGGCTCTCTCCCCTTCTCCAATACATTTATCAATTTCCTTCTCCCTAGCATTTTCCTTTCGTCCCAAATCACTTTCTAATTGTTTTCCCTAAAGGGCAAGAAAAACTGAAATGTTTTATTTCTTTAATTTTCTTTTCCTTTTCCCTAGCATTTTTCTTTCCTCATCAAAATCTTTAAACCAAACAATGTGTAAATATGGAGAAATATCCATAGACCATTGGTACCTGATGAGCAAGCATAGAAGCGTGTGCACGGCTGCCCATGATGTCATGCTTGTAAAGAGCTTTGTCAAATGAGATTGACTCTGTGAATTTCTCCACAGCATCAGTGACGCTTTCCTCAAATCGTCCCCCCCACAGTTTTGCCTCTTTGGAGGTCATGTGTACGGCGGCAACTGAGAATGAGCGACGATGAATTACTAGCGGAAGGTTAGGACTTCTAAGAGTGGAGGCAAAGAAGGGTTTGGACAGTGACTCTGTTGTTATGCTAATGCTAGGAGCACCAAATGGGCAGGTCATGTCCGCTCCAATGGGTGTAAAAAAATTGGATCAGATCAACAAGAAGGGTCCAGGTAATAGTTCCTGAATGAATTGAGTCTGGTTGGGTCCAGAAGGGTCTGTGAAGAAAATACAGATTCATTTTCCATAATCAAAAATTAAAGTGTCCACAAAGTATAAGAAAGTACTACAACCAGCAATCATTCTTGGATAAAATTTCTCAGTGATGATCAGCTTATGCTGTCCTTTGTACTTTGACAAAAAGTTATCACAACACAGAAAAATCTCTCTTTTTCTCATCTTTTCCTTCTTTCAGCAATACCCAGCTTTTCTGCCTATTTTACCAAATATGCAGGCTTTTGCCCAAAAATGCTGGCATAGCGTCAAAATGCCAAGATATGCGCAATACACGCAATTTATCAGCAATGAAAGTTACAGGAAGAAAAAAAAAAGTAGAAAAAAAGAAAAAAAAACAAAATGATACACACATTTCTGATATTATTCTCAGGGCAGCATAGCAAAAGAATTTTTTCCTCATACCAAAGAGTATATCCAACTGACGCATGTAAAGAAATTTACTAATTTTATCTCCTCCCTCCATTATCAAGACTACTGGATGAAGGTTTGGAGGAGGCGCCAGCGAGCTAAACGGCGGTAGTGTTTGGGGGTGGGGGCCAAGTCGAGTGTGAGAGCGAGTGGAGTATGGTGAAAGAATGAAATTTGAGAACGCCATGATATTAGAATTATCGTTGTATAATATTCACACAGTAAGCTTGCCTTATTCAGATTAAAATTCAAGAATCAATAGAGCGGCCCAAAAGAGATTTTCAACTTGAATTTGGTTCTTATGGATAGGGACGTCAAATTAATCACTGTAATTACAGATACCAGTTGAAAATATACTACAACTATCATGCTCGTATGAAAACAACCCTTAAAACTGTTTCAAATCAATTTGTGCATAATCGCAAGAAAAACGAGGTGGATGCAATGTTTGTCTTCACTAATTAATGTCTCAAACTGTAGGAAAAAAGACCACAACCATAATATTTGTGTCCCAAGTTTACACAGGCATTTGACGATGTTATGATGTTAAAGCTAAATGTAAATCCATAACCACAAGAGAGGAGAAGAAGAGCAAGTACCTGATTGTGGCGTCGGATCAGCGTAGAGGCGATGAGATTTTTAGGGCTTACAGTAAAATCAGGCGATGAAAAGACATTTGCAGCCTTGTTGTGTGAGCTTAATCTTATTTAAGTATAAACATAAACTCAAATTTAACTATGCTTTTCAAATCCCATGAGTAATTTATTTTTACTTTTTATAACTTGTACGAATAACTAGCATATAGCCCCTGCGATACACGAATATCATAATATATTATAATCTATAAAAAGATAAAAATAAAATATGTTATTCATGTGAAATAATTTTCAATGCGATTCAATAATTAAATAAATAATAGTATTTATTCATATTCAAAACTTTTAAATTTGAAAAGGAAAAAAGAAAATTATTGTAATATCAAAAAAATCATATCAAAAAAATTTAAAAATTAAAATCTAAATATATGGTCCAAACAAAAGTTATAAATAGAATTTTTAGATATATTAAAGTTATGAATGTTAAACTTTGAGTTACTCTAAGCTATTAAATTACAAAATAATTGATTATTATTCACATTGGAAGATGTGACACTATCTAGATATATATGGATGTGAATTATCGAAAAATAAATTAAAATTAAAATTTAGTTTACAAAAAAAGAAGAATTATCTAAATATAAATATAAATAAAATAATAATTAAATTATGAAATACCAAGTACTTTTGAATGTTGTGAATTTTCTTTTACATCTCCAAAAAAACCTTACGCCCTAAACTTCCGTAAGATGAATTTTAGATGCTGTGAACATTTTGAATCTCCTTTCATATCTATCTCTCCTCTCTAGATAAATAATCTTGTATCTCAATTCATTTTCTCATCAATATTTTAATTAAAAAATATCTTTTTTTTATAGCCATAATTATAAAATATCTTACTTAGTGAAAATCAAAAATTAGATAAAAGTGAGAGTACATAATTGGATATATTAGTAGGTAAGTAAGTAGATGAGTGGAATAAAGAAGTTTTTAATTGTTGTTATTATTATTTCAAAAGACTTATTCAATCAATTTTTTAATTAAGAAATTCAAAATTTTAAGAGATCAAAATTAACCAAATTGCAATTAAAGACTGCTATCAAAATCATTTTGTGGCTTATTAGATGATTTTGGTCAAAGATAGTTGTATTAGATGTAATCTTTTTATAATGTATATATAGCATTAAACTATATAAACAATAATAAATAAATAAAATAAGTTTATTAGAAAGTAAAGAATAATAAATAAATAAAATTTGAATATATTGACAATTTAATACCAAAAAAATTTAAGATAATTGTTGATAATATTGTGCCCATGTTTTTTTAATCCTTTTAAAATTATAATTTAAATTGGGATGTGACATATCATATTAAAAGACATTTTCTAAGTTTGAGTTATATAAGTTTTAATTTGATTTTTTTTTGGGGGGGGGGGGGGGAGAGAAAATTATCATAGAGGACATTACGTCGATATTCACATTCCTAATATTTCTTAAATCATAACTAATTTAATGGCATTACGTAATATTTTAATTAGAATTTTCTTTGTGTATATGTTTTTATTAAAGGCTACTATTAAATTTTTATGAGATAGTACAAAAAGTATTAACAATATCATTGTGGTTAATTGGTGGGTTTCAATGATTAGGAGATAGAAAATTAAGAAATTTACAATTAATATTAACCAATCAAATAATTCATTTTAAATAATTCAAAATTCTAAAAATTGAGAATTTGACCAAAATTGTACATTGTGGTCAAAAGACCTCCTTCAAATATAATATATATATATATATATAAATATATTACAGATAATGTGCCCTAAAATTTAATTTGAATAATGATATTGTATTATTTTATTTATGAAATTGGATTTATTGAGCCCAAGATTTGTATACAAGATCACCAATGCTAATATCCATGGATAATGCAGGTGAAAAACCCAAGTTGGCAATCAACCGACATTAGATTGGTAATTCAAGTTCCTAGGACACTACTGCTTCTCATTTCCATTGTCATGAGTCCTAAATATTTTGCTAACCGACAAGATGATTACGATTAGTAGCAAAACCAGGTGCAGAGTACATGTGATTAAGAACATTATACTTTTCGCGAGAAGGTGCAACTAAACTTTGAGGGAACCAGTCGGAAACCATGTTTATCACAAAATTTACCTTTGACACATGTATTACACTCTAAAGTATCTTTAGTTTTGGCATCAATATACTCTTATCATTTTCTGACCAAAAATTTCATCAAAATTGATTTCTTATGAGGGCAAAATTGCCAACCAAAAAACACTAATTTTCCTCCAAAATCCTGATCTTGATTCGCAAAATTTATTCAGGTATTTTACCTTTTAACTAAATGAAAAAATAAAACAACAATCTTCAATACAAGACTAGGATTTACTACAACTAAAACTTTTCATTTTTCAAATAAAATTTGGGGGAAATATCAAAAATAAATCCAAAAATGCAAGAGTAACTGGAGTTATTGTATGAAAATTGAGAGTACACAAAAGTTCTTTCACTCACTTACTCACACCTTCACACACACTCACACACAATGCCTAATACATAACCACTACTTATACTAATAGCCTACTAAATGTCATGACTTTTAAAATACCAATTTTATAAGTTACAAACTTAATTATATGGAATAAATTTAGTAACTCCTGACCGTTTTGCCACCATCTTGAATGGCTTTTTGACTTTTCAAAATCAAGATTAACATTTCATTTCTCAGCATGCCCCCCTAAGCTTGATTCTCTCATTCCAAGGCAACTCCTCAACTTCTCGAACACTTCTCGTTTGAGCGGCTTCGTAAAGATATTAACAACTTGATCTTCGATTTTGACATACTTTACTTGCACATCTTTCTTGGCAATGCTCTCCCGGATGAAATGGAAACAAGTGTCAATATATTTACTCTGATCATAGTAAATCGGGGTTCTTTGTTAAGCAATCACTAACTTGTTATCGATATAAATCTTTATCGAATCACTTTGTTTGAAAGTGAGCTCATTGAGCAAACTCTTTAGCCATAATTGTGGCAAACTGTTGATGTTGCAGCCACATACTCAGCTTCATATGTTGACAAAGCCACTAGTGGCTGCCTTTTTGAACTCCAAATAAAAGCAATTTTTTCATAGAATAACACAAATCCTATGGTACTTTTACGATCATCAACATCTCCTACCCAATCGCTATCGCTGCATCCAACCAATTTCATGTCATTAGTGATAAAATAGAATAGACCATAACTTATTGTACCTTTGATATAGCGAAGTATTCTTTTCGCTATATTGAAATGATAGATTGTTGGGCTCTCCATGTACCGACTAACCATTCCAACAGTATAAAGGATATCCGGTCTTGTGCACATCAAGTACCTCAAACTCCCAATCAAACTTTTGAATAAGGTGAGGATCAACTCGATCTCCACCGAGGTAACTTGAAAACTTCTCTCCCACTTCGATTGGGGTGTTAATTGGCTTGCAATCCTCCATCTTGAATTTCTTTCGCATTTTTTTGGCGTAATCTTCTTGTGAAATGAAAATTCTAGGATCGCCTTGTTTCATCTCAATTTCAAGGTAGTACGACATCATTCCAAGGTCTGTCATCTCGAACTCCTTGGACATATCCTTCTTGAACTCATACACCATTTTTACATCGTTGCCTGTAAATATGAGGTCATCGACATGCAAACAAACTATTAAGATGTTACCGTTTTCCATCTTGACATAGAGAGCATGTTCATGGGGGCATTTCTTGAATTCTTTCTCTTGAAAATATTTATCTATCCGAGTGTTCCATGCCCTCAGTGCTTGCTTTAGCCAGTATAAGGCTTTCTTCAATTTCAACACCTTGTCTTCTTGACCTCGAATGGTGTAACCTTCCAATTGTTCAATGTAGACCTCATCGTCAAGGTAACAATTCAGAAAAGTGGACTTTACGTCAATTTGATAAATCTTCCATTTATTTTGAGCTGCTAATGAGATGAGAAGTCTTATGGTTTCCAACCTCGCAACTAGGGCAAAGATTTCGTTATAGTCAATTCCGGCTCTTTGCTTGTAGCCTTTTACTATAAGCCTCTCCTTGTAGCGCCCAACTTCTCCTTTTGAATTTTTTTTTATTTTGTAAACCCATTTCACTTCGATGGGCTTACATCCTGTTAGTAATGAGGTAAGCTCCTACGTATCATTTCATTTAATGGATTCAATCTCCTCATTCATGGCCATCCTCCATTTGGGGCTTTCTACTGCTTCTTCGAAATCAATTGGCTCTGTATCTGCAAAGAGACAAAGTAATGTATTGTTTTGATCCAATTCATCATATAATTCAACAAGCTATCTCTTCCTTCTAGGTTGATTGCTAGATTCTACAGCTGTTGAAGTGGAATTGGATGTTGATTGTCCAGTCAGAGTGACTGACTCCTCCACTTCGTCTTCCTTTTCATTCCGATCCGATTCCACTTTGAATCGATAAAAACTATATTGTTCTTTCTGTTGCGAGCTCCAATCCCACGAGCTCTTCTCATCAAAGTGAACATCACAACTCACTTTTACCTTATTGTTAGTTGGATCATACAACTTGTCACCTTTAGAATTTTGATCATACCCAATAAAAATATACCTCACTCTTGTCATCCAGCTTACTCCTTTGTTGATCTGGAACATGTATATGGGCAATATTTCCAAAAATCTTCAAATGGAATATACTTGGCTTGTATCCGTTCCATACCTCTTGTGGTGTTTGATTCCACAAGGTCCTCGTCGGACTCCTATTCAATAGGTATACAACACACTCTACAGCTTCTGTCCATAGCTTTTTAGGCAAATTCTTGCTTTCCAACATGCATAAGGCCATGTTCAAAATAGACCGATTCTTTCTCTCTCCTACTCTATTCTGCTGTGGAGAGTATGGATTCTTCATGGGGCGTCGAATACCCTATTCGTTACAATATGCCTTGAACTCCCGCGAGGTAAACTCTCCACCTCGATCTAATCAAAGTGACTTAATTTGGTAGCCACTTTGCTTTTCCCACGAGCGCCTGGAATCTTTTAAAAGTCGAGAATGCTTCTAATTTCTCCTAGAGAAAGTACACCCATGACTTCCAACTATAATCATCAATGAACAAGATGAAATATTTGTTCTTACCAATTGATGACAGAGTGATATGACCACATATGTCGGTGTAGACTAACTCTAATGATTTCCTTGTTCGTGTTTGCGACTCCTTAGAAAAACTGTAACGGTGTTGCTTTTCGACAAGACAACTCTCACACAACTGATTGGGATGGTCAATGGAAAGAAGTCCCTTCACCATCCTCTTCTTCGACATCAACTTAAGACCTCCAAAATTGAGATGTCCTAACCTTAAGTGCCACAATCATGATTTATCTTCTAAACATGCCTTCAAGCACTTCGCCACATCATTCTTGATGTTCAATAAGAACATCATGTTGCTTACCATAGGCACATGAGCTAACAATATTCCTTTGTCATTTCGCAGGAAAAGGGTCATGTCTTTCATGTGTATATCGTAGCATTTCTCCAAAAGTTGGCCTACACTCAATATGTTTGCCTTTATCCCAGGGACATAGTACACATTCGAAATGAACTAATGATCTCTATTCTTCAATCGGATTAAAATTTTACCTTGTCCCTTAATAGAAATCTTTGACGAATCTCCCAATGAAATAGTTCCTATCACTGATTTATCCATTTTAACGAACATGTGTTTGTGACCACACATGTGATTGCTAGCACCTATGTCAAGGTGCCAAGTGCTTATATCTTCTTCACTTTGTTGGTTGTGTGCCAATAAGAGGGTGGTATCACTATCAACTTTTTTTTCCTCGGCAAGGTGAGTTTTCTCCTTCGCCTCACTAGATTCACTTCGACACTCATAGGCATAGTGTCCACGTCAATGATAGTTGTAGCAGTCAATGTCCTCGTTTGAAATCCTCTACCTCCAAATCCACCTCGTATCGGAGTGGATTCACCTTGTTTCTCTTCATTTTGATTAGTACCATAGGTACCTCGTCCTCTGCCACGATCTCGTGTATGACCACATTAAGGTAAGCGACCACATTGTCGATTGCTTCTAATAACGTCATCTTTCTTTCCGTGGATGTTTATCTTGGCTTGGAGAGCTTGTTCAATTGTCTCTTTAGCTCTCTTCTTCATTTTCTCTTCGTAGACTTGTAATTTGTCTACTAACTCATCAACTTTCATTTCTTCCACATCATTAGACTCTTCTATGGCAACGACAATATGATCAAACTTCGAATTGAGAGACTGAAGTATCTTTCCAAAAACTCGGGCATCTTCCTTCTTTTTATCATTGCTTTCAAGTTAATTTACAACCACATTACATAAGCACCCAAAATATCAAAAGTAATTAAGAGGTTGTTTAGTTAAGCTAATAAGTTTCTCAAAACATATTATACAATGTTTGAGAGCTTATAAGATGTCATAAAGTGATTGATAAAAATTTTAGAGATAATTTCATAATCTATCACTGTGGTTTGGCAAACTTGATGAAAACCACCTAAGGTTTTAAGATCAGCTACAACCCTTTCCTGAATTTTGAAAAATTTGCGCACATGCGATTGGCAATTGACGACGTTAATTTTTTCTTGAAATGTCCGTTATGCCCCTATTCTTAGAGCCATTCGATCTAAACTTTAAAAATGAACGATCCATATTAATTTAAATATAAAAATATAATATTTAAATAAAATTTTCAAATCAAATGTATATGATATATATGGTATGGGTTATGTATATATATACACACACACAGACATATGTATGTATATAAACACACACAATATATATATATAAGCGCACACACACACATATAAGCACAAATACGTACATATATATATATATATTCACATATATAACACGGACACAAATGTACATATACACACACACATACCACACCAATATATACACACACCTATACCACACTTGGGTCTTCTATTTTTGGCAATCAAAGCTCGAGTTTCTTCCTCTATTTGTGTTCTACTCGTCGAGAAAAGATTAATTGTGTATTTATTTGAGAGATTTGGTGATGAATGAAAAACGATTGAATTTTTGTGTATATATGTGTGTGTACTATAAGAAGGGATGGAGAGATGATGAATTGGAGGGGAGAGAGAATTTTTTTGGTAAAAACAAATATATTTATATTTAAGGATAACTTAGTCTTTTTATCATTTTTTTCAAAAGAGTTCAAATAGCACGCATATCCGCACAAAAGGTATATGTTTATCACTCTCCGTTGTCTGAGTAGAATTAGCAATGTTTTTAAAAGCTCAATAGGCTTTTAGCTGCCGATGAGGCCTAGCTCAACTGGCAAAGCTGAGGCCCCAAGATTCTAAAGGTTTTGGGTTCGATTCCCACCGATGAATGTGTGGACTTTATTTCTACCTTTATGGTAGTTTATTATCCTACTTTAATAGTAGTTTATTGTAATAGTTTATCAATAGTTTGTGAATGATATTGTTTGAAATATGATGTAATAGTTTGATTTGTACTCGAAGAGTCATTGATGTAATCCGATGATATGTATTCAAAAAAAAAAGGCTTTTAGCTAATATTTAAACCCTGTGGTTTTTCAACAAGTTCGCTAAACCATAAGAATGGGTTATGGAATTATCCCAAAATTTTAAATGAATGAGCTTTATAACCTCCTAAAATAAGATGTTTAAACACTTATAAGTTTTTTTTTAAAAAGTAAGGTGTCAACTTATTTTTGTAACATTCTACCAAGCTTATTTATTTTCAACTAAATTAATTTACACACGTGTATATTTTTGTGTGTGTCTATATATATATATATATATATATGTATGTATATTTGATACAATCCATTTAGAACAACATGAAGACGTCAACCACAATTACAATATTGTCATTACTTACATCTTATAAGCTACACCCATCTTGTGTACACAACCATTTTAATAACTTTTGTTTAGAATAAAATTTAATATCTTATAAACTTTTAAACATTTTATAGAATATAGGAGCTTATAAAATGTCTTAAATAATCTTAACCAATCACCCCCAAATCTCTTCAATACATCAACACAATTCTTCAAATCAAATTCATAATATTGGTAATTTTAAATATTAAAATATAAATAAGAAGATTGAGGAGATATGTCAATTTACTAGAGAGAGAGAGACAGAGAGAGAAATTGATGCCGGTAAAAAGAAGCGACGGAGAGTTCAACCGGTGAGAGATAAACAGGGACTTCCGACTTAGAAAGGACAAGGATATTTGTTGGATTTTAAATTCATTAGAAATTGGGTAAGTGAAATCCAACTAATTTACATAACTACATTTCAAGCCAAACAGGCCTAATTGGTTTCAACTGGGTTTAAAATGTATTGGCTCAAAATTCAAATCCGTCTATCCAAATGCAAAGCAAAAATGAACGAATGAATAATTAATTTGACAACATAACTCACCACTTAAGACCATAATGAGCCAAAACCATAGCAATCACCTCGATCAAGTTTACTTAACAATCAATAAATGTCTAATTAAGAGAACATTAAAGCCAAAAAAATTAGCAGTCACCTTGATCTAGTTTACTCAACAATCAATATCGCACTAAAATATAAGGAATTACGGACATTCTAATCACAGTGAACTTAAAAATCTATGTTTTACATGCCAAATTTCTTAGCAAAAACTTAAATGCTAATTGTACAAAACACACACACCTGTAGACAAGGACCAAACTAACCAATATAGGTGAATCACAATCACAGATAAGTGGGCAAAATATGGTGAAACTAATATTGGAGCAGTTTGTAGACAGTGTGCGCTCTCTCTCTCTCTCTCTCTCTCTCTCACACACACACACACACACACACACACAGAGGGAGGGGGGAGGCGGGGGGGTAGTAAAGCCGCAGCATGCCAGAACAAAGAACCTTGCCCATAATCAAGAAATCACACATAAACTATATACAGCTTAGCGACTTGTTTACTTGGTAAATTGACTAAAACCATCAAAGTAGCACTTCTGCAATGAAAAGCCACTATCAAATACAGGAACAGTATGATCTAAATCAGAAATAAAAAAGTACAGACATATATAATTACACCTATAGATTTATGGTTCCACGCACCATTATACCTTCTTCGTAGATTTCCTATACATCTCGAGCAACAATGAGTTCCACCAATTGATCGGCATCCCCTGCATCCGGCACCACCAACAAGTCATCTTCTGTTGTGAAATCATACCTCTGTCCGATAGCTCTCAAAAGCTGGTAAAGCTCAAACATGGTGGGCCTCTCTTTGTGAACTGTGGGCAGCACGCAGCTACAAGCAATCTTAAGAAACTGGAAAACCTCACCATCATAACCTTTCCCGACCAACGACTCGTCAATTGCATCTTGAAGCTTAGAACTGCCAGAAAGCTGTGAGATCCACTCCACTAGATTTCCCTTAAAGCTTTCTGGTGCTTTGGCCACAGAAGTCGGTTTCTCCCTCGTCACTAACTCAAGAAGGACAACCCCGAAACTATATACATCCCCCTTAGGGGTGGCCACTAGTGTTCTAGTATATTCCGGAGCAACGTATCCCAAGTCCCCAAATTCACCGTTCACAAAAGTACTCAGATGGGTGTCTATGGGATTCATAAGCCTAGCAAGCCCAAAATCTGATATTTTTGGTTCATAATCCGAGTCCAATAAAATGCAATTCGAACTAATGTTACGGTGGATTATACGTGGGTTGCAACTATGATGAAGCCATGCGAATCCTTTTGCAGCCCGAATAGCAATTTTGAGTCTCAGAGGCCAATCCATAACTTTGTCGCCATCACTGACATGTATCTTATCGTGCAGAGTTCCATTTGGCATGTATTTGTAGACTAAGAGTCTTTCCTTTTTGGTCATACAAAAGCCTAAAAGCGGAACCAGGTTGCGGTGTTTTATGTTGCCTAAAGTACCCATCTCAGACATGAATTCTTTCTCTGAGTGCTGTGTGTCCTGCAATCTCTTCACCATAAGAGAGGTTCCATCTCCAAGTACTGCCTTGTACATTGTCCCAGTTCTTCCCGACCCGATTATATTCTCTTTGCTGAAGTTATTAGTGGCCTTCATGAGATCATTTAGGTTCATTTTGGAAACTGATTTCTCAAACAGAGAAAGCTGAAGAAAAAGAAGATAAAACTCTTGTTATAATCTTACTTTGTATGGATGACAAATAGAACATAAACTAGTCATACAAATAGCATCAAAGAAACTAGTGACTCATTCACAAAACCTTTTCAAGGGGCTTACAGGTTGGGTTGCGTAAGAATAAAGAATCTTGTATTGTATAATATTTCGAGGTAGCTGCGTAACTTCCGGAAAAAAATGGAAGGAAACAAACACACAAAAAAAGAAAAAAAGACACACACAGAGACACAGAAATGTATCTTGCCTTAAAGTGTTTGGCACCCTTGATATTTCTTGCCCATTTGTTGCCCAGAGGATCTTCTTCCTTCTTTTTCTTTGACATCTTACGCATATAGAAGAACATACCAACAGCAACAACCAAGGCTGCAACAGTAAACCCACCAACAGCTGCTCCAACAACAATCCCAGTATGGCTTTTCTTTTGAGGGCCTCGACAAGGAGGCAAAGGGCTGCCACAAAGCCCAGCATTATTTGCATAGCTGTCCACTGAAAAAGAAGCGTTTACAAATTGAGGAACTTGTCCAGACAATCGGTTTTTTGCCACACTAAATGTCTTTATTCGGTTAAGCAAACCAATCTGAAGAGGGATTTGACCCGTCAACTGGTTATTATCAAGTTTCAAGACATTCAAATAAGTGCAATTTGCAAGATTCACAGGGATCTCTCCAGATAACTGATTGGACGAAAGATCAAGTGTAGTGACGAAGGTAATTAACTGTGAGATATTATCCGGAATGCTTCCATTGATAGCGTTTCCAGAAAGATCCAAACCTGTCAGGGACGAACAACCCGAAATACCCTGAGGAAAATTACCCTTCAGTCCCATCTCGGGCAGTCGGATATTCAACACCTTGTTATCATTCTCATGCCAGCAATCAATCCCAGTAAATTTGCAGATAAATCCTTCGGTATTGTTATTGAAGTTCCATGAAGATGCTAAGTTGTTGGACGGGTCTTCCAAAGATTCTTTAATTGATTTAAGGCATTCAATATCACTTTGAGCAGCATGGCTAAAAGATGCGATAAAGAGCAACCAAACAAGGGTAGTAATAAGAGCAACGGGAGCTCTTGAAGATGATGCTATTTGGATTAACACAACAGCCATAACTCAAAGCGAACCAAGAAAATATTATGAACCAACTCAAGATGTTTACCTCATACTTTGGTTTTTTTTTTTTTTTTTTTGTGGATTTGTGTTTCCTGAAACAAAAGAAAACCCAACACAATCAAAATAGCAGCTCATCAGCTTAGATAAAGACAACACAAGGACTTCATTTTGCAAACGCTATGAGGCTAACTGCTGGCAACACAGAGAAAGTCTACATAAAGAAAATTCAAAAAATTAGTTAAAACTTTATGAATATCTACTTGGAGCACTTGGGGTGGGAGATTACAAATGCGAGAAAGAAAGCAACATCATACAATAATGTCAATAATTAGTAATTCATAAGAGAAGGGCAAAAGTTCAACAATCAGTTTGTATTTTTTCAATTTAGCACTTCTTGCTGTACACCAACAACAGAACGTTAAATAGGACAAAAGATTATAGAGATAAAAATTAACATAAATCAAAATACCAAGCTAAATAAACACAAAGAAACATCAAAATCCTTCCTTTCAGAAGAAATTAGAGATCACAGAAGGAAAAAATTCGAACAAACTCAAATATGCAGCATCAGCAAGCACAAATTAACATTCTCAATCAAGCAAAAACAATCATTTTCAAGAAAGCCCAACTCAGATGCCAACAAAAATCTATCAAGAAAACAGAAGGGGTTTAACAATTCAGAAAGCCCAGAACTTTTAGACCAACTCCAACAGTAGAGATCATCAAGAGCATCACCTAAACAATTCACAAAGAAAACACACAAAAACCATATACAAATAAAAACCCATATAAGAACTACTCAAGAAAATATTGATACAAGCGTACCCGAGGTTTCTTGAGTGCTTGGATCTCAGAGTGGACTGGGATAATGATACTATAAAATTGCAGAAAAAATAAAAATATGGCTAAAATAATCGTTCATATTCTGTTGAGTAACGGGTCAAAGAAGGCAATCAATATCTTCCATCATCTTTTTTTGTTTTTTGTTTTTGCTTGGCTTTTGGTTTTCTAGTGTTTCCACTTGGGGGGAGGTGGGAGCTGAGCTTTGGCCTGCAAAGACGAAGACTGCAATTTGCAACGACCCAAAAAAGGGCCTTGACTTTTCTTCGTTTTTTTTTTTTTTTTGGCCCCTTGAGCAGATAGACTCTCTTTTCGATCAAATTCTTCTATAAATCGGGAATATGTATCATGTGATCGAAATTCAATTATATTTTATATATTAAATTTTTCATAAAATATATATAATATATGATTAAATTTAAGTGATAGAATATATAAATGAAATTCATACAATCAATTCATATAAAAAGTTTTTTTTTTTTTGAATTGAATAATACACAAATTTTTTTATTTTAAATCGTATTACATTTTTCATCTCAATTTATAAATATATATCAAGAATTAAAATTTCAGATCAAATATATAATTAAAAAAATAATTTTATATATTTAATATGAATATAAATTATAAAATAAAAAATTAAATATTGTTTTAAAATAAAAAATCCTACCCTATTTAACGGTGGAAAAAAATGCGCGTAGGAAGGAATGACGATTGACTCTCTCGAACCATATTCACACTGTTAGATTTGTAATTTAATTTTTCTTTATTGTTGTTATTGTTCTGTTTTTGTTTTATTGTTATGTCTTTTCTGTTGTCGCGACCGAGAATAACCTTACGGCAAAAGTCAAATTGGCTGTATCCATGGATCCTAAAGGCCATTATTATAATCTTATGATTTTAGACAAAAAACCATACGATTTTCCCCCCCCCTTTTTTTTTTTTTTTTTTTTGGTGAGGAGTGAAAATATACGATTTGAGATACTATGGGTTTTGTTAAATCTTTTTAAATTAGTTTTGCAACGCAAATATTCTCAATATCTTATTATATTAAGTGACAATCCTTTTGATTTTTTATTGTATATAACTTTGAACTTTTTAAAATAGTCGTACTGACATAACTGTAAATATGAAATATTTAGATGCTATTCTCCATCTCATCTCTCTGACGTACGTTTAATTTTCTTTTTTTATTATTTTTCCTCTCTCCTCTCTCACGTCCATTTTTCTAAAATTTTCTTGTATTTCATTTTCTACTTATTTTTTTAATCACAAAATTTAATTTTACTTTAATCTTAATTTTTCACTTATCATAAGTTTAGTCAATATATTAAACATAATTGAAAAGATAGTATAAATAATGAAAATAGTTTGTATATGTATATACACACGTTTATAAAGATTCAATAAAAATTTTATTTTAAATTTAATTATTTCATAAGATTACATCTTATTTTTATTATGCATGAAAGCGATAGTATATACGGAGACATCGTTACAGTTATGATGTTAAAAGAATTCAAATCGGTATTATATTGTAATTTAACTAATGTCTTATATTGAGGAAAAAAAGAAAGAAAGAATACATACGTATATGATTGATATAATATATATATATATATGTGTATGCATAATGCATCACTGCTATTACGATGCAAATAAAGTTCATGTTAATAATGTATTATAATTCTACTTATGTCTTGTGCTTTGACTAAAAAAGGACTTTTTACATTAATTCCAAAACGTGGAAGGAAAAGAAAGAAGGTCTCACGCTCTTTATTTAGTATTGTTTTAACAGAATATTGTCAAACTCCTAAAATCAAAGACAAAAATTCCTTCAAAGCACCATTTTCTTTTTTCCAAAGTATAATTAGAAAATCTAATTACTTCGAATTGATGATCTTCGGATCTTGTCGACGATTTGAGATTGATGAGAATGAATGATCTTTAGTTCAGTAAGAAATAAATTTAAGCAAGGTCAGTATACCAATACTAATAAACGTGAGCTAGTCAAAAAGATTTTCTATAAAAATTTGTTAATACTCAAGTCAGTATCAAGATTGAAGAGAATAACTGACGAGGAATAGAGTATCAAAGTAAAAAATAAAGGGTCATAATTGTGGGTTTGAGTACGAAAGGCATATATAGGATTTGGCATGATACACGAGTCTCTCAACTATGGCTGATGTAGTGATGTGGTATGTGAACTCAAACGTTCAGTACTAGTGTAATGAAGCGGGTCTTATTATTGTCTTATGCAACATTAATTCCTAAGAGTCAAGCTGTCGACTCTGACCAGGTGTGGCAAGCAATTCTAATGCGTTAGGCACGCATGTAAACCATTACCCAAAGTTGCATTTAGTTGATAGAGGAGGCGCAATTTTATCATTTTTATAACTTGACAATTTTTTTTTTTTTTTTTATAACTTGAAAACTCAAAACACTGTCTATGGCAATGGTCGGCTTAACATGGTTGCGTCATAGGTTAGGCGGTTAGTTCTTGATTAGTTATGTTCTCCCGAATAAGACCTTGATTAGTTTCTTTAAACCATGACCTTGCTCAAATACCAATTGTTAAAATAAACATAAAGCTATAACTGATGTCAAAAATGTAACTTTATTTCCATATAAACCTAGCAACACAAAGCCTGATTAGGGCGATTGTCAACCCAAGGTAGTTTGCCCCCATAAGTAGTAGTGGCAATATGGGTTGTAAACGATGGGTCCAACCCAACCCAATTAATTATGGGTTGGGTTGGGTTGAAAGGATTTTTTAATGGGTTAAAGTGAGTTGGGTTCAAATGGGTTAAACTAATTATGGTTTTAAATGATTTTTTTATGAGTTTTAAATGATTTTTTCATGGTTCACTAATGGTTCCTTAATGGGCCCATAATAGGTTTGGCCCAAAACTTTAAAAAATCCTATCAACTACTATAGATATCATCAATTTTATTCAAAGTAGAATACGCCCAAATTTCTCATACCATAAAAAAGTCCGGAGTCTGTCCATTTTAGTTGTAATTTTCCTCAATGTTTGATCAATATTCTCTTTTTTCATTTGTTTTTATTCAATTTTATGCTTGAGACATAATTTATTATTATGAGATGTAAGTTCATGTAAAATATGATATTGAAGATTGTTTTTATCTAAAACTTATTTTATTTTTAAAGTTTTGATTTATATGAGTATTTTGTTATCGGATCCACTTTCGACCCGCTCTGACCCATTTACAACCGCTTACAACTCGCTTCAAACCATTTACAACCCGATCCATTTACAACCTGTTATTAAGAACCCATTTTTAGCCCAACCCACAAAGATCCGATCCAAATCCGACCCAACCCGCCCAATTATCACCTCTACCCATAAGCATCATGGGTCTAGCGGTTAATTTTCAGCCAATTTTATTCTCACAAATCAAATGGTGGTATTGACATGACACCATTAATCAGGAATAATATTTTTCCAAATACTTCTAGAACATCGCATATTGAAATCAAATGGTGCATAGTGCTAAATAAAATGCACTTTAATTGTGCAAAAGTGCCAAACAACCCTATTTGAAGGGGGCAAAATGCCAACCACCCATCTATAAGTTATACACTCTTTGTAAAAGCACACACACACACACATACATACATATATATATATATTTATAATATTTTCAAACTTAATAAAACTAATGGCATATTATTTGAAAGATTTATATTTTTCTTACGTGATATTCAATCTTTTAGTATGAATATACTCAAACAAATTCATTTGGTATTTTAGGTTTGTATTGTATTCCAAATATTAGCTCTAAACCTTTATAAATTAGAAGTTGAGCAATACAAGATTCAGGAACTGACTTATAAAACTTTTCTATATAAAAAAAAAAAAATTCTAAACCCTGACAAGTTGCTTGAAAGCGTATTGGAATAAAATTGAAAATACTACTTTCTCTGTGCATGCTCTGCGAGGTTTGTTTCTCACATTTTCTATTCTCCACTTTTTCCTGGTCAAGCTTATGGCCCCAAATCATCAATAGCTTCTTTTATAATAAATATCATATTGTATTTATTTGGTTTGTTTCTTCTCTAAAAATATTTAACTAAAAGTTAGAGATGTGACAAATGACAAATATACAGACAGGCGGTTTTTGTCCTAAACACATAACCATCATTTTTCTTCAACTAGCAACCTTGTTTTTTTTTTTTTTTTTAAATTCATGCCCATTTTTTATTCTTTCCCTATAGTCTGAACTCTGAATTCAAATCTTAAGGTTTTGTCTGGTATTGTTTGGAAAAGGAAAAAAAAATTAATTGTCAAAGTAAAAACACACATTCCAAAAATATATATTATTAAAAAAAAATTGTGTTAAACACCTTCGGTTTAATGGACATATACTGTATTTTAAAATGTGTGGAAAATATAATATTAGGGTTCGAATCCTAATAAGTGTGTGTGTGTGTCCGCGCACCGATGGATGAGGATGCATGTATTATAAGAAAAGTTGTGTAACTTCAAATCATTACATTAATTAGTAAATGAGTTTATTTATATCTTTCAATCATTATTAATATATATATATATATATATATAAACTTATACTTTTAATTATTATACACTGTAATAATGAGATATAATAATATTAAAACTTGGTGTAACGCCACTAATCAAACAAAAGTAATATGACAAAATATTTATAGTAAAATTTATGATTCTTTGAAATAAGATTAAATGTACTTTTATTCTCACCATATATTTCAGTCCCACTAGCAAATTAAAGAATATTTCTCTAAAATATTTCTTCCAAAACATATCGAGATGAACCCTAGCACTCCCTTAATTTTGTTTTGTGAGTCCGCTAAGGCCATGGATTGAGTTTTACCAATATAATCAATTCAACTTTGGCCACCAATAATATAATATTTGCACAGTAAAAATTCCAAATTGAAACATTCAACGTCGGCAGGACCAATTAATCACAATCAATAATTAATTCAATGTTTTAATTACGTTGTCAAAGATTAGATAAACATATATAGGATATGCCGACGGCTATATGTATTCTTATTTTTTAAGAGCAATAGTGATAATTCATCAATTTCAATCTTGAAAAGAAAATATTTTTGTGCACATTATGAATAACATATAGGGCCGGCTGCAATTTACTCGTGGAATATATAGTAATAAGTCACCAATTTTTATTTAATAAGATCCATTTTCTTTTTGAATATAAATATAGTTATAGTTCATATTTTTGGATGTTGCTATAGCTTTGTTACCAACATATCAAGAATTCAATTTTTTTTTGTGCTCCATAAATGTGGATATCAGCACGTTAAATAGCAGATTATTTGTTGTTATTTAATATTCATAACAATTTATTTGTGATCTGAGAATAATATTGAAGTAGTTGATTGGTATGTCACAAAATGGTGCTTATGAAATTTTTTATACTCTTAATAAAAAGTTTAGGGGATCTAATAACTACCTTGGTCTATATGGTCTCTTTTGGTTGTTATTAGATCCCTTAAACTCTTTATTAATAGTATAGATATATATTTTTTCACATGTCTTTTTTTTTCTCATTTATTTGTTAATCTTAAATTCTATATTTATTTTAAGCTATTTATTCATAAAAAATTTAATAGAATGCATACATTACAAATAATTTAAAAATATATAATAATGTATAAAATCTAATAAATATTTTAATTTTATATTCATAATTTAAATATGTAATTATATTATATTTTAGTTTTTTTTAATTTTGCCCACTCATTGAGTATGCCCCACCAACTAGCTAGTAGGAATTAAGTTCAAGAGCTACGAGATTGGATTGTAAAGAAAAAAAAATCAAGGACTATGAGGGTATTTGGCTAGGTTTATTTCAAATATCTTATAATTTGTTTGATCTTATTTAAAAATAAGTTATTAAAGTGTTAGGATAAATAAGATGATTATTACTTATAAGACGTTAGTAATGATAAATTGAATTTGTAATTAATTTAACTGGAAATAATAGAACTTATTAAGATTTTAGAAATAAGTTGGCACGTCTTTAATTCTTTGAAAATGGCTTATAAACTCCAAAACATCTTATTTTAAAACCTTATAAGTTCATTCCCTTAAAATTCTGCCAAACACTTTATCATAAAAATTTGGACAAATTACACTTACTACCCCTGAGGTATACCCGATTTACAAAAAACACCCTGACCTATGGGAAATTACAATTACCCCCCTCAATTGAGGGGGTTCCATGTTATTTCTGACGGCCATGGAAAAAAGTCGTTTTTACCACTAATGACTTAAGCCAAAAAAAAGAAAAAAATTAAAATGGAAAAAATCCAAAATACTCCCATTAAAACTAGAAATAAAGTTTTTAAATAATCCCCCCCCCCCACCCTTTTCTCTCTCTTTCTCTCTCTCTCCAGTCGTTGGTATGGCAGAGGCGGCGGACGGCGGTAGGGGCGGGGTGGTAAACGACGGTAGGTTGGCGGTGGGGGGAGGGGGGCCTCTCTATCTCTCTGTGGTAGTGGTGGTAGTATAGTGGGGCGGATAGATCGAGAGATTAGAGAGAGAAAAAGAGGGTGTTGTCGGCATTGGCGGCGGCAACGGCAACGCATTGAGTAAGGGCAAAGGTTGAGAGAGAGAGAGAGAGAGAGAGAGATGGTAGCTAAAAAATGGGGAAAAAAAATAGATTTATTATATTATAAGATAATTTTATCATCAATAATTTTTATACTTAATTAGAATATCAATAATTTTTTATATTTATAAAAATAAAATTTATATTATTGTAAGATACTTTTATGTATTTTTTATTTGTTACATATAATTTACATATTACAATTATATATTTTAAAGTATATATTTATAAATATTTGCATATATATATTATAAGAGATTTAATTTTTTTTAAAAAAATATGTAAATATGTATAATATTTTTAAATTTATTAAATATTAAATTATATATATTTAAAATTTCAAATAATTTTTTATATTATATATATATATATTAAATTTCAATAGCCTCAAAAAATAACAGAAATTCCCCTTGAGGGCAAAATAGTCATTTGCTATGGTCAAACACCTATTTTTACTTTCAGAAAAGTAATTTCAGAAACTTCAATTTTTTGACTAATGGAAACTGTTAGTCAACTAACGGTAGGTGTAATTTGTTGAACGGAGTTTAAGTTGAGGGGGGTAACTGTAATTTTTTAAAGATCGGGGTATTTTTTATAAATCGGGTATACCTCAGGGGTAATAGGTGTAATTTTTTCAAATATCTTAAAAAATATTTTTAAAAGTTTATAAACCAAACACCCTCTATATATTTTCAAATAAAGCAAGTATTTTGGTGCTAGTTTCTTTTTGTCTCTCTAATAAATGTTGTTGTATATAAAATATCAAAGTCAGAAAAGTGAATAGATGCAGACGTAGCTGGCATTTAACTGGATATGATCCTATATTGTAAAATGGTATTTCATCTTCTATTATATAATTTATAATCATGCAATGTCTGTAAAATTACTTCCTTAATTATACACTTGATATGAGATCTTTACATTTGGCTTATATCCATACATTAGAATAGGAGATGAAACACAATTTATAATAATGGATCTTGTGTGGCATTCGGCCCAATCATTCTCCTACAAATACAATATAATTAGGGATTGTTTGTTTCGTCCTTTCTTTCCATAAGATAAAGGGGATGAAAACATGAAAATGGAAAAGGAAAGGGAATGTAAAGCCCATTTGGGTGGTATTTTTTGGAGAATAAACACTTATTTTTTGAAAAAAAAAGCACTTCAAAGTAAAAAAAAATTGTGCTTGGGTGAGTTTTTTATAGAAAAAATAGAAGCAAAAAAAAAAAAAAAAACCTAAAAAGGGCTTCTTTTAGAAGCTACCTCAAAGTAGATTTAAATAAAAGTACCTTTTAAAGTACACTTTTAATTATTGTATCTAAATATAAAACTATTTGGCTTAAAGAAAAACCTCTACTACAAAAAGTACCATTCGAAAAGTACTTTTTGTAAGCCCATCCAAAAGGACTCTTAAATGTGATTATTTTTTTTGGTCTTTGCCATCCGATTTCGACTCATTAGCTGATTAATCCAGATTGGGACTGCAAATGCTTATTATGGGGGCAACTCTCCCAACCCTATTGCTCCTTCACAATATTAAGATTCAAAATTTATACATTGCTTAAGAGATCTAGCGCCTCATCCAGCTTGCTAAGCCGTCATATGGTTCTTAAATGAGATATGAAATAGAGTATGTTGGGAATGTTGGAATTTTGCCTTAAAAGTTCAAATTTGGATCACTTAAGCAAGGTTTCATGTTCGAGCTTTGTATATGTAGGAAGTAATCGTAGGAATAATAGAAGTCTATATAGGTTCTTCTAATGCTCGTCTTGGATTTAGTTGGGCCCAACAAAAGTTTTGGATACTGATGATCCATGGATTTAAAAAAATATATTAAACTCTTTCCGTTGTCATTTTGTTCGTGCTATTCCTCTTTTATTCGTCTGTTTTGCTTGTTTGATTTTGTGCACCAAAATACCTAATAAAGGTAAATATGAAAAAAGTGAAATCGTATAAAATAACAAATAAACAAAAATACAAAATTTGATAAAAGAGTTCTAAAACCATCTAATTTAAAACTTGAACATGTCCAGAACACTTTGCAAAAATCAATTAGAGCATTAAATTCTTTATCTATCTATTTATCTACAATGAGTGTGAAAATACTAAACAGTGTGGATTATATATTTGATACAAGTACACTGAAAGATCATTATATTCATAGGATATAATTTCTGTTGTCTGGTATTTTCACCAATAGTATCATATATATATATATATATATATATGATGTGGTCGGATTTCGTACGCAGAGCACGTCACTCCGAGCAAAGGTAATGTTCGAGTATGACAGTCCAAAGTTCGAGTAAGGGCAGGAATATGCTGGTCGGGTCCTATTCTGCAAGGATGGAACACACGTGAGCCTAGCCGGATGTGTTTCCGGCGAAGACCTTCCGACGCTCAAGTTAGAATTTGAGTAGGTAATCGGAAGGTAATAATGTGCGTAAAAGTGAACAGTAACGTTATGCTATTTATAGTAATTGGAGACGGTTAGGCCGGATTAGGGTTAGACCGGCACAACCTCATTATTCGTATAGGGAATATTCTTTGGCACACGCCGTGGATGCGTCGGGTACATCCATTATCAGAGACGGTTATTATTGGGACCACTTCGGGGATGGTGCGGGACCACCCGAGGAGAGTGGACCACTTCGGGGACTGTGCGGGACCTCCCGAGGAGAGTGGGTCACTCATCGAGGATATCATGACTCTGTGGAGAAATATAATCGAGGAGACACGTGATATCGGGACGCGTTGGCCAGCTTTGCTCGGCCTCCGTCCTCACAAAGCAAAGCTTTGTCCTAATTGGACTCGTCTGACACGTGACACCTCACGGTTGGAGATTTGCGCTGACCTGGCGCCGACGTGGTTGGGACAGATTCGGCCACGTCAATATATGTATAAAAGAAATAAAGAATCCTAATAAACCAAAGGTAATGCAATGCTTGGATGTCGGATTTTGATAAGAAAAAGTCAAAAAAAAAATGACATGCACCAAAAAGTAGAATACAGTCATGATTTGAAGTGAAAATTTTTCTGTCCATTTTTCCTTATCCAAATTCAAATGCCAAACATAGCTTAAATTTCGGAACATATTGCATTGTTTTTATTAAATTTCTGAAGTGTACTTTTCATTCTTAAACCCTTTTATCCGCAAAGGGTAAAATCACAAGGACCATCATGCAAACACAGAACTCAAATACGCGTGAATGCCACCAAAGAATAGATGACGTTGACATCATTTCCTGCACTAGTATAATATATATATATTTTTTTGATGACAATACACTAGCGTAATTGTATATATGTATATATATAAATGTATATATATATATTTGTGTGTGTGTGTGTATTCAAGGACGGAGCCAAAAAGTTAGAGGGACAGTTGATTCCTTCAAATTTATATCGAACTAAAATTTACATTTACTTTTAAGACAATTTTAAATTTTGCCTCCCAATCATAAAAATTCCTTTACTATTTTATAGAAATTTGATCTTTCTCCATAAATAAAAATTTCTGATTCTATTATTGTATATATTTGTTTGTAATAAAATGTGAAAGAAAGTGCTTAAAATGGTGTTAGCTGGGCTGACACTAGATAGCAAAGAAAAACGAGGGAGAAAGAGGTTGAGAAGCATCAAAGAATAATCCACGCACTTCTTTCTTATCTTGATCCAATCCAACGCTACTAGGATGGTTGCCCGACACTGCTAGAAAAAGTCAAAATTGCGATTAATGATCGAATTTTTCTATGGGCAATTTGTGACCAAATTCGTGATGGACGAGACGGATTTTGACCAACTTTTGGCAGAAAAGTTTGCGCCACACGGAATTGGTCGCAAGATCGTACAATCCGTCACAAAAAGCACGCTCTAGTCAAAATATTTTTGGTACGATGTTGCGACTACTTATTTTCGTCGCAAAATATGTCAAGAAAAGTTTACGACTACCCTTTTCTGTCGCAAATTTGGCGTAGTAATTGTGCGACGACTTCTGTTCATTGCAAATATTGATATTAGGGGTATAAATGAGTCAAACTCCACTAATTTTTGAGCTTGAAGTTGAGCTCAACTTTTAAACGTGCAAATTAAGTCAAGCTCAAACTTCACCATTTTGATTCAAACTCGAGCTCATCTTTTTAATATTATTTGTTTTAATATGTTACTACTTTTTTGATAAAACTTATGAATAATATAATATTATTAATTTTTTCCTAGTATGTAACTTAATTATTTAAATATTAAAGATCATTAATTTTTTATACAAATTTATTATTAATATTATATTGTTATTTATTATTTATACATTAAAAAAATAGATATTTAGATCCACCTCCCCTTAGTTTATATGAAATTACAAATAATCCCCATTTGATTCAAAAATTACAAATACCCTCTAAAGTATGTATAAGTTTAACAAAATTCACCATTCATCAAGGCGGGACGTAATTGCGAGTTGCATTTCTTGTATTTTCGGTGGCGTTTTGAGATAAAATTCCCATATTTTTGACAAGTTCAAAACGCAAAAGCTATATATGAAGTCAATTTGAAAAGAAAAAAAAATAGTGATGATGTCAAATAATAATGTGATGCTCGGTAGTGGTTGTTGTAGTATAAACTGAAATTATTTTGCAAATATCATTGGAATCACAAAATTGATTAACGAGTTTGGTCAGACTTGACGAATCAGCATCTCTTAGTAGTTGGGGTGACTACTATGATAAGGTAAATTTATTAGTAATTTCGAAAATTATTGCCAGGTTGGGATTTTTTATTAAATGACGACAAATATCAAGGAGTGTTGGTCTCGCAAAATTTTTTTGAGATGGTTCACCACGTTTTTGACCAATCATGCCCGTCGCACATTTGACATGACAATTTTGCAACCATTTAAGTTTGTCACAAATTCCGATGCCAATATTGTGACCAACCTCATCGGTTGCACTTTTTTTATTTTTTGTGAGATGGTTCACAAGGTCTGCAACCAATCTGGTTCATCACAAAATTGACGGGACAATTTTGCAACCACCCATGTGTGTCGCAAATATTGATGCCATTTTTGCAACCAATTTTGTCGATAGCAATTTTTATTCATTTATTTATTTATTTTGTGAGATGGTCCATCACTTTTTGTGACCAACTGCATCAGTCACAAAATTGCTTGGCATTTTGCAACCACCGCTACAAGAAAAACTATTTTTAGCAATCAAATTCTCCACGACAATAATAAAATGGTTGTTGAACATACAGATTTAACAACCAATATTTATTTGGTTGTTGGAGTTATATTATCTAAATTCTTTTGTAATCAACCAATATTTAATAGCTACAGATGGTCGATATTATCTAGTAAGTCATGACCAACAATATAGTTACCAAAATTTGAGTTTTTGACAAAAACTTTCATGGTCGTTGAAAATAATTATCATGTGTGACCAAATTAAAAACCACGCATTGAGTCGTCACTAAAGTATTACAAATTAATCATTAATAACTAACAAATTTGACGGCAATATACATATAGGTGTGTGTGTGTGTTGACCAACTTTATATGGCAGCTAAAAACGTAGTTACAAATAACCAATATTTACATGATTGCTAAACGAAATACTCATAAAAAAATCTATTTTTGGGCAAAAATGAAATAAAAGTCCTTTAAAGTCACTTGCAGGGCTTTAATTTAAAAACGTACACTAAATATGCATATCGGTGACTAATTCAATTTTGATCGTTGTAAGGTTTAGCAACCATTTTAACGCTTTTAATAGCCATCCATAATGGTCCCTAAAACTAAATTTTCTTGTAATGCGCTTTGTTCTGTCGCAAATGATGTTTAATTTGTCGCATCTTTTTTTCTTTACTTATAATATTAATTAGTGTAAAATTAATTCGTTTGAATGATTTTTATTTTGATAATAGTTATTAATTGGCATATTACAAAATTGATCAATTAATTGATAGATATAATTCACCTTATAAATTACAAAATAGCAATCACCTATTATGAAATAATCAAACAATATGATATATGTTAATAATTTTAATTAATCTTATCAACAAAATATATTCTCACACATTGCAGACTGGGTATAATATTTTATTACTATGTGAAAATTAATTTGAACAAAGAAATTAATTTAATTTTAATTTACATCTTTGTTTTATTTCAAGAAAAAAGTCATTTTTAATTCAATTTTGAGTAGTTTTGAATTCATTACATGATTAATCTTTCCAATTGATTCCCAATTAATATCAAATATCCATCGACTACACAAAATCAATATAATTTGAACAATCTAATATTTGTGCAATGACTATAATTTGAATGATTAATCATTTCTTTAGCCCTAAATTGGTAAATTTTAAAATTTTAAATCATTTACTTTAATATTGCAAAATTGTCCATTAACTTCCAATGATTTGACCAAATTGATATAATCGGCTTAATTCATGTCATAATTCATGATATAACCCATGATATACTTGTTAGATTATATTTTTAAAT
The DNA here is from genome assembly GCA_026212405.1 of Petrea volubilis. Lineage (NCBI taxonomy): Eukaryota > Viridiplantae > Streptophyta > Magnoliopsida > Lamiales > Verbenaceae > Petrea > Petrea volubilis. The sequence continues at coordinate 13,724,212 of CM047886.1, forward strand.
TTTTATTCAGCTACTCAACAATAAATATTAGCCCACTTTTATTTTGTTGATCATTTATACTATCTACAATATTATATATTTGAGGGTGGTCTTTGATCAAAATTGTGTGATTTTTGATTAAATGAAACTTTCTTAATTTTGAGTTTTTCAATTAAATTAAAAAATCATCATTGGTTAAAAGTTTTTAAACTTAAATATAGAAATGTAATTTTTTTTATTGATGCTGAAAAGTTGACTATATATATATATATATATATATATATATTGAGAGAAATATATACATATTAATGTCATCATACAAGGCGTCAATAGCAAGTGCAGGAATATGCGCCCCTTAGTATAAGCCGTTGCGTTCCTAGCTAGGCGATGAGCAATAAGATTGCCCATGCATCATACAAACGAAAATCTACATTGCAAAAAGCCTAAAGGATGAATTGTGGCATCCGTAATCAAATTGCCCAATGCAAGTAAGTCCCCTTCCCTTCTGCATAACTTGTTGATCAAAGTAGAGCAATCACAGCTGTCAATAGTAATGTGAGTCCATCCTTTGCGGTGTGCCATCTTCAATGCTTCCAATATAGCCTTCAGTTCCACATGTTTGGGTTCCATATACCCCTCGCCCCTATCTATCAACCAACCTGCGCATTCAACCTGAGCGTCACAGGCTACTACTCCGATCCCCAACTCACCAGTAGCCGAGAATAAAGCTCGGTTGCAGTTTAGTTTTATGGTATTTGCAGGGGGTTTAGACCAGCGAACACGGCCATTACTCTGTGCAGCATGTCATTCCCTATTAGTTGTCGCATCCCAATACACATCCAAGAAGCACCAAGCGAAGGACTCCGCTTTCAAAGGGGAAGAAGTAGAACCCTCATTCAAGTATTTGTTACAGTTCTACCAATTACTCCAAAGAATAGCAAGGAAAACGGCTCATTCGTTGCGATCAAAGTTGGAATGCACAATCCGCAATCACTTGAGAGGATCAGTGACAGCAGCTGAAATCACGGACCAGAGGAGAGAGGACGATGCCCAAACATGTCTTGCAAAGTCGCAAGTCAAGAGGAAGTGGATTTTGTTCTCTGCTTGGGAACTGCATAAAGGACAACAGGCTAATGCACCATATTTTCGTCTTCGCAAATTCATTCCGGTTGACAGTGCACCCCGGCACAATCTCCACGTGAACACCTTAATTTTTGGGGGTGTGTCCACAGTTCTGGAGAAGCCTAGCTCCATGGTAGATGTTTCTGCGGTTTCAAAGTCCCGCCTTGCAAGGTGATATGCCATTTTGAAACTAAATTTGCCGCTACACGAGTAGTGCCAAACCAGTACGTTAATTGGAAATTTGAGAATTTCCTCCAAATCGATAATCCAGAAAACAGAGTCAATGGTTTGCTTGTCCCAATTTCTTGTGATCGGATCAATTAGCTGACTTACTTTGACTACAGAGATTGTATGATCCGGAATAGTAATAGGCTTGCAGTCTCACGGTCAAAACAACTATCTATCTGTCCTATTGTTCACACGTGCCGCTAAGCATAAGATCTTTAGCGGCATAAATACTTCGCCAAGTAAAAGACAGTCGGCATCCGAGTCGTGCTCCAAGAAACTCAGTCTCCGGAAAATATTTGTGTTCAACAATTGGCTTAGTAGGTTGTTCGAATCCTATATGAGTGTCCAAGCTTGCTTGCCTAGAAGGGCCACATTGAACGCCTTTAATAGCCGAAACCTAACCCCCCCATCCAACTTACTTTTGCATAGCGCATCCCATTCGATCCAATGTATTTTCCTTTTTGCCGTAGGGTTCCACCAAAATTGGCCAATCATAGCCTCTAATTCTCGTAGCATACGTCTGCATGGATTGTAATACTGCTTTAATCAGTACTTTCTTACCCACAGCAGAAGGAGGCTTCTCGAACCATGCTCGGATCTTGCTCCATATTTTGTTTCGGATAGATGAGAAAAGCGAGCTCTTAGACCTACCCACCAAGATAAAGATCCAGTTTTGGGGCTTCTTATCAATCATAAGTTCTCTCTCAGCGCGAGGGACATTAGGACTGAAAATGATGCTTGATTTCGGTTTAATAATCTCTTGTTCGGATATTAAGGTATATGTGTCAACTACCCGCCGTTTGGATTGAGCCGCCTCTATAGAGACAATACTGCAAATGAATGTGTCCGTTTGCTGACCGCCACGGCGCCACTCCTTTCAAGTTTTGTTTTGTTTCCTCAACTTAGGCCTACCCATACCCATACATTACCCGCTCATATAGGGTCCTACCCGACCCAGACCCAACCCGATTAAATACCTGTTGGACCCAGTTTTCGGGTCTAGCCCACTGGACCCGATTTTCGGGTCCGAGCTGCTTTTCTTTTTTTGGACCCTCTTTGATATGAGATTTGGAATGGAGTCAATGGACCAATTTAATATTTTTTCATATGAAACATAATATAGTTTGCTAATCAATTTGGTCATCAATTCCTAAACCACGTACATATATATTATATTACTATTATATGCAAATATCTTATTATTATTATTCAAGATGAAACAAATAAAAATAGCCAATAAAAATATTAAAAAATTATATTACATTAATTGTCAAGAGTCCAAATTTCACTAAACTACTAAATATATCTAATAAATCAAGAATTCACCAACTTGAATAATTTCAACACAAAATATTAAAAGCACCGAGCCAAATCCATTTCCTACAAACTCCGGCAGTTCCCAAATCCCGACATTGCAATAATGATAAAAATAGTCAATAGATTTTTTTTAAAACACATAATAAAATATAAGATTTAAATATTACATATTAGTTACCATTTTCTAAGCCTCTGCACATCGCTCTCTTCGCTTGACTTCCAATAGACGCTACATCACTTACACCTACAAAAATCAATGAATGAAAAAGGAAGAGTTTATTAACAAATTAATTAAAAAATAAAAATAATAACTTTACTTACCTTTCTTTGTGATGGGTCGAATGTAGTCATCAACTACTACTATTCAATCCAATCATCAGCAACTACTAATGCATCTACTGTATCTGCAAGTAAACAAGAACGCAATTCATCAATGATGCAACCTCCTACACTAAAAGCTGCCTCTGATGCAACAGTAGTGGCTGGAACAACTAAAATATCACGTGCTATCTTCGACAAAGTAGGTAGCCTTGGGCTATTTGTTCTCCACCAATCCAATAAATGAAATGCGTCTGATCTAGGAAATTTAGCCTCGTCCAAATAGCTATCCAACTTTGATTTCTAATTAACTAAAGTACGTGATTCATAACACCATCTATCAAAGTCAAGTATAGAGTCAACAACAGAGCTACTTGTTGCACCAGATTGAGTTTTTGCAGGAACAAAGCTACCTTCATATCCAATGTACAACTTGACTAAAGTATCACGAACCCTTTGAATATATGAATGAGCATTCACACCATAAATCTTAGTGTAAAAGTACACAACCAAATCCGTTTTGACCCTAGGGTCGAACACAACAACAATGCCTAAAACTAGACAACATTCGTCCCAATATTTATCGAACTTCTCCTTCATGGGACTCGACATGCTTGTAATATACTTTTGGTCACAGTTCTTCCACTCATTCGTCTTCAATTGAATTTCACAGATATCTTGGAACAACGTATTAGAAGTTGGGTAGTATTGACTGCTAAAGTGAATAGTAGCCCTATAAAAAATCTTTAAACAAGGATAGACAACATTAGCCACTTGCCATTCTGCTTCAGATGGATTGAATTTATAGCTTTTGTCAATCCTTTCCAAGCAACAAAAAACTTCTCTTAATGGTATAGTTGTTTCAAGCAATTCATAGGTGGAGTTCCACCTAATAGGTATATCCATTGCTACTTGCCTTCTATCTTGCAAATTATAATGAGTTAATGTTGTCTCAAACTTTTGACTTGAAGGACTAGACTTATTCAGATATCTCATAGTTTCACGAATTTTTTCGATCAATCCTATAATTTTACGTAAGCCATCTTGCACAAACAAATTTAAAATGTGAGCACTATATCTCACATGCAACAAATCTCCATCAAAACCAACTAATGACTCACAAATAAGCCATTCTTTCATTTTTCTAAGCATAACATCATTAGATGTGGCATTATCAACTACAATTGCAAATACCTTTCTTTCTAAATTCCACTCCAATATCAACTACCTTATATAGTTAAATAAAGACTCGCCATCGTGTGGATATGCAATTTTTTTTAAATGAAAGAATCAGCTTTTGCAATTCCTACTTATCATTAATAAACTGTGCCGTCAAACATAAATAAGACTCATCCAAATGCTCTGCTCTCCAAATATCAGTGGTCAAAGAGACTTTACTTTTAACTGCATCCATGAGTTTGTAAACATCGACCTTTTCTCTTCATATATTTCAATGACGTCACTTCTAATGGTATTTCTAGAGGGTAGCTTGAAATCCGAACCATTCAAAAAAGCTTCTAGATATTTATGTTCACCTTTGTTGAAGGGATATTTATGTTTTATGACAGTAATAGCCAAGTCCTTTCGACTTTTAATCGGATCAAACTTGAAATCATTAGGACTTGCACCTAAAGGTCTAGAGTCACCCCTAGAATCTAGTTTAAAGGGCGGACATGCCCTTTCTAGATGCTTTTTCTAATGGGTAGTTCCATATGCAAGGTTACTAGACAATAACTTATCACAATGATTACAATTGGCATATACAACTTCATTTACTAGGACCTTAGTGAAGTGTTGCCACACAACTGAATGTTTTCGTTTTTCACCTATGGGTGCACTGCCCATCTCTTCATTGCCACTACTATCAACAGATGCGTCTCAACTAGATTCAGTGTGTCCTAAAATTAAAGAGTCTAAAAAAAAAGAACAAAAAAAAACGATTTAAAAAACTTTCTCCAAAGCCAAACTAGTATATATGAAGATCATTTAACCACACACACAAAGAAATAATTTCAGGGAAAAGCTTATGACCCATCTAGCATCTCATTTTTGCCACATTAGCCAGTTAGTTTGCAAACTAAAAGTAGTTAAATCCCACAGTGGACAAAAAATAGCAATTGGTTAATGCTGGAAAAAATTCCCCTTGTTTGCTTTTAATTGCACTAGCATAACAATACAATGAGTTTAATGCACTTATGTTGGAACAAGAATCATAACACAACACAAATTAACTTTTCAAAAACAGAATCGCAAAATATGTGCCATTTAGTTCTAGCAAATCATAACACTTACACAACACAATTTAACTTCAAGAAACACAAGCTAAATAAATATAATTTTCTTGAAAGATAAAAAGTCTATGACTATTCTATAACCCTGACAAAATGCAAATAGTAAATTTGAAGATCAAATCAAGAATTCGTTTTTTTAAACCCATATAAACCAACAACCTGCAATAGAAAAGTCAAATTAGATTCACTCCTTACAAGATTAAACATCCTAAAAATGCAAGAACGCGTAAGAAAAAGCAAAAAAAAAAGAAAAAGATTGACACCTTTTGATCCTGGGGATAGAACGACGAATAGAAAATTCCCAGATGGAGTAGTAATGTAGTATACATATAAAGTTAACTATACAAAACGCCAAAGGAATCTATACACAATATATACACATATACATACTCTAAAGGGAATATGCAAACTTGAATAACTAATGAAAAATGAAAATACATACTACCATGAACCACTAGCCCAAAAAGATTTTCAATTCAAAAAATTAATTTTAGCAAAAAAAAACCCTATTTTGCAAAAACCAGGAAAAAAGGAAAAAAAAAAAAAAAGGAGAAAGAACACACCTGGAAAAAGGAGTGGCAACCTGCGACATAACTGTAGGCGGCAAAGCTATCAGCGGCGGCGGAGCAGTTGGAGGCGGTGGAGCGATCGATGAAACCATGAAGGAGGTTTAGAAGACAGAGAGCATCTGAGCAGCCGATCATTTCCTTTTCCCTTTTTTGGGTATTAAAAGTGACATAAAAGGGGTGTATTTTCCACTGCTAGATTCGATTCATCTAACGGCTCATAAATGTTAGGGTAAATGGGTAATTTAAGGTCTCTATCCTACCCTAACCCATTTAATTATTTTTTATTGGGCCTGGGTTAGGGTATGGACCAGATTAAAAAAAAATAGGGTAGGGCTTGGACACAAAATAATTTTATAGGGCCAAAGTAAGGTAATACCCTACCCATTGACAGGCCTTATTACAACGTTGTGTGTAACTTAGAATGTGTGAGGTGTGGTGGTGCATAAAATTCGAGTTTGAGGAGTATTTATAAGTCAGATGTGGGCTTCAAGTGTAGATGAGAGTGTTCATTGATAAACATGCACAAGATGAGTCATCTATTGGATTGTTGCATGCATTCCACTTGTTAAATGAAGGTTTCATTATCTAGTCTTATATTATGCCATATATCACCCTTAGTTCATTAATGTTGTGCCGTTTATCAACCTTATCTCTTATCTAATCTAATATTGTGCCACATATCAACCTTATCTCTTAATGTTGTGCCACACATCCACCTTATCTCTTATCTAGTCTAATATTGTGCCACATATCAACCTTATCTCTTATCTAATCTAATATTTTGCCACATATCAACCTTAGCTCTGAATGTTGTGCCACATATCAACCTTATCTCTTCTCTAAATTGCATGTAAGACAAGTGTCTTAGAATACATTCTAAAGGTGCTATGTGTTATCTTGAGGTGTCACTCTCTCCTTCACCCATATGTGCATATGTGACAAGTGTCTTAGATCTCCTAAAAATTTGCCAAATATCGGCTCGAGGTGGCGTTTCTTTCCTAAAAAAAACATTTTCAAGAGTAGGATACTTATTCAAGAAGTGTTTGAGTGGTGTTAAGTGCTAATTTAGGCCAATTAGAGCTCAATACATGTATAATATGGTGGCCACACGGGATTTTAATGATTCTATCACATTTAAGAGAACTAGTTAAGAATAACAACATGAATGTGGGATTGCTGGTCTTAAAAGTTCTCTCCATCCACGGTCCTAATCCCTCTGCACAATAGACGGAGTGTTCCATATGTAGTGGATCGTAGAACAAGGCATATACTCGAGATATAGCCAAAGTGGTGAATAAGGTGGGAATATTGATATAAATAATTGTGTGGGAGATATAATGAGAGCTTTGTAACAAAAAAGGTAATAATGTGACTTATGTGGCATATTGTATGTGATTATGTGATTATGTGCACTTGAGCCGCACACACACAAACACCTTATGTTGTTAGGTAGAGCCTCCTACTCAGCTGTCATGCTGATGCCTATTTCACACATTTATAGTTCAAGAGGATGCAAACACCAAAGAATAGCGGTGCTTTGAAGTTACAAGTTGAGCAAAGGACTTGTGAAGATTTATTGTAATAGTTGCCCTGTAGCAAAATGAGGCTTGCTGTGTTTTGCAACCTTTGTTATTATAGTGGTGTTTAGTTGACTAATTTATGGGTGCATTTAAGTGTTTTATTAGAGTGGGACTACGGGTGTCACAAGTAGTTTTTTTGTAAATTGATGCAAACCTAAGGAGGGTAATAGCGCAATTTTCAATAGTTGGAGTTTTTTTTTGTAATTTTGCCAAATTTCAAGGGAGGTTTGTATAATTCACCCTAAAAATTAATTACACTTGGCATTTTTAACACTCAATGTAACAAATCAATCTCATCCTTGGTAAATTTAAACAACATGGTTCGGCAATTGCAATCTATAGCACAAATTGCAAGTATTCATGCATTTTATTAAACTACTAAGTTACCTAATATCAACTAAGTGTTAGGGTGCTGAATTTTAGACAGTCCGATTGAAAAAGCCAAATAAATAAAGAAGAGAATAGAATGAACAAAGTTCTAAATAATAATACAAGATGAATATGAATTCAGGAGCCCAACCCTCTCAGAACCTATCTATATCATCATCCTCTCATGGAGTGCTCTCTTAAAACAGTCTCTCATTTCGGAAAACAAAAATTTACATATAAAAATTGAATAACCATAAAAAGAAAGAAAATAAAATCTAAATTCTCTGATTTTTCATTCTAGCATGGATCGATTTCCGGTGGATTGAAGAGCTCCGGCCCGGCAAACTGGGGTGATGGAGTTGTTTGATATTTGATAACCATGCATCGGCGCATTCTAAATGGAACCCATGGTTTTGTAATACCTGACTCAACATTTCTTTCATATCTCATTTGTTCATTGACCTAATCATAAAATACCTGACTCAACATTTCTTTCATATCTCCTTTGTTCATTGACCTAATCATAATTTTATTCTTGATAGACTAAAAGGATTGAAGTAGGCCTCTTTTGTGTTGAATTTCTTTTATTGTTTTATTTACTCGAATATGCACGTGCTTTGCACATGTATAATGATTTTTAAAATATTATAATCATGAACATTTTAAACCATTGCATACGTTCAAATTACTAAACAAAGTTAAATTATAGTATTGGTCCAAACTCCTTCATGCAATGGTTTAAGATAAATTATAGTATTGGTCCAAACTCCTTCATGCAATAGTTTAAGAAGTTCATAATTATAGTATTTTAAAAATAATTTTACACATGCATTTTTATAGTATGCGTATAAATCAATTGATTGTGATTTGTATAAACACATGCATTTTAGAAATACTAATGTAGAACCCGTGTTGCGCCCGCTATTAGTTTAAAAGTGGAATATCATCAACAACTTACGAATATATATTAAAATTGATTATTACAAATTTATAAAAGATAAGATAATGAAGTAAATAGATCACCAATATAAAAAAATAAATTATATTTTGACTAGTAAAATAGATAAAAATTGACTATGTATTAATATTATCACGAGAACATCTTAATATTTTAAATATGTTTATTCTCAAAATTCATGTAAAATTTTGAGCACAAACTATATATTCCAACTTAATAAATGTATAATAAAGAAAATTTTATTCTAAAGCTTAACTATAAAACTTCTAATATCTCTTACTATGAACACCATTAAAAATAAAGAAGAAATAAGTAATATATTTTATCGGCTTAGTTTGTATATTTTATTCCCATTATTATTAATAGAATGACTTATAAAACGAAAAAGGAAATTGTAGAACAAATAAAGAAAATAAAAGTAGGAGGAAAAAATCAACATTACGATGTAAAATAAAAAATTAGTATTGTGTCTATATTCAAACTTTTAGATTTTTTTGGAGGAAAATATTTCTAAACATGATGAAAAACAAAAACATGAGAAATCCAATTAACTAATATAATTATTTGATAAAAGCATACCAATATCAATGACTAAAAATAATCCATGAAATTTAGCATTTTATAAAAATTATAAGAATAATAAACATGTTGGCCTATATATATATATATATATATATATAACAATCTGTGATGTATATTTAAAAAAAATTATATCTAATGAAATACAAAATGAAATAATAAAATCCTAATGAATTAATAAAGAATAATAAATAAATTATTATTTAAAAAATAATAAATAATAAATTTGATATGTCGACAGACAATGAATGAAGAGAAGTTATTTAATAAAACTTAAATTATATAAAAATAAATGATACACATGAAAAGATGAAAAAAAAATTATATTGTGTCCATGTTTTCATTTTTCACGCCCCCTAAAATTATAATTTAATTTGTTGATATGCCATATTAAATTTAAAATATTTTTCAAGTTTGAATTACATAATGCATCAAAAACAATTGAGTTACATAAGTTTTATTTGAATGTTTCACGGAACAATTAGTCCCACCAATCAAATAATTCATCATAAATAATTAAAAATAATTCAAAATTATAAAAATTGAGAATTAGGTCAAAATTGCACATTTTAGCCAAAGGACACATTCAAATATAATATAGTATAGATGTGTGCATTTGGTGCTTGATGTTTGGATCCCACTACATAAGAATTTTTTATTTTTTCTGAGCGGGGTCTAAAAAGAAGAAAAATTCAAAATTTAGAATTTTTTCATCCACTCAATACACGATTAAAGGATTTTTTAATTTTTAGTAAGGTCATAGGACCCCACATTTACTAAGGTGGCTCTGCTTACGATTTTGGTGGAGAGGGGGCATTTGGCTACGGGAGGGCTCTGGGCTAGGAAAAAGTAAATGGGATTGGATTAATGTGTATATAAGAATTAAATACGTTTTAACCCCCTGTGAAATATGTAGTTGGTAGAAAACCTCCTTTAACTTAAAAAATGGACAAAGACCCTCCTCCAACTTTTTAAAAAGAAGCGTAAAGCCTCCCTATGTGCTTCACACGTAATATGTGCACATGTTTTTAGATTATTGTCAGTGGAAGGACATATACACCGTTAGGTCTTTTCCGAAAAAGAATTAATGAATTATAACTTATTTCACATTCACAATGAATCATAGTTCAGATTTACAAAAAAAATTTAAAATATATTATTTTTATACTTTTATATTTAAAATATCCTACTTTAGAAAATACTTTCATTTTATCCCTTTTGAATAGTGATTTCACTATTTAAATAGTAATTTCACTATTTGAAGTTTATTTATTTGCTTAGTGCCCAAAACTTTAGATTTGTTTAGGATTGTATACCTTTTATTTAGAAAGAGGAAGGTATATTCCATGTTTCATGATATATAAATTTTAGTAAGTTAACTCTTTTTCGATTTTTAACAGTTATTAGAATATAATTTTCTATTGTCATTTCCATTCCCCAAAGTGCTTGAATATTGTTTTCTATATGGTTTAGTTCCTTAACGTAGTTATCAAGAAAATCTTTATTAGTATTTTTATTGATATAATCAAAAATATTGTCTTCTTTATTATTATATGTTGAAATAAGTATTCTTAGATCTTCAGGTAAATTCTCTAATACCTTTAAAATAGTTTTTCTATGTTTATAATTATTTCTTCTTTTAAATTGATTTTTTATGATATTGAAATCCTGACCCATTTTATATGAACAAAACAGTGAAATATGTTTTCAAAATCATGATTAATAATGAAGTACTCTAAACCACAAATTTTCATAAATCAAGCAAAGAAATCTTAATATCTAAATTTTTTAAAAATATATTACCTCTTTTAGATCTTCAATTCTTTAATCCTCCTAGGGACTCGTCTTCTTTCACCTTGACAAGCCTGATTGATGTTTGCCCAAAAGCCTTCCTGGCTTCCCGGGACTTACAGTTTCAAACGGCTACTGTCTTAAACGGTGCAATCACTACGACCTTTGTAAGATTTGGAGAATTTTAGAAAATAAGGAGAAATATAGGAATAAAAGATTCTTATATTAGAATTTCAAATACTTAGAATTTATGAAAAAAAAAATGACTTTATTTCCTTCAAAGGAGATTTATACAAACATGATTTAGAAAAGTCTAAGAAGATTTTTCAATGGCTGGTTTTCTATACGAGGTTTCTGATACAAAGTGTTTTTCGGATTGAGCATTCGATGCCCTACAAATGAAAACCTAGTACAAATTATAGAGATCCAAATCTAACTATTCGGACTTCAAAGTTTTATTTCGCATCCGAAGTCACTTTCTTTATGCGCAGGAAACATGTTGTCTTTGTCTCTTTATCTTCACGCGTTGTCAGTCTTATCTCTTTTATCTTTATGCATCAACAACTGTCTGCCACAATTTTTTAGTGGGTAATGACATCATGGCATCCGTCACTACTTGCACTGTCATAAGCGCTTACATCATGATTTGCAACACCCAATTATTCTGCAAGCCTTTTTCCTTGTAGCCTCTGTGCAGAAAAACTCACGTATGATGAATTTATTAAGGAATTCCTTTAGAAGTGGAGATTTAATTTGTCCTCCTTTCCTTAATAAAATCCAATTGTTAGCCTGCATGAGTATCTCATATTTACGCTCCCAAAGAGACTCAGCAATGGATTGAATAGCTTTAATACCCATAGCTCTTTGTTCTGTGATTCATGAGTTGGTGAACCTGTGATTTAAAGCGATCATCAAATGCTGAAATTTCATGAAGATCTTTATCAACATATGGTAGATCTAACAATCCATAGTTTGCAAGCTGGAAAACTTTATGAGGATCAGCTCCAAACATCGCCGTGATTCTTAGATGAACACTCTATCCTTTAGAGTAGAACAATGTCCTAGAATTCACCCATTTGTAGGCTTCTTGTGCAACTTCTTTATACTCATTTTCCCATTTATTTGTGGGGACAAACTCCTCGTCACTGGAACTCCTACTGTTGAAGCTTCCTGCTTTAGAAACTTTAACTTCAATAACCTCTGAATTATCATGAGATTTTGAAGCTTTGCCTTTATTTTTCATGGAGTCAATGAAATCTTTATCAGATGACTCTTCTTTATCTTTTCCTTTATTGCTTTCTTTTTTATCACTCTCATTTTTAGCATCACTAATTTTTCCTTTTTCCTTTTCTTTATTTCTAGATTCAAGGAACAAATTTAAACTTTTTAGAATATAAAGGGCTCTTCTAAGTCCTTCTTGAGAAATTTCTAACACTGTTTTAAAATTTAATTAAATCAAATCTTTAAGAGCTTTATTGCTATCAACAATGTCTTGACAAACCAAGACAATATCAGCAATCTCATTCTTTAGCTCATTTGCCTCTTTATCAAGATCCATATTTCTTTAGAAATTTATTCCTGCAGAAAAAATAAGAATTTATAAGATGATCTGTATCATCAATACAATTTTTGGAAAATTGTCACCCATCAACGAATTTGAAAAGTCTTTACCACTAACCGTTAGACAGTGGACTAGTTGTATGTATAGTGCATACAATCACTCTAGTTGCATTTAAAGGGAAATGCACACCCATCTCATCTATTTTAGAGTTGGAGAACTCATTCTTTTCCAAATTCTGTATTTCTGGAAATGAAATTGGCTAGAAAATTTTCTGAACCTTTTATGTACTCTATTTTAAAACTATAAAAGGATAGGAAAACTTGCCATCGATGTAGCCTTCTGTATTGGGGTGTGTTTGGTAATTTATTGAAAACCAAAGATTGTATTTGGGTATTATCAGTTTGGACTTTGAAAGGCCTTTGATATAGAAAGAGAGAGAATTTCTGAATTCCTTTTATGATGGCTAGAAGTTCTTTCTCATGGGTTGTATAGTTGACCTCAGCTTGTTCGAAAATACCACTCGTATACCTGCATATCTCATTGAGATCGGTTTTAAGTAGTGCTGCCCAATAGAAATCTGAAGCATCTGTCTGTATTATCAATTTATCCTTTTCAATCATGAAGTTTTAATTTAGGCAATGTTTTACATTCTTCATTTAGATTTTTAACAATTTCTGTATGTTGATTGTTCCATCCTTTAGTATTATTTTTTCGAAGTAATTTTTGAATCTCATGCTTCTTTTTAGCAAGATTTATTATTAATCCCTCAGCATAATTTAAACAACCATGGAAATTTTCAATTTGATTCCTATTTTCCAATTTATCAGGAAATTCATAGATTTTCTTAGATATATGGGGTTGAAGTTTAATTCCTTCTTTATTTATTTTTAACCCTAGAAATTCTATTTCTTCTTTACAAATTATAGCTTTCCTTTCGGATAAGACTATACCATTATCTTTACAAGCTTTAACAAATTGCAGTAGGTAAGTTTTATGTTCTTCTAAAGTATTAGAAGCAACTAAAACGTCGTCAACATAAACGACAAGAAATTCTTTATATTTATTAAAGATTTTATCCATTCTTCTTTGATATATAGAAGGTGCATTCTTTAATCCAAATGGCATAACTAACCATTCGAATTGTCCTTGAGGAGAATTAAATGTTGTATACTGTATACTTTCAGGTTCCATTTTTATTTGCCAAAATCCTGAAGTACAATCAAATTTAGAATAATATTTCTTTCTTTTAACTAAATTTAGTAAAACTTCTTTATTAGGAAGATAATAGCTATCTGTCCTAGTGAAATGATTTAGTCTTTTATAATTTATTACCATTCTAGGTTTTTCACGCTTTTTCTCAGCTTCATTTTCAACCATAAAAGTTGGGCTACTAAAAGGACTACTACTCCTTCTAATTTAAGGTGGATTTTTATGTAATAATTCATTTATTTGTTTATCAAATTCCTTTCTATCCTTTTCTGTATATAACATAGGTCTTTCTTTTATAACTATATTTTCAGTTAACTCTATTTTTGCCTTTAAATCTGACTCCTTAAAAAAAGCCAGAGGATGATCATTATAATTTTCTTTTGTCCGTTTTATTACATCTTCAGGAGTTATTCTTTTTATTGTTATATTATGTATTTTTATAGGAATTTTATCATACGGTCCACCAAGCTTTGTTGGCTGAACTCTGAATGGCTCATTAATTCTAGGTAATTTTAAATAATGATTAAATTTAGTTTTAAGTATTACAGAATACAAATTCTGTGAATAAAATTGAAATTGTTGTAGGAAATTATTTCCTAACAATATATCAGTTTCAAGAGAGTTATATTCATAAATAGTGTTTATGATAACAATTTTACTTTCTAAGATAATATTTACTTTATCTGCCTTTTTATTAATGTGTTCGGCTTGACCCGTAACACCCTTTATCTTTATATTTCCATTCTCTTGCCATTTAGTGTAGAGAAAGGATTTAAACAAAGTTATTTCTGAACCATTATCTATTAAGGTATAGGTTGTTATATTAGTATCTTGTACTGTTATTTGTACAAAAACACTCAAAGGAAAATTAATTCCCTTCATATTTTTTACAAAAGATTTTTATATTTCCTATTTGTAATGTGACACCATGTTTTTCTATTTTATAATAATCACACTGATTTAAGAAACTATTACCCAAAATTATATCGTAATAGTTTTCGGCCATATCATTATCTATGTAACAAGGTACAATTATTCTTAAATCTTTAAAGATTATTGAAACTTGTATCTGTTGATCATAAGTTATTAATTGACCTTCAAAGTTTTTATATTGAAATATTGTAAAAGCAACCTTTGCAATTAAACCTTTATTTTTATGTCTTGCAAGGTGATTGCCACTAGCTCTTGTATCAATTAATATATTTGGTCCTTCAATATATTCTTGACCATTAAAATATTTTTCATTTATTACCATTGTATTGGTTATATCTTGTCTTGTAAATTCTACATTAGTAAGAGGTAACTTACTAACACTTCTTCTAGATATAGAATCTTCTCCAAAATCTATTTGAGGTACTGTACCACTACCAGATCCATATTCTAGAATAGGTTTTCTATTTATTTTAACTACATAATCTTTTACGTCTTTAATTTCTTCTATCATTGGTAACTTTATTGTGGTTATATCTCGACATTCATCATCAATTTCTATATATGGTTTATCTTGATATATTTTACCATAATTGCTATTAGTAAAAGCATAAATTACTCTATAGTAAAAGTAAATACCTGACTTTTATCTCTAGTGTTAAATCTTTTAAAAGTTGAAAGTGTAAGCTTAGAGTATCATTTATGTTCTGATCATTTATATCAACACTGTATTTGGGATAACAGTCAAAACGAAATTGTGAGTATATTAAATTTCCTTCGACTGTTCCTAAATGACTATTTTTAGCGTCTTTAAACCTTTGGTCATAAAGTGAAATAACCATAGGACTATCTATTCCATCTCTAAATAAAGCTTTAACTAGGATTTGAATCCTGCCAAGATAAACATATTTTATTTTCTTTTTTACTTCTGTACTTTTTATTTTGTTTAAAGCTTGATTTATTGAGGTTTTAGTAAGCAAATTTAATCTAATTTGCCCTTTACTATGTTCAACATTTATGGATCTTTCAACTGTATGATAGTCATAAATGTTTATTTTGTCTCTTTTTATTAGATTACCAAAAGTAGTAAAAATGCTTTTGGTAGGATTAGTTGCATCAAGTCTTAAACCTTTTATTTTTGCTAAAGTTTCTTGATCAAAGGTTATTCGTTGAGCATAACCCTCTGATCCTTCATAAACTTCTACTTCTTTATCTGAATCTTCAGTTTCTATTATATCTTTATTCATTCTCAGAATTACTAAAGTATTCTTCCTTTTCAATGTATGTTTCTTTATCTATATAATTCTCTATGTCTGAAACTTCAGATAATTCATCTTGTAGTTCTATGAATTTGGCTTCAATACTACAAATCTTTTTAGGTTTTTTACACTTTGGTGATTTATGTCCAATTTTTCCACAATTCCAACATTGGCATTGTGAAAGGTTTTTATTTCTTTTATAGTGAGGTTTTTTTTTTAAAATATCTTCTTTTTGGTTTTATGTTTTTCTTTTGAAAATTATTGTATTTTTTATACTTTTTTTTATGAAACATTCTTTTCTTTTTATTAATTCTTTCTTTATTGCATCCCCATTGACTAGGTACCTCAAATTCATTACAATATAAGGGTGAAAATTTTTTAGTTCTTCTATATAAATCTTGAGATTTACATAATTTAGTTAACTCTGAAAAGAGGAAGCTAATCCTTCTTTCTAGTGTTGCATTTGAATCTTTATTTTCTTCCTTCCATTTATTCATTATATATTTATTCCAAGGATGTGGAAGTTTTAAAAAGTACATATTGAGATATATACTCTAATCTTCATTACTATAGTATTGTGTATAATAATATTCTTTAAATTCACATGTATATTGTTTTAGATTCTTCATGCTACAAATTCTAAGGTTTATTAAATTAGTTCTTGCTTCTTCTTTTTCTTTAGAACTTTCTTTATTAGGTTCTTGCCAATTTTCTCCTAGAAATTCACTAGAAAGATAGGCAACTAAAATTTCAATTCCTTTTTCTGTATTATCTATTAATTTAGTCTGTACATTTATTTTTATTAATGTTTTAGTGTTTTCAGTTAATCCTCGCCACCAATTGAAAATAATTCCATCAAATGTAGCGATTAAATAATCTATTTGTCTATTTGATGTCCATGTATCATCAACATTATATAAAACGAAAACTTTTCATAGCATTTGCCCATGAAATTATGGCTTTTTTAGTGTCTTCTTTGCAATCTATATTTAATTTAGAACCTCCATGATTTATAGGTTCACTATAATTAGTATCAGGAGTGAATTTATCTAATTGTTTATGATATTTATCTTTCTTTATATGATCATAATATTGCCTTCTATATTTAGGAATAGGCATCATTCTTGATTCATCTATTTCCATATTTTCTGATTTTATTGTACCACTTGGGCCTCCAGTTGTATTATTTGTGTTAACAAGTACTTCATATTTCTCTATTTCAGAAAGATCTATTTTTTTCAAATTGATATATTAATTCATTAATTTCATTCATTTTTATCTGTCTCAGATTCAGAATTTTGTTCTTTAGGTAGATTAGATGATGTAGCTATATCTTTACCTTTTTCTTCTTTTTTAAGAGCTTCTTCTTCAGCTATTATTTTAGGTAATTCAACATTCAACATATATGCATCAAAAGAATTTGGATGTACAATTTTTTTAACAGTTTTTATTGGCTTTATTATAATTTCTCTTCCTTTTATTTTCTTGTCGAATTTATTTTTCTTTAAATATGTATTCTTTATTAAATCTTCAATGTTTGAATTACAAATTTTTAAGATTTGAACTTCTGTTTTTAATTCTTTAAGTTCTTGACTTAGAACATATAGTAATTCAAATATTTTATTCATTCCTGTATTTAATTCTTCAATATTTTTATTTATTTTATCCATTTGTATTTTTATATCTATCCCAATGTATTTGAGCATTTTGTTGGGTATCTTTTATCTTTTGTTTGCAAATTTGTATTTTTACTTTATTCTCTTGTGTTTTAATGTGTTCATATTCTCGATTATATTCTTGGAGAATTATATTTAATCTCAGAATTAGATTTATACTTTGTATCCATCGTTTAAAATGTTTATTTGTTTTCATGCTTGGCTTAAAACATCAAGCCCCTCATTTATTTGTTTTATTTTGGTCTTCAAAACATAAATTCTAAAAGCATCTCTTCTATGATAAGCTGGATTCCTTAATAATAGCAAATCCAACTCTCTTTGATATAGATTTAATTTTACAAGAAGCCTATGTTGTGTATAGCTAGGCATTGCAAGTAGAATCATTACAGCCCTTCTTTCTTTATAATTCTCTAACTTCTTATAGTATAGTTCCCTTATTCTAGCATTTTTATGCTCTTTGGTTGCGTTCTCTAGTGTCATCAAATACTTGTATTTTCTATTGACTCTTTGAAATCCTTTAGTGTGTTTAAACAATTGACTCTTCATGGCGAAGGTAACTGCCAATCAGTTTCATCAAATGAGAAATCACAAGATAATAGATCAAAATTTAAATCATCACAAAAATCTTTATAATTTAACTCATGTAAATAAACGAATAACTCTTTAGTAATTAAAAGATTTATGATTGAAAGTTTTAATAATTCTAAATATTCCATATTTTGTATTTTATAATTTTTTATTGATCTTTATGGCTCTGATACCAAATTGTTGCAGGGGGTTTTACTTGATTTAATATTATGAATTTAATAAAAATTAATAAGTAATAATTAAAAATTAAAAATTTAGCTTTAGACAAAGTAAAAAAAGGATGGTTATGAGTTTTACTAGTGTAAACATGTTTTAAAGAAATTCTTTAGGGAAAAATGTACTAAAATGATCAAAAATACTCTAGGAAGGGTTTTAGTGAGAGAAAGGATAAAATTTGGGTTTTTTAGAAAACACGTCGGCCCACATGAACAGTAAAACCGAGGTTTGAAAAAGTAATCTAGGGTATTTTAGAAAACTTTTAAAAAAGTGAGTTATTTTAAAATTTTGAAAATTAAAAAAGGGTAAATTAAAAATTGTTTCTCAGATTTAACTTTATTTTTGTTTATTGACGGGTATACAATAGACACAACGGGTTGCCTTTATTTTTATTTATGGTTACGACCATTTTGGTTTAATGTTGATAAGTAAAATTACATTATACAATAGTTTACAAGTTATTTTCCGTTCTTAGGAGATGTGTTTGAATAGTTCATCATTTTTCTGGTCTACATTTAAACTTCTCCATGACCAATAAATATTGTCGCTACAGATAAAATCAACACAATAGGAACATTTATATGATGAATTTTTGATTTATTGTGAGGAAAATATTGTCACGATAGTATTCAATATGATATGACAAAATATATTGTCGCAACAGATAGCCAAACAATCGCTCTATTGTGATGAAACGGGTCTTAAGTAACGACATATTAGATCTTACAAGACAAAAATGTTCGTGACAAAAAAATACAACTTGTATTTCGTTACAATCTGTTGTGACAAAAGCGAAATATGTCGCAAGAACCCTCTCGCGACGGGCCTTGCATGACGAATCTTGTGTCGAAAAACTCCTTCACAATAGGGTTTCACAACGAAATGTTTTGAGTTCATTGACGAATTTTTTTGTTACAAGAAACTGATTTTTTTTGTAGTATTGGGTTTTACTTTCCTCTCCGGCTTAGTGTGATCTAGTCCGACTAGTACTCTATGTTAGGTAGATTACTTAAAATTTATATGTCTTACTTTTCTTTATGGCTTACTGTGATCTAATCTAACTAGTACTTTATGTCAGCTGGATTACTTAAAATTTATGTGTCTTACTTTTCTCTCCTTTGTGGCTTATTGCAATCTAATATGACTAGTTATATAAATGAAGAGATCTCTTTAATAACTATTTTGGCCTCTCAATTTTTAGACTGTTAACTTTTTTTGTTTTTCTTTCTCTATCTTACTCCCCCCCCCCCAACACCATACGTTCTTTTTCTTATACTTTTTTAATATCTCTCCTCTCTCTTATTTATCGTATACTCTTAAATAATTTTTAATTTATATTTTTTTTTCTTATTTTAAATTTTTAGTTATTTTATATTCAAAATGTTTTTATTCACATAAAATTAATAAATATCTATAGTTTAATTTATCAAACTTTAAATATATCATCAAACAATTATATATATATTTAATTTTATACACGCATTGAGTGTGCCCACCTGAATAGTATATAAAGTAAATTAGTATCGGTGTAATTGAATGACTAATTAATTAATTACAAATTGAATCAAATTAAAGAAATAATTAATTATTAAAAATTATCATAACATATGAATGATGAATGATTGAGTAGTATTATTATTTTCAAATTGTTTTAAAAAATAAATAAAATTAATAAATTGAAAAATTACAAAAATTAAAAATAATATATTAATAAAGTTAAGAGTCAAAATTGAAAAATTACAAAAATTAATAATTGATAATTTTCACAAAAACATGATAAGTAAAACAAAGAAAAAAACGTATAACTAAAGTATTATAATGGTCTAATGATAGAACACTTCTCTTTTTTTGCTAGAGGTGTGGGTTCGAAACCCTACAAGCACATAAACGCTCTAATTTTTCATGTGTGCCTACCCGCCGTGGTCCAACTCAGGTTCAACTTAGCCCGAGCAAGTGGATTGATCGCAAAAAAATGGTATCACTCCAACCAACTTTTGCGACAACCTATGGTGCATGGCTGTAAAATTGAAAACAAAAATCTAATCAATTTTGCAACTAACGATGTTGGCCATAAACTTCGCCACATAAACTTCATGTCAATAAAATTTTGCGACCCCTTTGGTGATGGACTTGGTCAGTTGCAAACTTCATCACATAAGCTCCATGTGAACAACGTTTGTGAAATTGGCTTACTATTGCAAAATCTGACGCAAAATTTTTTGGTGGCAAATCTAGTAGCAAATTTTGGGACTAGGATGTTTGCCACCGATGCTTGTATGACGGAAATTTTGTCCCAAAATCATTTTGTGACCAATCATGACAAAAACATTGGTTGCAAAATTTGGCACAAATTGACTTTTTTCTGGTAGTGCACTAATTTGTTTTGTTACTTTCCTTCATCGGGGTGTACGGATCAATTTCACCTATAAGACATTGATGCTAAACTATTCTATTAAAAACTCATATACCAAAATATATATATATATATATATATATATATGAGTGCAAGATTATCCAAATAGACACATTTGGTTAACACGTCAATAAAACTCAGTCCCATTTGGTTGAATACAAACTTCAATGTGGATAACATGTTGTGTGGGCCCCAAAATAAATTTTTGTATAAATTCAGAGTGGGTTGATTTTGGTTTCGCCATGCCGAAATAAATTAACACGGCCCAGATCACTTCAGCGCGTGCCGAACAACCCATGTTAGAGGCTCGGGCCGAAATGAATTGGAGGCCCATGGCTCATTCAACAAAAAATAGAAACTAGAAAATAAAATAAATACAATAAAATAAATACAAAGATCAAATCCCTTATTTTTAGGGGTGGTTAGATGGGAACAACAAATTAGCTAAGGATAAGATATAGTTATATCTAAACATGCCTAAAATAAAGGCCATGAGATGCTGGAAATTTGAAATCCAGATAAGGTGGCATAAATGCCATGTCCTAGAAATAAGAGTTGCCATTCCTTTCGAATGGCCAAGCTTGAATAAGCTAACCAGCTCCAAAAATAAAGGAATTTGAAGGAACATCATCCAACGATCAAACAACAACAACAACAACTTTCTCAATCAAGAAGTCGACACTTCTCTGATTTTTTAGTCTAAATGAACAAATATTAGCTTTAGTTCACTAGGTAGAAAAACCGTTACGTGAATGCTTGTAGCCATACCTCATTTGGCTTCAAATGAGGATATCAATGCATTCATTCTGTAACGTCACGAGGTCATAGCTATCACTTACTCGGATTGAGCCTGATTCGAGGTGAGATATCAATGCAACGGAGTGGTACCTTGCATCCCTACCGAGCACATGTATGAAAAGAAGTGCAGACGGAGTCAATCCATGCTAATCGGAGTGAACAACCTTTGAGTCATCAATGTGGCCGACTTGTAGCTAGAGTTCTTAGGAACTACTTAATGCATTTTTGTCATAGATATGGCCGGAGTCATCAATGCATGTGTCTGTAGTCGGGTCTTGCAAAATCCAAGTGGCGAGTAACCATCGTCTCTGAATGCACTTTCTTTTCGATTCAAGCTTTCAACTCTTTTCGATCCATAGTTGTACTAAATTATTAAGTCCTACATTAAGTTGTAGGCAGACAGAGCCTCAGGGGTAGTGTTTGCCTATTCTGACTCAATCATTTTTCGGATAGAAGTCTTAGGCGCACCACATTTTTTCACTTTGAATCACCATGACTTCCACTTGTATGCTCTTGTACACTGGCATGCTCGCACCCAAAACACAAAAAACTCACTTCGAACTCACTATTTTTTCATCGAACTCAGTGATTTCGAATCCTAAGCGATTACGTCGGCGTAAGCGCTGAAAATTTATGCAAACACACATCAATGAAACTCTCCTCTATAAATTCACTCTCATCTAATGTGGTAGGTAAGTTTATTAATTGCCTCGATATTATGCTAAAATGCTTGCTTGATGTTATGTATCGTGCCAATATCGCACCGATTTATCCTCGAAAAGCCTTGGTTGGGGTCCTTTAATGGGATATTACGCTAAAATGCTAAAAACATTATTTTTAATATAAAAGACCTCATACAACATATAATATTCCCATTAAATCAATTGCTTAATAGATCACATAATTAGGGTTCTTTAATTGGATAACATACTATGTATAATTAATTAATACGAGAGACCACATAAATAGAGAAAATCCCAATATTGTACAAGAAAAGTAATCACTTGAATATATATGCACATATGATACATCTCATGCTAGACATAAAGTAACTGAGTATGCATCATTGGCATCACACACACACACATATATAAATGTTAATTTTTAAGATCAAAGGGTTCGCCGTGCTAGTTTTTGAAAATAGAGGATTTAGCTTGCCAATTTTAAAAAAACATAGACTTCGCCTTGTCAATTTTGGAAAAATAGATTTGAAAAAATCGAGGGTTCACTTAATAAAGCTAAAATGGTAATTTCTCATGTCTAAAACACTATTTCACAGACATAAATGATGTGGGTATCACAAACTAACGGTGAAGGGTTTTAGTTGATAAATTTCACAATACACAAGATTTTTAATACTAATTTTTAATGCAAAAGGTTTTTCGATTGAGTTAATTCTAATACAACGTGTCCCATGCAAAAAAATTCCTCAAACCTCATCAATATATCATACATGTATATATAGTTATTACACACACCACACATACAAGAGGAGTATCATCATACAGATTAAGATGAGAATGTAGAACTATTACGTACTTTAATTTCCATATATATATATATATATATATATATATATAAGTCAAAGAATCAAATATGCATACATAAATTACAAAGACTTAATTCTATGCCGAAAACGTTAATTTTCTGATATTTACAATATTATAGAGATTCTTTTAAAGAACATTCTTTTTAAATATTCATAGAATTACAATATGGTCCAGCCCATTAGCTCTTGGGGTCCAGGACAATTGTCAAATTTTAAATATACAACTGCTGATCTGTAAATCTACCAAACAATTTGAGTTCTCAATCAGTTTGAACTTTAAAGCCTGATTAAGAAGGCTTTAGAGTTTGGACAATCTAAAATGAAATCACTAATGATCAATCATGATTAATAGAGGCCTTGACAACCTAAATTAGATCTATTTTGGGTTTCTAAAATGTAGTACTCATGGTTTTGCTAAAAGTTACATAATTGAGATTACCTAGTAATCAAATTTTCATAAAGTCATATATTTCAAGCTAATAATTTCCAGAAAATAAATTTTTGTGCCCAAATTGTCCGCCAGTTATGGAGGTCTGATCCTGTAAATGATTGTTGTCTATGTAAAGGTGGTGGATTTTCTTGTATACGAGGCAACACCACCCTATAAGAAAAAAATGATATTAGTGACAAAATATAAAAGTAACATTATAAAAGTTGCCACCAATAATGTATTAAATAACAACATCTTCTATTTTGTCATTAATTAAATTTTTTTAGCGACAACTTTTATTTTGTTGCAATATTCACTCAATGTTGTCAATAATTAATATTTTAGTGACAATTTGATGATAAAAAAAAATTATCATTAAAATATTGTAAAAAGATTCTATTATACTAAATTGACACCAAATACGTGTTACTAATTATCATATACGTTGTTACCTTTTTACACTATGTTATCACCATTGATATTGTCCAAACTATATCTTGTGATAATATAATTTTGTTGTCACTAAATACATATATTGAGTGAAAAATTTTCATTATTATTTATTATTAATTTACTTATTTTGTGTAAGTGCCATTAATTTGACAATGCTCAAATCTGTTGCAAAACATGGAGGCCGATTGCATGAAATATCATTTCGGATTTGAAATCAGTAGAATTTTATCCTTTATGAGAAGATTTAGCACAAGATGGTAGAGGAATTGAAGATTATAACTTTATCAAATCCATAAGCACTTTCCAATATCTAACAAAAATATAACATTATTGAAATGTTTTTACATTTAAAAATAAGTAAATATTTTTTTTTCACAAAGTAAAAAATGGCAAATCAAACACGTTCTTTTATTAATCAAACCTTTTAATTTACTGATCCACAATACATTTTTCAATTTTATCTGTCACTTGGCTGAATCTTGTTGAAAATATTTTCGCAAAATATGTTAATGAAAAGAATCGAATGCAAGAAAATCATTTGGAAAAAAAAAAAAAAAAGACGGGTAACAGCAATTTGGAGAGTGGCGGAACAAAAAGGCTGAGGTAATAAGGGGGAGCGCATGTGGTGTCAGCGTGCGAGTGCGTGCTTTTGTGCGTGCAGATGTCGGGGAGAGTGAGAGAGAGAGAGAGAGGAGAGAGAAAGTCACTCTGTCATAAAACACAACCTCTCATTCCAAACACTTTCCTCTTCCAAAGCATTCTCTCTCTCTAGGGATTCGTTATCCCCAAAAAAATCCCTTACACCCTACCCAAAAATGGCCTGAGATTCTCATTCCTCCGCCGTAATCCGCCGCACTCGAGTTATTCTTCCGCCGCATTGGCCGATCGGTAAGTCGCCGCTTTTCGTTCCCTCTCTCTCTCTCTTGTTTACTTTCTCTCGTACTCCTTCCAGGTCAATTCTCGTCTTCGTATCTGCTTTTATTTACTTGACTTTCTCTGTTGTTAGTACATGCGCCATAATTTGTGAACAGTTGAGTTCTTGGACTGCTAATTGTACCTGCATTTATCATGTTGAGTTGCTTCTGACTATTTCTTCTTCTTCTTAATTTATTTTGGTTTTTTATGATTGTTGTCGGTTGTATTGTTTCAATGTCCTTTAGCTGATCCGAGTTTCAGTTAAGACTTTCAGTAGCTGGGGTTTACACGTATTTTAGGTTAATTTGTAGCTGTTTATTTATTTATGTATCTATTTTTCCGTTTGCAGTTTCTACTTTCGAAATGGTTTCTCTTTCTCTGTTCTTCAATCGTCTGCACAAATATTTTACCTTTAGGTTTGAGCCCTAAATTTGATTTTGGTTGGTACATTGTCACTTACGTTAAGTTTGTTGTCTAAAAGTTACTCAAAAATTGGAAACTTTACTTGGATTTTGACAAACGCACCTAATGATGTGTGTGTTTCATTGTTTTGTAAATTGCTGCAACCATTGGACTGGTTTCTTGTCAAAAATTGGAAACTTTACGTGGATTTTGACATTCATTCACTCTTTTTTTTTTCCTTCTTTTTTTTTTCTTTTTCTTTTATTTTTTCCCTTCGTAGTTTGTTTCACTAGTGAGTAACTTTTTGGTTGCATTGTTTTGCCAAGACTCTGTAGTTATAGCATCACTTACTTTTCGAAGTGGGAAAGAAAACAGCTGAAAAGCCACTATTTTACTGTGAAAGAAGAAAAAATCTAAACAGAAGGGGATAAAGGAAAGGAGGAATTGGAGCTGCTGTTTCTCCTTTCATGTGTAGCGTCTATTATAGTAATTTTGAAGTTAAGCTCAAGATAACTTGATTAATTGGGAAACAAACTAAATGAAACTGTATTGTGATTTTCCATGCCTGTTTCTGTGCAAATTGTATCTTGAACGGCAGCTGAACTTGTGTCAGTCAATTTCATTTCTTGCTGAATTGTTTATTTTTTGTGATGGTTGTTTTTGCAGTGTGTCTACTGATCTAAGTATCACACACTCCTTTAGTGAAACTTCAGCTTGCTTCTCTCCTTAGTGCGCACAGTCCTTGATTTTTTACTTTGGTGATAGCTTTTGTTTTGTGAACAAGTTCTAATTTTTGCATGAATCTTACATTTTCATTCTTGCTTTTTTCTTCTCAGATGGCTTTGTGTTTTTTTTTTATTGGTTGATAATTGATTTGACCTTCATTCGATTGCCTAAGAAGAAATCTCATCATAGCAATGCAATGCCCATGCAGACATTGTTAACCATTGCGTCGTAAATTGTCAAATAAAGAATAAACACAAAAATCAGATATAAATGTCTTGGGGAAGTTTATATGTTTCACAATATTTAAGTTCACTTATATCTATCTAGCCATCTTCATCTTCCACATAAATCTTAAGATTGTAGTTTTCTAATAACTTGTGGAATCTATTTTCTTAGCTCTTTTGGTGTAATTTATTCCTAGGGTAAATTAGTTGGAAATCATTTATTGTTATGTTTCTGTGGCAAAGGTGTAACTACCAACAAAATTCCTGCAGAATTTGCAACATAAGTACAAACAAACTTCACTACCTGATGATAGATGGATGACAACTTTTAAGTTTAACATTACAATACGAGCTGTCATCTTTTCACGCTTGCTGCTCCCTAGCCATTTTCATAGGGTGAGGCTAAAGCATTTGCTCATGTCAAGTTAAAAGCTTTGGTTTGTAATCAGTTGGTTGAGGATTGGACAAGTGAGTTGAGATGCTTCTGTGCTTATATTCCAATCTAGTCAGAGGTTAAACTGTGCTTCTTGCCTTCATTTAGACGTTCATTTTTGCCATTTCGAGATCATCAATATCTAGGTATAAGGGGAAACCAAATAAAATAAGTAAATAAACTCCTCCTTGCAATGTTGTGCATGGAAATGATCAATTCAAAGATACTTAAGAAATGAGTGAGAAATGCCTGCATAAAGAAGATATCCGTCACTGACATTGGGCATATTTTGGTTTGAACCTCAGAGTAAGGTCCTTTCTCTTTGCACTTTGTGTGCCTAACTGGTTTTGCCAGTTGTGCTGGGTCCTGGGGATGGTGTACCTGCAAGAGTCAAAGTTCTGGAAATATGAATAATAGGTTGGGTGGGTAATTAATCCTTTGCTCATGTCTATATGTAGATAGACTATTATACTTCCAAGTTTTGTCTTCACCGAAGTCTGATATTCCATAACTAAATTGAACCACTGTAACAACATTTTGTCTTGTTGTTCAACATGCTCTATAAATGATAAACATGGGCCACTTGATCCTGTGGCAATAGTATCTTACACTCTGGTATCTGTTCCTGCCTCATACGTTGATCAATTTTGATTGCCTGAGTCGGCATATCCATTTCCTGAACTTATAATTCCTTGCATCTCTTGAAATTGCAGTAAATACCTATTCGTATATAGTTAAAAGGGAGGTTTACATAATGTGATATTCCAAATCCAGCAATACTTGTTTTGTACTGGAAACTTGATAGTTCTTCACCTTCTCTCTCTTTTAGTTTCCTTGAACAACTGAGAATTTCCTTCTTTTTGATCCAGGTTTCTATGTAATGGAAGACAGCTTATCCGCCACCACTTTAATGGACTTGACAGCCTCGAAGATACAACAACTTCAGAAAGCATTTGCAGAACTTGAAAGTCACCGAGCCATCACACTGAATTTGAAGTGGAAGCAGCTTGAAGAGCATTTTCATGGGCTTCAGAAGTCTTTGAAGAGGCGTTTCACTGAACTAGAAGAACAAGAAAAGGAGTTTGAAACGAAAATAGTTGAATCCAAAGAGATCTTGGACAAGCGCAAAGCAGCTGTTATGGCTAAGGAACAAGCATCACTTGAGAGGCTTCAAGACAAGCGTGATGGTGCTTTATCAGCCATTTTAATTGCTATGCAGAAGCGTGAGAATCCATTTTCTGTGGAGTCAGGTGTCACTAATTGTGCAAACCAAGTTGAAGCGCCAGTTGTAGAGGAAAAGATACCTGATGCCATGGTTTATGAGAGTAACATGTATGGTACCAAAAGGCCCGTTGAGAATATGAATTTGCAAGTGAAGTCTTACCCAGAGCTGGTAAAATTATGCCAAGATATGAATTCAGAAGGCCTGCACAAATTTATATCTGACAACCGTAAGAATCTTGCTACTTTAAGGGATGAAATTCCTACTGCACTCAAGGCTGCATCTGATCCTGCCTCGCTGGTTCTGGACTCTCTGAAGGGTTTCTATGGCACACACATGCCAAACTTGGATCCTAAAAAAGATGCTAATCTGTTGGGCCTGCGTCGAACCTGTATCATGCTGATGGAGTGTCTTAGCAGTTTATTTATGAATCTGGATGTGGACTCCCTCTCTGGTACTATCTCAGAGAGCGCTAGGGGAAGAGCAAAAGCTATTGCTGAAGATTGGAAACCAAAGTTAGATGATCTCGATGCTGACGCCAGCAATGGAAATTCTTTAGAAGCCCATGCATTCCTACAACTTCTGGCTACTTTTGGCATTAATTCAGGTTTTGATCAGGAGAGCTTGGTCAAGTTAATTCCCATGGTTTCTCGCCGTCGCCAAACATCTGAGCTGTGCCGTTATCTTGGGTTGTCAGACAGAATGCCTGGTTGGTTACTTGGATTAACTCAATTCTTAAATATTTCTCTTCTCTTGAGTGCCGAAATTCATATCAGAGTTTGGTATATGAATTTGCAAGATGGGGCATGGTGCAAATGCTGTCAAATGAGTCTTGGATTTTTTATTGTGTTAATATTTCTCTCAGAGGGTGAATTGTACCTTGACTGCTTGAAAAACAAACCAGAAACTTTAGCATGAGTGTGAACTTCAGAGTAAGAAATATTTATACAACTATTTATTCCATTAGGGCCAGTTTACGGAATAAGCCAGTTACTAGATTATGCAAGCCTTAGATTACTATATTGTAAGCGTGTTTCAGGGGCGTGTAGGATATGCCTTGTGATGCCTCTTGCCTACTTCCATGATGTGTATCCGTATTTCTGCTTGTTGTTACCTGATTTGAGCACGATAAGGATTTGTTTTCTCTCTTTCAAGTTTAAACTGTGGTTCAGCCTAGCAAACACTAATTTCTGTTTGGCCCCCTCCCTTTCTTTAACTAGTGAAATATGGTTATCAATTTATCATGAACTTTTCACTTCGAAGTTGTATCAATGGTCTCCTAACTTCTATCTATATGCCTATCTTTTATTTGTTTCTATTACTCCCTGCCAAACTTTATCTGTTGACTTTAATCTCCCTCTCCCTTTCTACATGAATTATTGAATGAATAGATGCATCTTTTGTTGCTCTCAAATTATCGACACTGGCAATGAAGTTACTCTTTAGTTTTCTCATATTTATATGTCCTATATAATGCAAAAATACGAGTCTGGCTCGTCTCTGGAGATAATTGTGTTGCCTTTGATAGTTAAAAAATGATAAAGGCTTCAATTTTGATTCACCATGTATTCTTTGCTGCTTTTTGCTGCTACAATTTTTTTTCTTGTTGAAAGTTAGTCATCTCACGAAGATGGGTGGAGGGGAATGGTGATATAGACAGATGAAGGGGATTTTGTAATGTTTAAGATGAAAAACTGGTATTTTGTATTTAAAGGAATCCCTGAGTTTGTCATCCGTCTGATTTGTGTACATTTCGTATATGTGCAAGTGAAATTACTGTTTGGTTCTTAAGTACATAATTTCAGAATCTGGATCATGAAGATTTTCTTGTCCTTCACTTTTTGTTACATGGCTATCAGGTGTGATCGATGTGCTGATAAAGAATGGAAGACAGATTGATGCTGTGAACTTGGCCTTTGCATTTGAGCTTACTGATCAGTTCTCACCTATTTCATTACTGAAATCATACTTGTCTGAGGCAAAAAAAGTGTCATCAGCCGCTAAGCCTGGAAATACATCACCTTCTTCTACTACACAGGTCTGTTTCTTATGCCCTGGATGATGAATTTTGTGTGTTCTTGGCATGCATTTTTCACTGCTTCTCTGTTTCCAAAGCATAGTCAATATGACATTATCTAACACCTCTGAGCCATTTTTTGTTTTTATACCTTAAGGAGGAAAACCTATAAAGTTGTAATAAAAGGTTGCTTTTGTGATCTGCATTGTGCAACATCTAAGAAATTAATCAATATTGTGATGAACTCAACTGACTTGAGTTGAAAGCATGTTAAAATTGGATATTGGAATATTTTTCCCTGCTAGGTTTGTTTGGATTCTGCCTGACCTAAATCCTGACCTCCAGCTTCTCCATGAAGTTTTATCAGTTATTAGTTTACATTTTCCGTGTTGAAGGCTAACTCTGCAGGCACTTGGACCTTTTTTGTATATTCCACTTTAGGCATTTTGGTGAAATTGCAGATTTATTGTTCAGCCACTTAAAAAAATTTTCCCGAAACCATTTCAGCTGACATAACAATTCTTTTGTTGCAGAGTGATGTGAATGAGAAAGAGCTGACTGCACTTAAGGCTGTGATTAAGTGCATTGAAGATCACAAACTCGAGGAGCAATTCCCGGTGGATGAACTCCAGATACAGGTTCTTGAAATTGAGAAAGCCAAGGCAGAGAAGAAACGGGCTACAGAAGTTGCAAAGCCCCAATCAAAAAGACCCCGTGCCAACGGCTCTGTGCACGCATCTCGAGTCTCAAATGTTGCCACTGACAAGAACTTCCATGGTAGAATGACTGAAAGGTACCCACAATACATCTACGAAAGGCCTTATGCTTACCCTGGACCAACCGACCATCACATTCCATCATTTATGGGTACCGCTGCATATAACTTTTCTCCTAATCATGGAAACTTCTTTGGAAACGCTTACCAGTACCAGACTGCCTTCCTGCACTAATCACGACAGATGCTGAGACTGATGTTGATCCGTTAACCACTAGCGTTGACCCTTTCCAAATTGTTAATGTAATGTTCGACCTGTCAGCGACTTAGTATTTGGAACCGCAAGATGTTTAACCTTGTTAATTTCTAGCCTGCTGTAAACGCTAATATCGCCATGTCCTAACAGATGCACTGCTTATAATATGTTTATAATGTTGTATCTTTCTTCTTTGTATAAGTTTCTGTATTCTATGCATTATAGCTGAGTTTTTGAAAGTGTGTGTCGATACGCATTCTAAGTTTTCTAGCCGGTTTAAAATGCCCGCCTTCGCCATTTGATTATTAATTTATTCCATAGGGTTTGTGGAGTGTTTTGTGGGATACATGATGGATTTTCTTGGTGGATGATATTGCTGCTAACTGGCTGTTCTGAGCAAGTACTTGCATGCATCATCAAATGAGGATTTTGTTTTGTTCACTTGTGTCATGTGGCAAGTGCTTTTTGTCTAGATGGATACACGCACTTTAGTTTTAGTATTGGATTAGCAATTTAACGTATATCTGTTTGCTATCAGGAAAAACATTTGGGAAGGGGCAAAGCGTGTTTACTAAGGTTAGGGGACAAATTTGGTCCGACTTTGATTAATGATTAAAGATGGATTTGTGGCCTTTGTAATAGTTTGAGGGAGGTCTTTTTGATGTTGCGTTTGTTACAATGTACTTAGGGCACATTTACTTCCTAGTCACATATTAGGTGGGTTTGGGACGGCCTTGTATGGACCCGAGTTTAGTCCCATCAGTTTTACTTATTTACTTGGGTTGTTTACAATTGATAACTTTGACAAGCTTAACCCATTATATTTACTTTGTACGTACACGTGTGGATGTTTTCGTCATAATTTTACGTTTTTGTCCCTCGTATGAACAAGCTCTAAAATTTGATGTTCTGCAGGAGACTCCAAAGAACTGGGTGCCGCCATCATCCTCATCAATCCAAAGTGCAAATCTTGCAAGAGAATAAACAAACAACAAATTTAGAAACATATAGAGACAAAAAATCTAAAATATGTTAAGCAAACTAAAACAAAAAAAATATTCAAGATTATAAATTGCAACAGTGGCTGATTTTTGAGGCAACCTTTGATTGGGGTAAGGAAATCCATTACTACTCCCCCATCTCCATCCATCCAGAGCACAAAGGGGAAAAAATTGGGATAATAAATTGGGAAGAAGATTGCCTTATAATCAATATAATTCCAACCCAGAGCCTCTTACAAAAAGTTTACCAGAAAACAATGAAGAAGAAGTGGAAGAGGGAGGAAGTGAGAGATCTGGCCAAGTCTTAAAATTAGAAGACATGAGGGCTCAATGGCAAAAGTGCAAATAAAACCAACTTATGGCCCTTCTTGTCATTTTCCACACAATGGCAAAACGAGGGTCAACTTAAACTCGCCAATTTGGGCTGTTAATTTAAACAGCCACAACCCAAGGTTGCTGCGCGTAGGGTGATTTAACTCGGGCCTGCAAACTTGCATAGTAAATGAAGGAAAAATGGCAGATAATGGACCTAAACGTGAGTTATCTTGGAAAGTAAACGCACCCTTAGAAAGTTGACTTGTCCATTTAATTTGGTCTTAATTCTTTCTTTGATTTTTTCTCAACTTATTCGAAGTTATAGCATCACTAGTAAGTACATAACATGTATGCCACTATTCGATAGGGTATACTAGCTGTACCATGGTACATGACAAATTATTTGGTAGGACGTCACCTCGTTCAAGAAGAAGTGCTGCGACGCTGGTGTTAGGGTATTGCTTGGCTATCATTGGCCACGTTGGAATCAGAACTATGGACGCATATTGCCTCTAGAATCGAGTTCCAACGGCAGTGATTAAGAAAGTATTGTACGGTTGGATATTCAAGAATTTTTCTTTTACCTATTCTAAGCCGTTTCCGTAGTCGTGTTGGTGATACTTCTGCTTGAGATTAGCGGTGCTGATTGTTGCGTCGAGGAAGCCATTTGATATGATGCAACTAATCTGTACTCTTTGAATGAATGTTCTCAGGTAATTGTCTTCTTTTTCTTACCCATGGTAACTATTGTATCGTTTTAGCTTTTTATCCCCATCAAACAGGAATAAATATAAAACAATTTAGTTATTTTGGAAATTCGACAAAAAAATATATGATTGTTGTTTAGTTAAAGATTTTGGGACAACCGAAGTGTTAACATTGAATGATCAATTGTGGACACAATATTTTTCCTATTGATCAGCAAGAATTTAAAAACCCATACTTTAACTATAAGATCCCTTTTTAAATGGAAAATGTTGATACTTTGAATCTTACTTATACGAACAGAAAGATATTGTCGATAGGGCAATTAAACCAACCCTTATATGAGCTCCCGACGGTTCATGTATCTAACTGTAAACTAGAATCATTTTTGATTTTACAATATCTTCTTCATTAATGACTTCAGATTCTTTCATTTTTATGCTGCCCTAATATTCCATTACTGTATGGGACCAGAAGCGAGAAAAAGAAAAACAAAATTTTTTTACCTGCAAGTGTTGAGGTTTGGAATCGATTCTTCATCAATAACCCACTCTTGCTTTGAACCTTTGTCAATGTTCGCCACTTCAACCCAAAAGACAGTGGATGTTTACTTGTACGAGTTGTATGTAGATCTTCCTTTAAATAGAAGAGAGATGATGCCACTTTAGTTAAAAGACAGGAAATGTTTACCTATAAGAATTGTATATAATGAATGGTGAATTGATTTTTTTGGATAATTGAATTGGACAAAATCGAATTTGGACAAAATTTTTATATGGAAAAGTTCCACCTAAAAGAATTACTTGGATAAGTTGGTTAATTAGATAATTTTGTAAAGAATTTCTTAATTTTAGCAGACTACAATTTAGAAGTAGGGGGAAAAAGCCGGAAAAAAAAGATATAACCGTGACAAAAATTGCACAAATGCACATATACGAAACTCGCCTTCGTGTTTTAATTTTGAAACTTCACACTTTTCCCCAATTCAGCAATTCTCTTTCGAAAATTTCCCGCCAATTATTCGAACAAGAACAAAAACATAAACATAACAAAAAATGAGAATCGCAGAGATTTCGTGCACGCCGGACCACCGCCGGGCCTCCGCCGCCACCGCCGTGGCCTCCTCCTCCGCCGACTCCAAGTACTCGACCATACTCTCGCAAATCGAGTCCACCATCAAATCGCTCGAGCGCCACCCTCCCGCGCAGCCATTGCCGGATTCGTTCTCCTCCGAGCTTCGACTGGCCCATGCTCAGCTGAGTCAACTCGCTCCTATCCCCAACTCCACCAAGCTCGTCGTCTGGAAACTCAGTTACCGCCTCTGGAATACGTGTGTCGACCTCTCCAATGCCTCTGCCGCGAAAATCTCAGAGGAACACGCGAAGCTGCGGCAAGTCGGCGCCGAGATGCTCTTTCTCACGGCTGATGTGGCGGGAATTCCTTCTGCGGCGTTCAAGGCGGCTATGTTCTTCTACAAGACCGGTTTGATCTGGTATGACCTCAGGAAATTCGATTTTGCTAACAATTGCTTTGAGAAAGCGACCGATCTTGTATCAAATGTTGAAATCAGCTCAGTTTCGGATGATGACGAGAGAAAGTTGCTCTTGGATCTGAACCTTGCACGATCTCGAGCTTCTTGGGAAGTTTCGGATAGAAATTTGGCTATTGGGTTGTTAAACAGGTCAAAAAATGTTCTGTTCGGAGTTTCCAGGAATTATCATTCCCTAGCCAATCAGTATTTAACGTTTGGAAAGACTTTGTTATCGAACACTGAGGTTTCTGCTGTGAAGGAGGCGCTGAAGTTGATGAATGATGCATTGGAATTGTGTGAGAAGGGGTTGAGAGTGGTGAAAAGAACTGATGAGACTTTAAATTTGAAGGAGTTGAGGTTGAAGACTTTGAGATTCATAGCAGCTGTGCATTTGCAGAGCGATGAATTTGAGAGTGTGCTGAAATGTGTGAAGGTTTTGAGAGATGTTGGGAGTGGTGGGGACCACCATCCCAGTTTGAGCGTGATGGCGATGAAGGCATGGTTGGGGTTGGGTAGGCATGGGGAGGCTGAGAAGGAGTTGAGAGGAATGGTGTTGAATAAGGGGATACCTGAGGCTGTTTGGGTATCGGCTGTGGAGTTGTATTTCCAGGCTGCAGGTGCTGCAGGGGCAGAGACGGTTAAAGGAGTGTTCTTGGGGCTATTAGAGCGCTGTCATGTTAGTGCTGGTGCAGCCATTAGGGTGATCAATCGGGTGGCAGGCAATGGGTTGAGCAGCGGTGAAGGACTGAAGGTGAGGGTTAGTGTTGTCAATGAGCTGGTATCAGATGAGAGAGTGGTGGCGCTTTTTGACAGAGAAGGTGCTGCTAAGGAGAGGACCACCATGCATGCTCTTCTATGGAATTGGTAAACTTTAGTCGGCACTTTTGGTCTAAGAATCATATGATCAGATTTCTGCTTCTCAATGTTTGTTTGTCTTAGTTGGAATGAACATTGTATTTGGGACGAAACCGAGAGGCATACAAAATGAATAGAAGCTATATTTTCTGCAAAATAACTTTATCGTAATACCTTTTAAGTGCCTTACAGAGTGACTGACTCGTATGGTTTTGATGGTTAGCCACCATTGAAATTATTTTTTTCTTTTGTATGGGATGATGATTTGGCTTGTTTAGTTGTTTCGGTACATTTTTTGTGCACATGCTGATGAATGCAATAGCCTTTAGGCCTTTTCACTTAAAACACCATCCTGGGTTTGAAACAGCTGTAGGTATTTGCATGAATGCAACCTCTGACCCGCGGTTGGACTTATGTCAAAAGTTTTATGCCTGATATGTAAATCAACCGTGACATCTAAAACGTACTCCCATTTTTCAGATCATTGCAATTGCTTTTTTCTTTTGGTGGTTTCTAGTATTCAGATACACACTTTCTCAGGCAGAATGATAACTACTTGTATCAGACAGACCGATGCCCACTGGTGGTTCAATCATTGATATTAAACTCATCATTTTGAATCTTTGTTTTGCAGTGCGACAGAGCATTTTCGTTCAAAAGATTATCTTCTCAGTGCTGAGATGTTTGAAAAATCTATGCTATATATACCTCATGGAATAGAGAGCAGAATTCTCCGAGCTAAGGGATATAGAGTACTGTGCCTCTGCTACCTAGGCCTTTTGCAGCTAGATAGAGCTGAAGAGTATATTAATGAGGCTGAAAAGGTATGCACTAAATAAGCGATTTGGCTAATCTCTCTATTGTAACTTCAGATATATATCAATCTCCTGATGCTTATTTGTTTCTGCAGTTAGAACCCAATATAGCTAGTGCCTTCCTCAAGGTATGATTCTCCCTGTTTGTAAAAGTTCTTCATCCTTGACCTAAGTGCCTCAGTTAAAGGATTGTCAAATAATTATTATGTTGACTTAATGACTTGCAATTCTACTTGCAGTTTAAGATTTACTTGCAAAAGAACGACCACAACAGCGCTATTGCTCAGATGCAAGCAATGCCTAGCTGCCTTGATTTCACCACTGATTTCATCTCTCTTTCAGCCCATGAAGCTGTTGCCTGCCGTTCTCTCCCTGTTGCCACTGCCTCTCTATGCCAACTCTTAAATTTTTATTCCTCAGGAAAACAAATGCCGACCAATGAGGTGGTAGTGTTCCGCACATTGGTTATGATTTTAAGTCAGGACCCAGCAAATGACACTGATGTACTCAAACACATGAAACAAGCTCATGCTCGGCAATCTGAGATCGGACCGGACCACTTTTTCGGGAAATGTGAGGTGGGAAGACGAGAAAAGAATTGGTTTGCAGTGAAAGCTTGGAATTTTGGAGTAAGAACTGGGCAGGAGAAAAACTATGATATTTCTGCAGAGTTCTTCAAATTGGCATCAGAATTTTATGGTGTTGTCTGTGATGGAGAAACTGAAGAAAACGATGTTATGGTTTGTAAATCAATAATACTGGCTGTATCTGCGATTCTTGCTGACGAGAGGCACAGTAAGGGCACCTTGCTTGAAAATGAATTCAGACAAGCCATTGAGCTACTAGGCAGGGCAGGAAAGGTAACCAGCTGACATGTGTTGATTGATTTCACTTTTATCACAGATATAACTATATGATTCCATAATTTCCCCAACCATGTAACTCTAATTTCACTATATTAATGCATGTGATGCAGATACTAATGTCAAGCTCAGCTAGAATCATAAAAAATGATGATCAGGTTGCAGTCATTGAACCCAACTTCTTCTTCATATACACTTGGAGTGCCTATGACCTATATTCCAGGCTAAGTGACATGGGTGCCCAACAGCTCCAATTGGTAAAAAATTTTGCCAGCTCCAAATCTTGCAACCCTAAGCATTTGCTTCAAATTGGCTTAGATGCCTCACAAGGACCACGGTCCAACATTGAAGTCGCTACATTTGCTTTGAACACTTGTCTTGCTGCCCTTGTCGCTTCCCCTTCTCCAGATTACCAAACCATGGCTCTCGTTTTGAGGAAGCTAATCTCCGTCAGCACAGCTCATAAGGGTGACCCGGATGATGACTCAATAATTGAAATGTACAAGCAGGCGTACAGGATCATGGTGGGATTGAAGGAAGGGGATTATCCTGTTGAAGAAGCCAAATGGCTAGCCACCACAGCATGGAACCGAGCTGCTCTTCCTGTGAAGATGGGGCAAATTGAGTCCGCGAAGAAGTGGATGAATATCGGTTTGGAATTAGCAATGAAAGTTCCGGGGATGCATAGTTATAGATCTTGCATGGAGGATTATTTAGTGGGGTTTGAGAAGAAACTTGACAATGGCCAAAGCAGGGCTTCAGTAGTGTCATGATGTTCAGTTTTTTGTTGCTATGACTATGTATAGGTGTTATTTGCATCAATCTGGTCAGCTTCTGTTCTTGATCTGGTA
Source organism: Petrea volubilis (assembly GCA_026212405.1). Lineage (NCBI taxonomy): Eukaryota > Viridiplantae > Streptophyta > Magnoliopsida > Lamiales > Verbenaceae > Petrea > Petrea volubilis. The sequence goes on from CM047886.1 coordinate 13,762,241, forward strand.
ACCTTTATAGATTGGGAGAGAAGAAAACTTTTTTTTTTTTTTTCGATAGAAGGGAGAGAAGAAAACTTTGAATGTACATAAAAGCTTGCAAAAGAGAGTTCATATTATGGGGTAGATACTAATTTAGATAATTCTTCGATCATGCTTAATTGCTTGAAGGATTATAGTATTTTCATAAATTGCAATGGCGATTGAATAAATAAGTCAAGTTTATCAACGCATATTCTTATTTTTTGCTCATATTTTCATAGTAACTTTAAGTTACATATTTCTACACACAACATATTTTTTTTGGAAGGATTAAATGCATATGGAATTTTAGGAAAAGAAGGTAAAAGGGAAAGGAGATGAGGGCAGCCGAATGAGGTATAGCTCTAGTGGTATGGTTCAGGCTTAGGTTTTTAAGATTTGGGGTTCGATGTCCCAATCAATGTATATGTGGGTTTTTATTTATAAATAATTTGATTATAATTCTCGAATTTATTGACGTACCATTTACGGGTCTTCATTCCTAAATAATTTGATTATTATTTTCGAAATTATTGATGAGGGCCAAGAAGGTAAAACGAATTATTGCCGTTGCACATGGCGCCATCTTATCTTCTTTCTCACTCATCCATCCATAATAAGATCCAACCCAAACTCTGTCTCACTCTCTCCCCCCTCTTCATGGAGTCTCTCTCCAGATACCTCTCAGCTTCCCCACCATTCCTAAACCCCTCCGAAACCCTCAATTCAACCCCAAAGTCACATATGTTCCTCTCAAATTACATCCCCATTTGCAATCCCAATCTCCTTCCCTTCCTCTCCCCTCAAACCCTTTCTTCTCCGACAAATGAAACCCAAACCTCAAACCATCAATCCATCACCACTTCAAGAACAGCCCTTTTTCCCACTAATTTCCAAAAAGAACTCTCTTTACTCAATTCCCACTTCTCTGTTCTTCTTTTCGGATTCTCTTTCCCACTTTCTTGCTTTGCCTCTGAAACAGACACTCTCCCCACCGAACCAATGTCCGACAAAATTAACTTGGAATCCATTTTGGTTTCCATTGATAATTTTTTCAACAGGTACCCTTTCTTTGTTGCTACGGTCACTTTCATTTGGCTTGTGGTGATCCCTTTAACTGAGGAGTATCTGCAGAAGTACAAGTTTATCTCTGCCATTAATGCATTCAAGAAGCTACAGGAGGACCCCAGTTCCCAGTTGTTGGATATAAGGGACAGTAAGAGCTTGGCTTATTTGGGTTCTCCCAATTTGAAAATCTTGAATAAGAATGCGGTGCAGGTCGAGTTTCGAGAAGGAGATGAAGATGGCTTTGTGGAAAGGGTATTGGAGAAATTTAGGGAGTCAGCTAGTACCACTGTTTGTGTTATAGACAAGTAAGCTTTGAATTGTTTTTAATTTTATTTATTTGTTTGTTTTTGAAGCAGCCATTATCCTGGTTGTTTCAGTTTCATGATTTTTTGCTGAAGATTTGAAGTTGAAGGAGATTAACAAGATTTTAGTGTTCAGTGAATTGGTTGGAGTTGTCAAGAATTGGGCTCTAAAAGTATCTGACTTACAAAATATTGTAGATTCTTCCAAATTAATACTATAATCTAGTGTTGAAAAGATTTGTAGAATGCTTGTCCTGGTGGAAATTGAAATAAGCGACTTGTTAAGAACTTAAGGCAATACTAGTGTGGTGAGCTCTATTATTGCATTGTCCAAATAATTTCTGAATGAGTAGTTCATGCTGTTGATCTTGACATATTTCCCCTGATTGATTGTAGGTTTTGAAAACTTAAACTAACTTATCTGTTGACTCGTTTCACGTGTGAGGTAGTTTTGATGGTAACTCTATCAAAGTGGCTGAGCTGTTAGTGAAAAATGGTTTTAAAGAGGCTTACGCCATTCGGGGAGGGGTCAGGGGCAAAAATGGATGGCAGGTATGCTACTTCTCTTTCCCTTTTCTTTCTGCATGTTATTTCTATTCTTCATGTTGAGATGAATTTTGTGGTTAAGTGCTTGATGCTTGATCAGCTTTGGTATGCTAGTTTATTTATTCAAGCTATGCTCTGTGTTAGAGTTTTGGTCCTGTACTTCATGGGTACCTAGCTTGAGAAAATGATTTACCCGAAATAGCGTGAAATATTAGCTTAATCCTTGTGGTTTACAATATTTGATGAGGACATTGTTTGGTGACAAATCAATTGGGTTCGCATGTGTCAATTGGCATTTGCTTTTCTTTTCTGGCCAAGTCAAATTTATGTCTTCTTAGGACACATAGGTTCGTGTTCTATTTTTTTGGATAGTCATGCGATAAAAAATGCTGATTTGTATTAAGTGCAGTCATTTTCATCTAGGTGAAGTGCTTGTGGGATAAATGGCAGTCATGAACTTTGGAAACCATTAAGAATAGGAATATTGACAATTTTCGCAAACTACCATGTCTAAACCGTTATGAATTCTATATTGTCAAGCAAAAAACTAAATAAATGGCTGTTAAACTGACTTATAACTTGAGAACTTGCTATGTTCCTGGATGTTTTAAATATTCTTTTTTTTTTTTCCCCCTCTTCTTTTGACATTTTCTAAGTCAGAAAATGGATACTAGTGTGGCCAAAGAACTTTCATAATGCACCTGCCCTCAGGAATCCTGATCTGGTTCACTCGCTCCAGCTCAAAAATTGTAATGTTACTTACCTCACCATTCAATTTCAACTTTATATGCATGATGTCAAGTTATCTAGATTACTCTAAGACCTAAAGCTCTACCGAACTTTCCCCAGCTTGTTATCCACATTTTACATATATTCATATCCGAGTTGAAAAGCTAAGTTTCAGCTTAGCAATCATTAGAAACCTATCCACCCCACTTACGATACTCATGATATTCTGTCTTTAATTCATTCTGTTAATGGTATTGTCCTTGTGCTATGTAACTAAGGTTTGGTCTTGTGCCATAGTTTTTATATGTTGTGGGTTACCATTGACATGCCATTGTGCAAACTTTCTAATAACGCTTAATCTCGTAAAATAATATTACATGATTGATTCACATGCTGTCTTTTCTCATTGCAGGAGATACAAGAGAGCCTTCTACCTCCATCTGTGCATGTCTGTCCGAAGAGGAGGGCCAAGACTCCAAAACCACTTGATTCAAATGGAGGGATAAAGCGATGGGAAGGAAACATTGATAACTCATCCTCAAATGAAGAAACCAATAATGAAGATTTTAGCTCCATTAGTCCCACTGTCCAATCAAAAGTCGGTCAAAGGCCACAATCGCCCTACCCAAATGTACAAAAATGTTCTCTCTCTCTCTCTCTCTCTCTCTCTCTCTCTCTCTCTCGGCACACTAACAACTAATGCTCATTGTTTATGCAGTACCCAGATTTGAAGCCTCCATCTTCCCCAACTCCATCAAAGCCAAAATGATCCCTATTTGTTGCTGTATGTCTCTCTCTTCTTGTATCAGAGTTCTTGCTGTTCTCCAGGGAGGAAAGACATACAAATAGTCCTAATTTTGGTTTCAACTTATAGAATGCTTTTCAAGAAGGGAATCTCTTTTTTTGAGGGAATGATGCTAAAATGTTCATAAATATTTTTTAACCATCCTGTTATTCGTATGGTGGTTCCAATACTGCAACAGGTTCAAATTACCAAGCTTTGTCCCCCGACTTACCTTGCCCTGAAAATTTCAGCACAACTTTGCATCTAGGTGTTTAATTTTGGCTTTTTACACAGTCAATGATACTTGTTTATAGGAGCCACTTTTTAAAACGATGTTACTAATAATATTACTAGATTAAACTTTTATTGTTCTTCACTTCTAGATTTATTCTTAATCCACTTGGAAGCCATTGGGTGAGGATATCATAAAGCATAGGAAATAATTTAGTCATATATGATTTAACTCCCAATCTTACCGAGTATTTAAGTGATTAGTGTATAGTAAAACCAATATTATATAAGTTGGTCCCTATCCCCAAAATTTTCCACTTATGCATCTTCAAACATAATCTGAAATGTGAAATTTCTATTGTTCCTACCCAAAAAGAGGGGAAGAAAAAGGGGGGGCGGGGGGGGGGGGGGGAACAATTTTAGTCCCATAAATTTGGCCCTCTGTAAATTTGGAACAACATTTATTCCTATTATTGATTTGATACCACGAGTTGTCATTCCCTTTCAACTTTAGGACAAATTATCTTGGAATTTGCAATTTTGTCTGGAAATTTACAAAATTGGCATTATTAGCAGCAACTTGAATTGGGGATTTTGACTTCGTCAAATTTCACATGGCAACCAGCTGCTAAAAATAAAACGTGGCAGCCAAATCAAATTTAAATTGTAGGGAAATTCTTCTCCCAAGTCACGAGTTTGTCACGTGAATTTGGGAAGTGTGCAACTAACCCAAACTAAGTAGATATTTGGACTTGGCAATCCCCAAACTTCAAACTTTTGAATCGAAGAAAACCCTAGAACAACGAATTGTTCTTTATGTGTTTTGGGAACTTTAGAATAAAAAAATTTGATTATTGTTGAAGAATATGTGAAGAAGAATCGCCTTGTAAGAAGGTAGAGCAAGATGCTTGAGTTGAGAAAGACATAGAGAAACTTCTTGCCCCCACCATGTTATGGTAAGAATTTTTTTTCTGAAAAGATACTTTTTGTTGTGGAATATTAAGCATTTTCAACCTTGAGTTTAGGGTTTTGAGTAAAATAATTGAAGAGTGGGGCTCATTTGACTGGAATAAGTAGTTTTGTTTTCCTTTGAGTAAAATAAAAATATAGTTGTGGTCCAATGTGGTGGTCCCTGGTATTGGAGACTTTGTTGTTTCTCCTGAAAAAAAAAATTATTTTTCCTCAATTGAAATAAATGATTTGTCTACATGTTAGACAGATTAGTTGTAGTATGTTTATGAATGACCTTTTCTTTTCTTTTTTTTCTTTTTCCTTTCAGAATCTCATAGTCAAATGTTGACTTCCTACATTTACATTTGGGGTAAGTTTACTAATTCTTAGATAACCAATTATGTTGGTGGTGGTGTATGTAAATTTGGTTATCCTGACATCCCTTGTTTGTCTTTGAAGTAATTGGCTATTTCTGTGATGCATTGGGATTTAAAGGAGAGAAAAAAAATACCATTATAATAGTAATAGTAGTTGGGTGTTTATAGGATCATCTGAACAACTCGGGGCCTTATGTTTGGATAAGTTGGAAAGTGTTAGAGAATTTCTCATCTATACAGAGGATCTTAATGGAGATGAAACTGATGTGGATATAGGTGGTGATATTGTGGGGGAAAGGGTTGAAGGCGATGAGAATGGGTTACAATTATTGTTGGATAGTGATTGTAGTGAAGATATTGATGAAAATGCAGATGGTGAACTTTATGATAATAACGTAGACAATTGCTCCGGTAATGAGGAAAATATAGAGGAACACGTGACTCTTCATGTAGGTGATTTTGATATGAACATAATGAAACCTCAAATGTGAGTTTGGTGACAACACTTCATTTGATGCTAGTACCGATGATGATAAACTTTTTTAGGATAATGTTGATCTAGAGGATGAGTAGGATGGTCAGCTTGAAGTATCTGATATTGAGGAACATAATCAGGTTAATATAGATGAACAAATCAATGAAAATGGGGAACCTGATCAAATGGACAGTGATGTTGAATTGGATAGTGTTGTGGGTTCTAGCGTGGAGGGGGAGGAAGAGGGCACTAGTAATCCTGCATTTAACCCTTCGCATAAGTATAACCCAAACTTCTTGGTAGGATAGACATTTACAAACAATGACGAGTTTAAAACTATCGTTCATTCTCATACTATTATGGAGAACAAAAACATTTTGATAAGTAAAAATGATAAAAGAAGAATGCATGTTGTGTGTGCTGATGGGGATTGTGACTAAAAAATTCATGCACAATTGGTGAGAAATGAGCCCACATTCAATATTAATCTGTACAATGCTAATCATCCATGCATGCCTCGTTATAATGTTAGAAATCTTAAGTCTAGGTGGGTTAGTGAAAGTTTTCTGTGGAAATTCAAATCTGATCCAAAAAGAAATGTTAAGGGGTTTAGGGTTGATGTTATTAAGGAAATTAGGTGCCATGTTAGTGTACCTCAAACTTATAGGGCTAGGAGAATAGCTTTGGAAATGTTGCATTATTTTCTTGATGAACAATTCAAAATTTTGTGGAACTATATTGATGAAATCAAAAGAACTAACCCTAGTTCCACTGTAATAATGGGGTTAAATGATGATAATAGATTTGATAGGTTTTACATTTGCTTGAATGCCTTGAAATTGGCTTTTCATTCTGGTTGTAGACCTTTCCTTGGAGTTGATGGATGCCATTTGAAGGGACCTCACAAGTGGGTGTTGCTTACTACTATGGCTATTGATTCTAATAATAGCATATGCAATTGTCCAGAGAGAGAACAAACGTTCCTGGGATTGGTTTTTAACATTGGTCAAGATAGACCTTAGTATTGATAGTGATTATGAGTTCACATTCATATTTGATAAACAGAAAGGATTGATACAAGCATTTCAAGAGGTTTTTCCAAATGCTGAACATAGATTTTGTACAAGGAATATGTTAAACAATTTCCAAAATGCTGGTTTTAGAAGGTAGTTACATAAGATTATATTCTGGAGAATGGCTAAGACAACAATTGTCAATGAATTTGCAAGGATCATGCAGGACATGAAGAACTTGGATGAGAAGGCAGTTGCGTTGTTTAGTGATAAGCCACCTTAGATTTGGAGCAAATATCACTTTTCTTACATTTCAAAGACAGACATGTTGTTGAACAATGTTTGTATAACATTGAATGGCAATATCGTGAATTTCAGAGAGCTCTTAATTGTGTCAATCCTTGAAAAAAATAATGGAGTATCTCTTGAAGAGGATGCAACAAAACAGGGACAATGCAAACAAGTGGATGGGCAGATTATGTCCCAATATCAAGGATAAATTGAAGAAAACAATCAAGAAAGTGGGTGAATGCATTCTTGTAAAGTTAGATGGCACTCATTATCAAGTGTCTTGTATTGATGGCGCCCAGTACTCTGTTGATTTGGAGAAGAATGTGTGGATGCAGGAAATGGGAGCTGATTGGATTGTCATGTAAACATGCTTTTTGTGCTATCTCAATTGAAAGGCTTGACTATGAGGATTTCACTGATGAATGCTACACAATTGACAATTACAGACTGATCTACCAACATTCAATCATGCCCATCAATGGCAGGGATAAGTCTGGAAAGTGGTTCAAGCAGGAACATAATGATTGAGAAGGAAAAAAAGTTTTTCACTTTGAATGAGTTAACTACAGCAGTCACTAAGGACAAGGATGAGAAGTACAAGAACAAAGGGAAAGCCAAAATGATTTGATGGAAATGAAACTAGTTTTTTTTGGCATGTTATATTAGAGCTGGACTCTATATATGTTCATGTGATGATGTAATATTTTGGCATATCTTTGCATGTTTTGCAAGCTAGACTCTATTCTGGATGTTGTCTCTTATGACTTATGATTTTGAGACAAGTTTGTACGTAATAAGGTTTATGATGTCAAGACAGGTTGTGTGATACTTTGGACAGAATGATAGCCAGACATTGGCATTGGGTAATTGTCATTTTTTTTTTTTTTTTGAGGGGAAGGTGTAATTGTCATGTTGATTTCAACTATGGTTGGCTTAACGGTTATGAAATTTTCTCATTTTACATTACAATGTTTTGCACACTTCAAGATGTGAAATTTTCTCATGTTAAACTTAAACTTAAGATGCTATTATCATTTAAAATAAAACATTAACATTACATTCACAAAACGAAGTTAGAAACCATAATCAAAAATGGCTTTACAAAAAAAAAAAAAAAAAGAAAAGAAAAATCACATCTTATGAACTTTGCCATAACTAGTAAGAAAACACCCATGATGCTTAAAGATGAAAATACTTATCCTACATCAAGATATACAAAATTGCAAGGCTAGGAAGAAGATCCAATTTTTCAACTTAGCCTTTGGTTTTCAACTTCTCTATTTCCTCTAGTAGATCTGCTTTCTCCCGTTTAAGGTTACGAATTAGAGCATTTGTTTGCTTGCCCACGCGTAGATCGTCCCTAAAGAAAAGCTTACAATTTTGACATTGTAAATATATATATGTATATATAACAAATTGGGCCTTATCACATACCCTATTTTCTTCAAAAAAGGGTTAAGGGAAAGAGATACAGAGAAAAAATTCAAAAACAATTTTAATAAAAAGATGAAAAAATAGAACTTCCAATCGGGACACCCGTAAAACCTCCGGCCTGGATTATCGCCAATCAAGGAGGTTTGCAAACGATCCTTCTCGCACAATAAGAAAAGTGAACAACCCACTGCTCATGGAAGAAGATGAAGACATTTTTAATTTTTCCCTCAAACTTTGAAAAGAAATGGAGGACTGAGAAATGATATATTGGGGAATTTCATTGCCAGCCCGGTTTAAGTATAGATTTGGCCACATTTATTGTTGTCAAATATTCTTGGAAGTTAGGCTATAATTACTACACAGATTTTGGAGGGAAAAATTGTGGTCTTTTCCCTCCAACATTCGTTTGAAGTGGAAACAATGTCTAGTTAGCAAAATATTTTTTCCAAGTAGGCTTCCAAATAGTTATTTTGGAGTCACGAAACCGGCACGTGATTTATTCCAGCTTAAATCCCACTTTGTCTAGAAATTGAAAGGGAGTGAGAACTTGCAGTATCAAATCAATAATAGGAATAAATGTTGTCTTAAAATTACAGATGGCCAAACTTACGAGACTAGAATTATATTTTTTTCCGAAGAAAAATGCAAGTTATTGTAGCAATGTCGTAAATGATACTCATAATCAACCACTTCCAACAAAGAGAAAAAAGAAAACACAACCAAATTCAAATTTCTTGTAGATTATTTGGTAGAAGTGGATTCACTAGTGATAACTCGGAGATCTTGGGGTTGGGAACAAGAAATGCAATTGGGCGTATTGATAGAATTGCCCATCTTCTTTTGATCTAGTTACTTCTATTTTAAAAATTCCTCCTTTAACATGAAATTTGTTTGTATACCCCATGTAAAATAATTATTTTCAATAAATAATAGCATCTTGTAATTTCTTTTAGCAAACTTCAAGCTCTAGTAGAGTTTTCAAAATAAATTATAGTTTATTTATTTTGAAATCATAATTTCAAATTCATTTCTTAGTTACATTCAAGATAAGATTACGTAATTTGAAATACTTCTTTTTTAAAAAAAAAATCTTTCTAGATAATTTAAGCCTAGCGAACACCTCCTAAGCTTATCCTTAAAAACTTGGGTAAATTATGGCAGACCCCCCCCCCCCCCCCCCCCCCCCCCCCCAATTGTTGGGGTTGATTGCACTTCACTCCTTAATGTTTGTGTTTGAGTGACACCACCTCATAACCTTTTTATGCTGTGTGTGGATACCCCCAAGCATGTTTTTGATGCAATCGAAGTGAATATTCAATTTTTTTTTACACGTGATGTATGCGTGCTTTCTTAAGGCATTTTCAAGTTTTTCTTTGATCAAAATGCAATTTCCGCTTATAGAAAAATTAGAAAATAACCTTCACCTAAAAGCTAGGACTTTCTATAGCATTTTAACCCCCAACATCCTCTCCTTTGTAAACTAATCAACCAGGACAAAATACTGTGTAAATTAAGAGAGAAATGTGACAAAATCCCTCTTGTAAGAAATGTGACAGATTATGGTGAGTTTGTGGTTCTCATTTTTTTTTGAAATATGCATACTTGTAGTGCATTCCTTTGATTTTTGTGCAATTGTATTTGTATAGTGTTTTGCAAATGATTTTTAACAATTTTTGTCAATGATTGCTTGTTTTTGTCGTTTGTTTTGCTATTTATTGATTTATGTGCAATCTATTCGTTAAATGACCTTTTTTATGTTGGATTGTGTGTTTTGTATTTTCTTTACTATAAAGGACAAAAGCATATTTTTTTTATACTATTAGGGCACGTTTGCTACTTTGGATTAAAGCTGATAGATTCATTTACCCATATAATTTGTCATGATGTGCAAAATTTTGGGCCCATGGTTATAAAAGAGCCCGGGATCTATTTGACAAATTTAATTGATTACAGATCACACCTAAAAGGGTGTGACACGTTTTCCATTCTTTTACTTTTTTCTTTAATAAATTTGGAAATACAATCTTATCCTTTTTTAAGTAAATAACGGCCCCTTTTATGAATGGTAAAAATTCTTAATACCAACGTCTGAAATCATGATATAATAATAAGCCTGTACCATATTTTGTCTCATATGAATTCCATTACCTGTGATTTTAAATCTTTTGTGTGTCATATGACCATGGAAAATTGTATATGTACCTTAAAATACAAATCATATTTTGATTCCATATTACCAAATGACATTTTCATAAATACTCGAATTTTGAATGATTGAAGGTTATTCAAATTTTGAATGATTGTGGAATATATAACAAAGGAACTAAATAATAATATTTTTAATAAAAATTCATAAAAAATACATATTCACCATATGAATTGATATTTAATATTTAAATAATAAATACAAACTTTAGATAACACAAAGTTGAAACATATTTTTAATTATCAAAAATTGAATGTCCACAATGTTATAACTTATAAAAATAAATTTACTAAAATAAATGAAATTAATTAAATAAATCATATGAAAAGGTGGATGATAGTTTTACAAGTGAAAAAATGGCTAAGTAAGTTCATGATTGAAATAGTGCTATAAATTTTAAGGGTGAATTTGGAAAAGAAAATTCTTTAAAAATGAGAGGACAATAAAGTATTTTTTTCATTTAATCCAGCATAGTAAATCCACACGATCAAACAATAAACTAGTAAAAGTGTGGGATATCTAGAATGAACAAATAAGTTAACAAACAAAAAATTACTAAGGATTTGATATAGTTTCTTCATTAATAATCCATAATTAATGAATAATATCTAATCATATCCAAACTAGCAAACATATCCTTAGCATTTAGTGTGGCCCATGGTGGTGCACTTTTTGAATAATTATTGTGGTCTACAGGTCATATGCTTTTGTTGTAGTCCATAATTATATACATAAATACAAACTTGCTTGTATATTCTATTTTAAGAAATTTCTGCCTTTATTTGATTTTGCAGGTGCTAACTATGAGGAATTTATTATTAGAATGTGCCATTCTGGTAACTATGCAGTTTGGGAGGTAAGATGTATGTTGGGGGAAGACTTGATCACTTTGATAATTGTTCTCAAGAAGAAATGTCCATTGTAGAAATCCATGGAATGGGCAAAGAAATAGGTATTGAGCTTGCATTTGCTAACTTTTATTATAGTTTACATGGGGCCAATGATTATTCGATTTTGTCTTTGATTAGAGTGGATAATGATACATTGGATCTGGTGTACCATGTTAATGAAGAAAGGGTTGTTGGAATTTTTTTGGAGCATGATGTAGATGGTGAAATTAGTTGCAGTGAATTGTTCTCTGAAAACATTGATATTTTACTAAAAATTGATGAGTATTTAGGCTACTTGGATGATCATAATGCGGTTGCCACTGATCAAAGAGTGGGCTTGAGGAAGATGCTAGAGAACAGCTTGGGGAAGGATATGATAGTGTCAATGTTTAAGATTTTGAGTCAAAAACAGAGAAGGGGTTGAGCAAGTGCTAGTTGCATACCTGGGGGAAGATTTGAACACTTTGAATATTGGATTAAACACTAATCAAGGCGATGATGGTGCAAGTATTGAAGAGTTAGTTGATGACACCGACAATGGAGCTAGTGACGATGTGATGCTCAATCTATATGGGAGAACTCAAGTTACTCTGATGTGTTGATGGATAGTGATATTGAAATCAGTAATGAACAAATCCTAGATGTTGATATAGACATTGGTGAATTACATGGTAGAAGACTTGAAAATGCATTTAGCTTGAACTCTCAAAATCAAACTAAGAAGAAGTAAAAAAGGAGGCATGATGACCGTCTTGTATTCAACCCTAAGATAGATGTGGAAAATCCATAGTTTGAGGTTGTGTTATGCTTTATAGATGCTCACATTCTCAAAAAGGTAGTTGTCAATGTTTGACATATGCTTACATTTTAGAAAGGCTGTTAGACAACATTTAATTGTAATTAGCAGAAAAATTGTTTTTACCAAGAATGATAAGAACAAAAATGCAAGTGAAGTACAAGCAACAAAACTGACATTTGATTTATGCCTCACAAATACATGGAATAGATACAATAGAAGTGATTACACTTCACATAGTTCATGAATATTCACGACTAGAGAGAGTAAGAGCTGCTAATTCAACATGGATAGCAAATACATACATGGAGAAGATTAAAACAAATCCTACCTGGCATGAGAATTGAACGCTATCAGTTGTGTAAAAAGAAAAAGAGAAAATAATTTCTATTCAACAGATCCCAGATGTATAGAGCTAAGATAAAGGTGCCAAAAATGTCAACTGGAACTATCAAAATCTAAGAATCGTATAGCATGCTATGGTGATACGCGACTAAAATTGTACGGACAAACAAAGGTACCACAACAAGATTAAGACAAAAGAAGTAGATAGGGGAAATGTCTTCAAGAGATTTTATGAGTGTTTGGGTACTTTTAAAAAGGGCTTGCTTGAGGGATGCACGCCTAAGATATGCTTTGATGGTTGTCTATTAATGGAGGGAGATTGTTGTGTGTTGTTAGCATAGATCCTAACAAATGTTACTTATATGGTTGTTAAGAAGGAGAAGAAAAGCACATGGATGTGGTTTTTAGAACTTTCAATAAGGGGTTTGAGAATTGAAACTGATAGTGGAAACTAGTCTATAATGAGCGACAGATGAAAAGGGCTTATGATGCAGTGGAGGCTTTGATGCCTTATTGTGAGTATTGATTTTGTGTAATGTATCTTCAGAGCCAGTGGTGGAGCTTTTAGTGGACAAGAATTAAAATTTTTCTTGTTTCCTACTTATATGGTGTGGGTGTGTGCATATATATGCCCAACCACCCCCTTCCCTCCCTGCGCGCCCCCCAACGACAACAATGTTAATGGCCCATTTCAATGAGATATTGGGTTGTAATTAAAAAACTTAGCTCACTAAGCATAACTAATCAATTATGGTCCAACTAATAAATTGATCGAAGAAGTAAAATCAATTATGGCCCAACTAATAGATTAATTGATAGAAAAAAGTAAAATCAATTATGGTCAAACTAATAAATTCATAGAAGAAGTAAAATGCTATGGCCCAAATAAAATTTGTTCAATTTCAATTAATGATTTCACTCTTTCTATTGATCTCAATTTTCAAACACAATTACACACAAACACTCGCCTCACCTCCATAAGTGGCAGCAACTCTCGAAAGTTAGAATATCTCTCATCAGTCACCTCCATGGCTCATGCACCACTAACGGAGAGTTGTTGGTAGCCCATCTTATCATATTTTGTTCTATATTTTCTATTTTATTCTATATTTTTGCCCCTTTAATTGTAAAATAATTTTAGGGACTAAGGTTTTATTTTATTGAATACTTGTCAATTGGTATTTTTTTTTTAAATTGTAGCTACCCTTAGGTTTTTATGTATTTTTGTTATTGTTAAATTATTTTTAGGGTTGTTAATAATTATATTGAAAATTAATTAATTATTACATTACTTGGAACTTTCACTAAGTATTTTGATATCTATACAAGTATTTGAAGATCATATAATTATTTTGACATATTGAGAGAGCAAAATGATCAAGGATAAAAGAATTGATTTTTTCTTTAAAAAAGCAACTTATGAGAAAATGATCAAAAAAATAGGCTCAACATCTTTAGCTCCCGACCCTATCAATCCAAATTCTAATGATCAAAGTGTACAATTAGAGGAGCAACTTGCTAATATTCGATGAGTTATAGTTGATGTGTTTGATGTTAATTCTTTGGAGTGGGATCTAGGAAAACGTCCTCCAATGTGGAAATATTCAATTAACCAAAGAGATGAAATTCGAAGAGCTTATTGTGAACTAGGGGCCCATATCAGAAATATCTTGAAGAGTATCCTCTTTTGGGGGACACACATCCTACATGTTTTGTATCTTCTTGGTTTGATATGTTCTCTTCTTGGTTAGAGTATTCTCCAACTATTGATACTGCTTATTGGTTACTTTATTATTTATTTTGTAACAAGCCAAATAGGCATCTAGGATTAGATATATTTACTAGGCACGATTTCAGAACATGGAAAAGGTTAATAATGGGAAAAAAATGGGCATTTCTTGGTCATACTAGAGAAGGTCCTTGCTCATCACATAATAATGCAGTAAAGCTTGTCAAGATTTAATGAAACAATTTGGGTACATAGAGAAGATTATAAATGTGCAAAGTTCAGAGCAAGTTAGTAAGAATTGACTTGTCTCAAGGCCTCTATAGATACGGTCCAGTGGTTGATATATTAAGTTTGTTCTTTTAGAGGCCACAATAAATCCAGAAATAGAGGTAGTTTGTTTTAAATGATTAAACTTTTAGCATATTACAATAACGAAGTTGCAAAAGTTGTGTTGAAAAATGCTCCATATAATTCAAAATATACTTCTCATCAAATTCAAAAGGAATTTTCGCATATTTATCTCTAGCAAAGTGAGAGTATATTCGTGAGGAAATTGGAGATTCCAAATTTTGTATTATTGTTGATGGAACACGTGATGAATCAAAAAGGGTGCTAATGGCCATTGTCCTGAGATTTGTTGAAAAAATGGTTCTATTCAAGAAAGATTTTTTGATCTGGTGCATGTGAAAGACATAACAACTGCTACTCTTAAAAGTGAACTGTGTAGTGTTCTTCTTAGACACGATCTTGATGTTTACAATATTTGTGGCCAAGAGTATGACGGTGCTAATAATATGAGAGAATGGGATGGCTTGTAGACATTATTTCTGGATAATTGCCCTTATGCTTGCTATATATATTGTTTTGCTCATGTATTACAACTTGCTTTGGTTACTGCTTCTAGAGAAGTTATTCATGTTCATCAATTCTTCTAAAATTTGACTTTTATTGTGAACCTTATATGTTAATCTAACAAGTGACTTGATTAATTACAAGATGCTAAATTGAAAGAAATAGAAGTTTTGGTAGAAATTGGTCAAATTGAATTTGGTAAAGGATAGAATCAGATTGGCACTGTAAAACAGGCTGGGGATACTCGTTAGTGCTCATATTGTGGATCTATTTGTAATATGATAACTATGTATAGTGCAAGTTTTTTTGTTCTTTAGAAATTGATAGTTGATGGATCAAATTATTCTCTGCGTGGGGATGCTGATGCTACTTATAGTCTTTTAACTTCATTTGCCTTCATCTTGATTTTACACTTAATGAAAAAGATCCTGGGAATTATAGATTGTCTATGTCGAGCTTTGCAACAAGGCTATCAAGACATATTAATGTTGTGCAACTACTTCACACTATAAAAGTCTTAATTCAAAAGTTTAGAGAAGATGGTTGACATGATCTAGTGAGACATATGATATTATTGTGTGATAAACACGACATTGGCCTTCCTGATTACAATGTTACTTATGTAGCACTCCGACAGCAATCTCGTCATCAAAAGGATCACATTACAATGGAACATCATTACAAATAAATATTTTTTTGGTTGCAATAGATAAGTAGTTTTAAGAGTTTAATCACAAGTTCAATGAGCAAGCAATGGAGCTTTTAATCTTAAACTCAACTTTAGTTTCTAAAGATGCTTATAAAGAATTTAATGTTGATAGCATGCGCACACTTGTGAACAAATTTTATCTGATGGATTTTAGTGATCAAGAGAAGATTATATTGAGATTTTTGCTTTAGCATTTCACTCTAGATGCTTCTACCAATCCAGATTTCCAGGACTTGCCAACTATGAGTGAAGTGTGGTCAAGCCTTGACGAAGACAAGGAAATCAACCACATTTTACTTGACTGAACGGTTTCTCCACCTCATTTTAACTCCCCCGGTCTCTATGGCTATTATAGAAAGATCATTTTTAGCAATGAAGATCATTAGGATAAGGGATTGTCATAAAATGGAAGACAAATTTCTTGCAGACATGGTGATTTACGTTGAAAAAGAAATAGCTGAAAGCTTTGTATAAAGAACGAAGAGTTACACTTGAGAAAGAGGTAATTTATAATTTCTCATTACTTTATACAATATTTTATGGTATGCTTACAGTGCACATTGTATAGCTTTTTTTTATAAAAAAAATCTACAATTATTTACTCTCCCCACCCCAACAAAAAAAAAAAAAAAGAAGGTCAAGATCCGCTGCTGTTTATAGCAACTTCAAAGCATCACACAAAGTTTTCGCAATGCAGATGATAATGTGGAGTGCTGCCAAAGGCCACTAGCTAGAGTTGTGAATCTTGAAAGGATTCTCAATGAGTTGAGACAAAGGGACAAAGAGACATTCAAATGGCATGTAACGAGACCTGCCACACACTTGTCAAAGTTTTATTTCAGGACTTCCTCAAAATATGACCCAAACATTGAAGATTTTCCATAATCTACCATAAAAGCTTATATGCCCTTACAACTTATAAAATATTTTTAGAAATGAACTTTTAGATCTTATTTTAAAATAAATTTTGAAAGTATTTGGATAAATAAAATTAAACAACTTATAAGATATTATAAAGTTTTATAAGCTGCAATTTTATTTGATAAAAATGAGAGCTTACAAGATCTTTTTAGTAAAAAAATATATATTTAATAGTTTAATTTTAAACAATAAAATAACATAGATATCTTTAATTATTCTTTAATATCAAATTTCCAACATTTCAATTAAAGTTTTATAAGTTGCAATTTTGTATGATAAAATGAGAGCTTACGAGATCTTTTTAGTATAAAGATGACGCATATAGATACTGCGTCTTTTTATTTCATAACAAAATATATATTTAATAGTTTATAATTTTTTTTAATTTTAAAGAATAAATTAACATAGATATCTTTAATTATTCTTAAATATCAAATTTCCAACATTTTTTTGGTTACAATTCCAACATCTCAATTATAAAGTTTTATAAATTGCAATTTTATGTGATAAAAATGAGAGCTTATGAGATCTTTTTAGTATAATGATGACACAAATAGATATTGCGTCTTTTTATTTCATAATAAAAAATATATATTTAATAGCTTATATATTTAATGAAATGTTAAAAATTTAATATTAAAGAATACTTAAAGATATCTATGTTATTTTATTGTTTAGAATTAAACAATTTATAAACTATTAACCTGTTCAAAAATATGTGGGGAAGAGTTTATATTTTTTTAAAGATGAGTTTACAAGTTTTTTTTTTTTAACTAAAAAATTTACCGATCGGTGTAAACAATTTGTAACTTTGTAACTAATTTTTTCCATTATATAAGCATAATTTGTTACATAAATGAAAATCGAGTTCATTTTATTAGAAGATATATAAAAGGAGAAAATATATATTTAACAAAATTGTGAAAATTTTTTAATGCAAAAGGTGTATTTATGGATATTAAAGTAAACATAAAGAATATAAATCATGAAACTAAATACCAAACAATGGGTCACAACTTTGTTTTTAACAAAGTGTTCAAAAAAAAAAGTTAATTTATCATAATATATACTCTTGTAGTTTTAAATCATATTTGAAGAATATATTTTTTAAAAAATATTTTTAGCATACAAAACTTATTATTAACTGATTTATCTGATTTAACTGATTTTTTAAAAATATTACTCTTGAAGACTAGTGTTTTATCTGATTTTATGTATAGAAAATAAAAAATCAGCAAAAAAAAATAAAATACAGAAATGAAGAGTATATAATATGACAAAGAAATAAAGAGAATGAATATAATTGAAAAAATAACAGCAATGATAATTATTATAATTTTAAAAAGAAGAAGATAGAAAATATTACGTTACAGTTTACACCCTATCAAGCCAGTTCTTTAGTTTACTTCCGTACGTATTTAAGACTTAAAAACTCGAGAAACTTTGGCCCATAAAACCGTTCAAGTTTTTATTTAAGAAACTAACCCTCAAATTATATTTTCATTTTCTTTTAGGTTGAATTTATGATGTGGCACTAATTAGAGCAAATAAATGTACTTATTTATCCAAAAATTTGAACGGGGGTCGAATTATAAATAACTTAACTTATATTCGGGGGTCAAATTGAAAATAAATTAACTTACAAAAACAACAAAACACCAAGGTCGTGACAAAATAAATGGCCGTTCAAGCTAATCTCTTAAGCTATAAATTGATCTCTTAAGATATATTCTTTTTTTTCTAACTAAATCGCTTAAACGACCACTCGATTGTTTAATAGATCATGTTATTCTACTTTGTAATATGATCTCTTAAACGGTCGGCCCGTCAAAAAATGTACGGCCGTTCGGCCTAATCTCCTAAGCGATCAATCTATCTCTTAAAAAATATTCTTCTTTTCTTACTAAATCGCTTAAATGACCACTCGATCGTTTAAACAATTCTCTTATTTTAAAATAATCTCTTTATCAATCACTCAATCGTTTAAGTGATTTTATTATTTTTTTGGAAAATATTGATATAAATCCATTTTGAACTATCTATTATAATACTTTTAGAAGATAATAGATCAAATCCATTATAATATATTCACGATGTCTATATCTATATTATAAAATATCATTATGACTATTATATTGAATCATTATGAGTATTATTATCACTATTATAATATACTCATGACTTCTTTATTATAATGATGATGGTAAATGTCATTATATATAATTATATTTATGATGCTAATTTATACTATAAATGATAGTTATAATCATTATAATTTTAGAGATCTTTAATTTGTAGAGAATATATATATATGTATAGTTTATGGAAATATAGATATCAATTCATCCTATCATAATGATTCTATGTAATAATCATAATTATCTTATCATGAATATATTATTATAATGCTCATTATAATGTATCTATGATATCTATACTACGAAAGATATCAATTCATCCTATCATAATGATTCTATGTAATAATCATAATGATCTTATCATGAATATATTATTATAATGCTCATTATAATGTATCTATAATATCTATACTACAAAAGATATCAATTCATCCTATTATAATGATTCTATGTAATAATCATAATTATCTTATCATGAATATATTATTATAATGCTCATTATAATGTATCTATGACATCTATACTACAAAAGATATCAATTCATCCTATCATAATGATTCTATGTAATAATCATAATGATCTTATCATGAATATATTATTATAATGCTCATTATAATGTATCTATGATATCTATACTACAAAAGATATCAATTCATCCTATCATAATAATTCTATGTAATAATCATAATGATCTTATCATGAATATATTATTATAATGCTCATTATAATGTATCTATGATATCTATACTACAAAAGATATCAATTCATCCTATTATAATGATTCTATGTAATAATCATAATGATCTTATCATGAATATATTATTATAATGCTCATTATAATGTATCTATGATATCTATACTACAAAAGATTATTATAAAAGATAGAGTTATGTAATATATACTCTTATAATATACTAATGTTGTCTATATATTTTAGCATAATTCTCTTATTTTAGAATTATCTCTTAAGATCATAATGTAATCTCCTAAGCGATCAATCTATCTCTTAAGAGATATTATTTTTTTCAACAAAACCGCTTAAACGGTCACTCGATCGTTTAAGAGATTATATTATTCTACTATATAGCATGATCTCTTAAACGGTCGGGCCGTCAAAAAAAGGACGGCCGTTCGGGCCAATCTCCTAAGCGAACAATCTATCTCTTAAAAGATATTCTTTTTTCTAACTAAACCGCTTAAACGGCCACTCAATTGTTTAAGAGATTATTTATTTTACTATGTAGCATGATCTCTTAAATGGTCAGGCCGTTAAAAAATGGACGATCGTTCGGGTCAATCTCCTAAGCGACCAATCTATCTTTTAAGAGATATTCTTTTTTTCTACTAAGCGATCAATCTATTGCTTAGAGATTCTATTATCTAGTTTTTTTTTTTTTAGCATAATCTCTTTAACGACCACTTAATTGTTTAAACAATTCTCTTATTTTAAAATAATCTCTTTATCAATCATTCATTTAAGTGATTCTATTATTTTTTTGAAAAATATTGATATAAATCCATTTTGAACTATCTATTATATATATGTATAGTTATATAGATATCAATTCATCTTATCATAATAATTCTATGTAATAATCATAATGATCTTATATATATTAAATCATCTTTATTTAAAACAATATAAATTTATTCTTAAGATCAAATGATTGAAAACATAATAAACAAATTGAGTAAGAGATAAGGTAATACGAATTTTTTAAAATTACTATAAACAAAAATAATACAAAGTTTTTTCTTAAAAAAAATAGAAAAAATAACCAAAATAGAAAAATACCCCACTCAACCCCAACCCAGGAAACAAACAAGAAACAGGAAGAGAAAGAAAAAAAAAAAAAGAACACGCACAATACACGCACATCATCAAATTAAACAATACAAATTGGTTAGAATGTTAAATTGAATACATGATTTATTAACCCATGATGAAAGAAGTTGATTTATATACAGAAATTTGAAAAGTTTTGGCCGGAGGAGGTGGAACGGCGGCAATGGAGCGCACACTTCGTTGCCACCATTCTATCTCCTCCAGTTAAAATTTCTCAATTTTTTGCCATAAATAAGCTCTTCTTATTATGGGCAAATAAATTATTTGATCAATTTTGGAATTCCATAAAGTTTAAATGATTAATTTTAATTGTGTGATGGTATTTGCATGTATTTATCTTCTTTTTATTTTGTTTTGTTTTGTTTTATTTTTTTAATTGAGTATTAATAAGTTATTTTTTGTAATATATTTTTTTTTTGAGGTTAAAATATAATTTTTAGAAAATAAATAAATATTTTTATTTAATGATATTTAGGTTTAATTTATAATTAATTATATATAATTAATAAAAATATCATCTACCTAAAAATTAAAACTCAAGGGTCATTCGCTTAAAAAAAAAACTTGAAAAGGTTATCTATTATAAAACCTCTAAAAACTCAAGATTGTATCTTGGCTAATTTTTCAGAAAAAGAGAGAGTAGTAATCTTGGCTAGAGCCACAGAGAGTGCAATTCATCTCCTCCGAATTCAATTAGATGGGATTTTTTTTGGGTTAATGGATGCTGCAATGGTTGAATCTTGGGACGGCACCATTTCTTCTACTGAATTCTACGTTGCCGCTAGTGCTTTTTCCGAGCAATGGAGAAAATTCAATTCCTCTCTTCCTCTATGGGCGTGGGTTCCTTCTCGGAAACGACCCTGGATATCCCATGATAATCACCAAGTAAGATTCTACAATTTTCAAGTTTCTGTGGTATGCTTTCGTCGGTTGTTAATTGATTCAATTGCTTTCCTTTTTTTTTTTTTCTGATTTAATTTTTCTTGTGATTGTTTTGAAGGAGGGATATCTGGCCGTCGAAAATGTGATTCTTCCCGGGTTATTTGAGGTGGGTTTCTTTATCTTTGGACGGATTTCGATTAAATGAAAAGAACTACTAGAGTTTCATGAAACGTTGTTAGATCCCTTATGCGAGAAAATATTGAAATTGTGATTTTTATGCATTTTCAATGTTTGTTTTGTAGGAAGATCATCAAGAAAGTGATGTGATAGATAAAGAAGAGTGTAGTTTTGAGTATGAAATATGTGAAGATGAGTCGGTCGATGCTGCCGTAGTGGTAAACATGCCTTCTCTTTCTCCTTTTCTCCGGTTTTGCTGGTATGAACATTGTAAAAAATTTGTTATGTATTAAGTAGGTTAGAACAATTGGCATTATAAATGCTTTGAACAAATCTAGATTCTAAAACTCAAAACTTGACTGCCGAAAACCACCTTGTTCCCTGGCTGTTGATAATTGATACAATGAGAACAGTAAGGGATGCCATGCCAAACTCAGGATTAAATATGCACTTCATAGACAAACTTGGGATAAGTTGCAAACGTGATATACAACGTTACGTCCGTTTTAAAGGAAGGCTCTCACTGGAAAAGGGGATCCCCGATGCTAAAATGTTGATTCACTAGTTCTTGGTTCACATGCATGGATTTGTATTGCTTGGATCGGAAATAGTTGAGATCTTTTTATAATCCATGAGAATGCTGTTTTAATGGTATAATTCGAGCATTAAGATTCTACTCACTCTCAAAAGATCAAAATTGGACCAAATGATTTAAGGAAACTCTGAAAAGTTTTAGAAAATCTGCTTGGTTTACCTTATGTCCTTAATTTCTGGTTTCGACGACTGTTATGAGTGTGACAATGACTGAATAGACTCAGCAGATGCAATAAAAGCAGAAGCTTATAAACTAAATTTCTCTTAAAAATGATTGAGATAAACCATTTCCTTTTTATTTTTCTTGAAGGAGAAACAATTCTCTGTATTCTTCCATTTTGTTTGAACGAAGGTGTTTAAATTGTTAAATCATGTTGGCCTTAACAGTTACCTAGCACTCTGTTTGCAGAAAAAGGTTTTTGACGTGAGATGTACTGGATGAATGTGAATTGTATTTGAGAGGTTTCTTGGGCTTGTGGTGACTTTGAGTTCCTAATATTTTGTAAAACTTATTTTTAGCTGGTCAAACAAAATATCAGGTTATTGCAACCTGTTTATCAAAACACATAGATAATAATGTGCTCAACAAATTCTGCTTCTATATTATTTAATTAATTTTTTCTCAAATTTCTTGAGCTCTGAACATGTCTTGAGACGTGACATTCTGGACTCTGGTGGCTTGCACTGATACATTTTATTTCATACTGCCCTTGGCCACTTATTACGTCCTTGGAACAATTTCACTTGAAAAATAACAGATTAGTGGTTTTCTTAAAGTAGTTTATTTACATAATGTAATTGCAAGGAACTATATTCTTTTTTATCTTCTTTTGCCTTATGGTTTTTACCTGCTAGGTTCACAATAATGGTCCTGGAAAACACCGCTACGACTTCCATGCTGTATACAGTGCTTCTTATAGGGTTCCAGTGCTATATTTTCATGCTTACCACAATGGCAAGTTTTCTCTTTGTTACTTCGTTTACACCAAATAGAATCTAGTCGTTCTGTAAATGTCTGCCAACTTATACATGTATAAGGGATAATTAAAAAATTCCCCTAGACGTTTGCCTCGGTTGCAAAAGAAGCTTCCTCTTTCTATCGAAATGACAATGACCCCCTTAACACTAATGGATAGATGGCCTTTTTGTGATTGGCACATCTAATGGCTGGTGCTATTTGTGAGACTGAAGCAAACCTCAAGATTGGCAATTGTAATTTCAATAAATGAAGGGGGTTTTTGCAGTTGAGACAAACTTTAGAGGGTTTTTGGTGATTATCCCTTCGTATATATAGCATGGGAACAGATCTTGAAAGTTTGCTAGTTCTATAATCCTGTTAATATATAGCATGATCAAATTAGTGAAAACGAAATACCAAGATCTTCTAATTACTAAATATGAATATTATGGCATACTCTGCGGTGTATCCATGAAATTTATGTAAGCATTTACCTAGTGAAATTGTTTAACACCATAAAATAAACAGTTTGAAGTCCATTCCAGCAATTGATTTTGTTTACCTTATCGAACTCTCACAGATTATTACATATTGGAAAACTTTAGAGATGCCAGATGGACTTTCATTGCAGAATATTAGTTAAGAGAGATTATTGACTTTTCGAGTGTTGATTTTGGTTTTTGGAGCACCAACTATACATCATTAACTTGGTGCTGTTTAAGATTGGCATTTTACTTGCTGGAACTTTTGGGTGGTGCTAATGTTTATATAGTTATCGATTTGTGTTCTTGGAGAGATGCTAAATCAATGTACTTCATCAATTTATTTTTTGCAATTCTGCAGATGGGCAGCCTCTATTGTTAGAGGACATTGAAAAAGATATCCCAGATAACTCAGCAAAATTGCTAACCAGATCTAAGTGGACGTTTATGACTCAAGAGGTTATTTTATTTGATGCCCCCTCATCATCTTGATTTACTTTCCATATCTCTCCAGGACAATGAAACACTTGCTCATTTTTTACGGCTTAAGAAAAAAGCATGCTGCGTTGCTTTAACCATAGTTCAAAATCTTTATCATGAACTATGTAAATTGTGATTTTTCCTGACGTATAGTTAATTCATTGCTTCATGTATATCTGCCTCTAGTATAAAAACAATTAGTCATTATTTGCTTGATTTACATCACTAAGCTTCTTGAGATATTTATTTCCCTCGAAACCCTATTTCTTCATGAAAATTTGATTGCTAAGGTCCTCAAGGACTCAATCTTGATAAGAGGACAAAAGATGTCTAGCTTAACTGGAATAATGTTGCATGTGAGTTTATTTAGTCTTTGATATGTAAATTGAGGCATTGGTGGATATCAATTGTAGGAGCACCCTCTGTTGAATCGACCGTGGTATACTTTGCATCCTTGTGGAACGAGTGAATGGATGAAGCGACTCTTAAGTGGTGATGCTTCAGTTGCCCAAAGTGGAAGAATACCAGTAGAAAAATATCTGATTTCGTGGTTCTCAGTTGTCGGGCAGGTCTTTGGTCTTAAAATTCCTCTTGTGATGTTCAATCTTGCTGGTGCAGAGTGTGATGTACAGTAGTCTTTTTTTTTTTTTCCCCTACATATGATGATGCAATGATCATTCTTGAGTAAGTTATAATACCGCATTCTTCTACTTTCTATCTAAATACTGCAAATCACTTGTGGATAGTGCAGCATTACATTTTCTTCTGGAGTTGTGAGCACTTTATGCGCTTTCTTGACCAAAAAAAAAAAAAAAAAAGAAACTCGGGTAGCTATTTAAAGAATGATGATATTTGGAAGTAAGTTTCGCTGATAGTTTCTACAAACATATCTATTTTTCTCTAGACAAATCAGGTTGCGGTTTGTACGATATATTGTGATGTATGAGAAAGCAAGGCTTGATGCATAAGCATTCTGTGTGTAAAGTGGTTCGTCACGTTGCAGTTTCTGTGCTTGGCATACCCCTCTGCAATTTAGCAATATCTGTCTTAGCAGGTGATGCGTCTTTTGTGGCAGTTCGGCTGAAACAAGCCAGGAATTCTTTGTTTCCATCAGCCCCCTTGAGGGGCGACTCGATCCACCCTTTGCACTCAAACCCAAAATCTTGTACACCGTTTATGATCTTCGCAAGAACCTAAAACGCCACAAACGCAAAAACAGATGAACAAGATGATAGACTTTCAGTTGCTTTCTTCGTTATTCCAATAAGCAGCACGAAGATTGAACTTTAATCAGAATCACGATTTTACTTTCTCTGTGTGTGTCTGTGTGTGTGTAGTTCATCTACATAGAAGTTATAAAGTATCCATCGAATCCGATCGGAAAACGGGATGTACAACAAATGAGCAAGGAAACTATTTGATAGGTATTGTAGAAGAAGGGAACTTAATACAAAATTGGTGCAACTAATGTAACAAAAATCTAATCTATTTCTCAGCAAGCCTCAAGGTTTATCCTTTTACGACATTAATTGGTCCAACATTCCTTTGCTCTTGATAGCAAGAATTTAAATCCTTTGTCTTCACATAATATGATCTAACAGATATTGCACAAATGCAGCATATGTAATCACAATATCTAATTAAGATAAGTAAAACCGTACCTCATTGTGCACTGAGGGATCTCTAACAATACCACCACCTCCCACCTGATACAAAATTAAAATTTAGACATTGCTCCTGTAGGCAAACAGATATAAATGCATAATTAAAAAATTCCAATCTCACAACACAACTAAGTGTTCAAATAGACCTAGTTGTCAAACATCTGCATTAAGCTTTGGCGAATATATGACTTCGTATTAACTTCGGTAATGCCACATAGATTTATAAATAAATCCCCATTAGTATTCATCCAAGTTATAACCCGATAAAAATATTCTGCGACTGGGAGCATGAAAAGCATCAAAACAAGTAGGAAATATGATCCTTGGACATACTTGTGATCTGTGTGCCTCGAATTGAGGTTTAATCAATGTAACTAACATAGCGTCATCCTTCATCACAGTAACAACAGCAGGCATGACCTGCAAATTTCAAGGTCGAAAATTTAAAAATTAAAAATAATCACTGGGTTACGAAGAGAGAGAGAGAGAGAGTCGGAGACATATGAGAGATCTGTGAGATCAATCTATTTGGGTTGGAAAATTATTGCCATTTTATCTTTTTCCTTTATAAACAAGAACGGGAAAGACAATCGATTTCATTTTCATACAGGAGAAGTGGAACAAAGAGACTGGTTGGAAACACAAATAACTTACCGTTAGTATGGAAATAAAGGAAAGGTCCAAAGTGACAAGATCAACCTTCTGCGGGAGTTCAGAAAGATATCTTAAGTTTGTCCGTTCGATAACACTTACTCGATCATCTCGACGTATTTTATCAGCCACCTACACAGGAACAAGAATCCTAGACTAATTAGAACTGCATGCAACCATGCAATTAACAATCACACAAAAGAAGAAGAAGAAGAAGAAATAGAAAAACGAAGCAAAGGTATAATTCTTTTTTTGCAAGATCCCACTTAAACAACTGAGATTCTGATCCATCTCGCTTTTGCTAGCAGCTCTTTTGCAATTTATTTACATCTGAACGATGTTGTTTAAAAATTAGGTAATATTTCCCAATGTCTGAAGCTCCTTGTGTCTTAAATGTCATGCAAGCGTTTGTTTTCTCAGATGTTTTCTTGATTCTAATGCCCTTATAGCACAGGAAACGATGGTTTTATAACAGGCGCTTGTTCACAATGCATTTGCTTATCTCTAGACTATGATACATTTATGAAATGGCTTGCCGCAGAGTATCATACCAAAAATTTGCAGTTTTAAGTAGTATAATATAATTAATTGTCAATGTTCTGACAGAAGATCAGCGTAATCAGAAAAATCTAATGCTTGCAAGGACACACCTTTTTTTTTTTTTAAACAGATGACAATAGGATAGCCAATTTTCAAGTCTCTGATGACAAGATAGAATCTCTTTCTATTGAAAAAAATAAAATAAAATAAAGCCTCTTTGTCAAAATAATTTACTTCTGAGGTCCTACCTGTCCATAGCCCACATCAACACCATAGACAAATGAAGCACCATATTGGAGCAAGCAATCCGTGAATCCTCCGGTAGAGAGTCCTGAATCAAGAGCCACTTTTCCAGTAACATCAATCCCCAGTTGTTCTATAGCAGCCTCCAACTTGTGTCCTGCTCTGTGAGCATATATAGCCAGAGAAGTAAAGAATTGCAATGCCCACACAAAATAATGACCAACGGAAATATCATAGAGATACAGGATTAGACTGTTTTGAGAGAGTAATCACCTACATACATATTTCGGAACTTCAGCTTTGATCTCCACAACGGCTTTATCAGAAACGGGAGTTCCACATTTGTTTACCACTTTTCCATCAACAAATACTTTTCCTGAGAAACGAAAAAACACAATGTGGGACAAAATTTCTGTGTTCTGTTTTTCTTCTTTGTTTTTTTGTGTGTGTCTAAACAAAACAATGACAGTTGTGTTATGTTGAAATTCAAACCATATAAACAGAAGAGTTTTTTTAACAGGCAGCAGCTAAATGAGCAAAGACTTGACTACAGACATCCTTTCTTGTATAGAGGTAAGGATTATATTGGGAAGTACAGTCAGCAACTACTACTGAGTAGCAACAGAGTCTGAAGCATCATCACGAAAACGAACGGCATTTAACATTCTTTATCAATATCATCAAACAAAATTTCAGGAGATCAACATGAATAAATGCCTCAAATGATCCACCACAATGATTGCGATTCTTGGATATTTAAAGATAGAAAAGCTACCCTGTGCGATCCATGACTGTATGAATGTTCGACTATATTGCTGATATCTTTCAAGACATACTTCATCCAGTCTCCTTTTCCTGAAAAATTAAGCATAGATACAGCAATACAATAGTGAGCATTCATGGTAGCAATATGTTATACGTACCATTTCACAAAAAACGTGTGTGTGTGTGTGTGTGTGTGTGAGAGAGAGAGAGAGCAAGGTTGCAATTACTTTCTTTGTACTTTAATCTTCGCTGAACTGGAAGCAGCAATACTCCTGATAGGCTGATGAATAGAGGCCTTGACCCATCTTGCTGATCAACAGCAACAGAAAAAGTCAAATTGATAACCAAAAAAAAAAAAAAACACACACACACACACACACAGAGGGAATTAAGCATTAGTACTAAAAATAACCTATATGTCTCTGCACACACACGCACAGAAACACATGGAAAAAGAAAACCCAGATGCTCAGCTTCACAAGGGCTTTCGACTTCAACATCAAGACGAGATATTTTAAGATTACACTTAGCAAGATTAAACCTGTAGCGCACTTCACTACATGGGCAACAATCTTGGGCACATACAAACTGACCCAACTTGCCAAATTCCAACAAGAACACCCAATTCAGGGACTTCAAATTCGAACAACAAGAACTAACACAAAACCCCAAGTAAAAGTTTACAAAAATAAGGACATAAACAACCAAAGAGACACCATTTCTGTTCTTCAAAGATAATAGCAGAAGCAAGTAGTACCAGAGAGCACCCAAGAGTTGCTGTAAGTGGAAACGGAAGCACCGAAAAAGCGTGATGTGGGAGCTCTCAGACTCTGCTGCAGCGCCATTTTCGCATTGATTCAGTATTATTATGAGCAAAAAACCCCTCAGGCGAAGATAGATTTTGTCGTGGGTTCACTCTCCAAGGAAGAATAGGTTTTATGGGTTTGGGCGGGACTCAAAGAATTCCATTTCCTAATTATTACTAGAAACTCAAAACATCAAGTCGTTGTAGTATAGTGGTGAGCTATTCCCGCCTGTCACGCGGGCGACCCGGGTTCGATCCCCGGCAACGGCGCTTTTTTATTTTATTTTTTTATTTTTACCATCTGAACGATATGTTTTCGCATCTGAAAATTTTGATTGTAGTTTGACGGAAAAAAAAAAAATGGAAAATGTTATGATTTTTATTTTTAAAAAGGAAAAGGGATAGAATTTAGTCAAGTGCTTTCAAAAAATTTAAGCCTATCTTTGGGGTTATTGGCATTTTGCACCCTTAAAATAGGGCTAATTAGCACTTTCTATCCTATAATTGCTAAATTAGCACGTTGCACCCCCTAAATTAATATTTTCTTGACATTATGCACCCCATGAGAAATTCAAGCCGGAAAATTTAATTGGCCGGAATCCAATGGCTAAAATGATCAGTCCCTTCGTTTTCAACCAAATCATTTTTCCCCACAGTTACACGAAAGAAAGAAATTCGTCTGACAAATCATTTTCTCTTCTTCTTTGTTCACCAACAATGGCGGTGCTCGACTAAAAATGGAGAATTGGAGATAAAAAGGTCTTTTTTAATAATTAAAAGATTCGCATTTAATGTTACCAAGATTTTGCGGAGTTAGCCATCTTTGAATGTCGAAGCTCGTTATTAACAGTTGTCTATAAAGTTTCCTAGCTAATTAATGGATAATTACTTTACTCGTTGATGAATACTCTATTATCAATTCGAGAAAAATGACATTTTCGTTCTCTAACTATATCTCTAAATCATATTTGGTCCCTTATTTTTACTCGTCATCAGTTTTGGTCCCTCATTTTTATTTTTTTTTAATCAAATGTAGTCCTTCCGTTAGTTTTTCTGTTAAAACGGAATTAATTTTAGCATATTATAAAATTACACTCACCTCCCCTGGTACATTTTCAAAATGACATTCTTCAAACAATATTTTGTTCTTTCTTTATTTTTCAAATTTTTTAGTTCATTTAATTTCTGATTTTAGTATTTCGTGTTTATGATGTTGGCTTCATAAATATATTTTTAGTGATCTTCATCTATATATATACATATATATATATTTGTGATGAATTTATTCTTCACGTTTTTGAGCTCTATCTATTTCTTTTGTTTTATATCTGTTTTTTTATTGGATGCAAGGAATTTCTTTATTTTAATACCTACAATTCAAAAAAAAAATGAGAAAGTTGATCATTTAATTATTATTCTCATTCAAATCTTCACAATTTTTATATTTTCAAACCTAGTGTTCATTTTTCAAATAAGGCTTCGTTTACGTATTTTCATACATTCAATTGGTGGTTTTAGTATTTATGTTTTGATGATTATATTTAAATAATCATTTTATTATTTGTCTCTATACATTTTTTGTGACTATTTTATTCTTCAAGTTCCTTATTTATTTGTTTGATTTTTGGTTCTCTTTTGAAATTTCATGTTTGTTTTTTTATTCAATGGAAGAGCTTTTATTTGTTGGATTCTAGTATTCTAATTTTTTGGTATTTTTATTTATATATATGTGAGTATATATAGTTACTAATTCAAGCTATTTAAAAAATATAGTTATATATATATGATTTCATTGACTAATGTCACTTGAATTTCTCTATATTAATCTACATGATAATAGAACATGGAGATGAGCTATGTTATGTTAAATGAATTTATTGATGTCTTAGTTATGAGCAACATAAATTAAGTTCTCAAATATATGTCCAGCATCATCTTTTTAGGTTTTTTTTTTGGGATAATTACGCTGGGGTACCCTGAGGTTTGCTTAAATTACAAAATAAACCCTCTTGTTTGGAAAATTACCTAACAAACCTGGAATTTGCAAATGTTTTACAATGTCAACATTCTGTCTATAAACGTTAGGGTTTGTAATGGAAACTGTCAATTTTTTGTTTCGTTCTTCCTATTTTACCCTTTTGGTCAAAGTTTGAACATATTTGACTAATTTTTTAGAACTAAAATGCCCTTTGGGTCTGATTCATGTAGAAATGTTTGATAGTAATAAGAGTTACAACAAAATCAGATTTGACCCAAAAAGCATTTTAGTTCAAAAAAATTAGTCAAATATGTTCAAACTTTGACCAAAAAGGTAAAATAAGAAGAACGAAACAAAAATTTGACAGTTTCCGTTACAATCCTAGCGTTTGTAGATAGAAAGTTGACATTGTAAAACATTTTACAAATTCTAGGTTTGTTAGGTAATTTTCCAAACAAGAGGGTTTATTTTGTAATTTAAGCAAACCTCAGGGTACCCCAGCGTAATTATCTCTTTTTTTTTATAAAATTTTCCTATACTATTAAAACTTTTGGTTTTGTTTGAGTGCTTATCATATATTGCATTTTTCTTTTTCTTCTTTTTTGTTTTTTCATTTTATTTTGTGTATAAGCCTTCTAAAGATCCAACTATTTACATGTAAAGTATATTAAAAATGAGCATACCATAGTAGTTTATTTTATCCCATTTTTTATTTTATTTTTAATTTTAATCTTCATGAATCATCTCATTATATATCATGTCTTCTCGTTGGTTCCTATAAGTTCTAATTTTATAATATGTTTTAATTAATAAATTATTATCTTTCAGTTTTAGTCACAATACATTTTTTTTCTCTCGCTTAATTCATGACATTAAAAGAAGTTGCAAATAAAATATTGTACTTCTCTTTGATTGTACATCCATGTAGCTAACAATAGAATTAAAGTTATACTTATATTTGGATTGACTTTTATATTAGAATGATATTTGGGTGGATTTTTTATACGACATAAGAAAAGTCAATATATCTTTCAAAAAAATGATACTTTACAAAAATTAATGATTCTATAAATTGGAAAAATGAATTAAATTTAAAATTTTAACCTATAATATTATATAGGAAAAATTACAATTTTCGTCCGCCACCTATTACCTTTTTGATTTTTAGTCCTATAAATGTGCATCGTTTAATTTTAGTCCTATAATTTACGAAAAATTGTCAATTTTGGTTCGATTTTGCCGAAGTCCGGCAACTTGTGCTGACGTGGACAATTAATTTGGG
The DNA here is from genome assembly GCA_026212405.1 of Petrea volubilis. Classification (NCBI taxonomy): domain Eukaryota; kingdom Viridiplantae; phylum Streptophyta; class Magnoliopsida; order Lamiales; family Verbenaceae; genus Petrea; species Petrea volubilis. Next base: position 13,794,384 of record CM047886.1, read on the forward strand.
GCTTTTCGATCAATTGTGTTGATATGGACAATTTTGATGATGTGGCTGAAATATGTATATTTACATATGTTTTGTATTTTTTTTATATATCCACATATATATTTTTTTTTACACAATTAAAAAAAAATTAAAAATAAAAACCCTATCTCACCCACCTCCACCCCCACCTGCCCCCTCCCCCTCCCCCTCCCCCTCCCCTCCCCCTCCCCCTCTCTCTCTTTCTCTCTCTCGTCGCCCCCCCTCCCCACTTCCTCCACACCATCGCCCCCTCCCCTTTTTCTCTCTCTGCTTTGGATCTCTCTCCCTCTCTCTCTCTCTCTGTGGGTTGGTGGACGGCAGCAGTGGTGGTGGAAAAGATAGATCCAGATCCAACAACGGCAAAGGAGGTGGTGGTAGAGGGGGGCGACGGTGACGGCAGCATGGTGGTGGTGGTAGAGGAAGAGGAGGGTGGGCACACGCAAGTGAGGAGTGGGCAAGAGAGAAAGAGAGGTGGTGGGGGTGGCGGTGGTTAATCGTGGGGGAGGTTGGGGGGGGAGGGAGGGGGGCAGCGAGAGATAGATGGTGGGGGGGGAGAGGGTTGGGGAGCGGGTGGTGGGTGGGTGCAGCGACGAGAGAGAGAAAGGAGAGAGTAAGGCGGCGACGTGGTGGAGGAAGGTGGGGGAGCCGGCGGGGGGTGGGGGGGGGGGGGGAGGAGAGAGAGACGCAGGTGGTTGTGGGGGTAGGTGGGATAGGATTTGTTTTGGAGAAGATGATATAATTTTTATTTTTAAAAAAATTATTTTTTAATTGTGTAAAAATTGTATATGTGGATATTTTTAAAAAAAATACAAAATATGTGTACATATATGTTATGTCATATCATCAAAATTGTCCACATCAGTGCGATTCGATGGAAAGCCCCAAATTAATTTTTTATGTCAGAACAAGTCGCTAGACTCCGGTAAAATCGTACCAAAATTGATAATTTTTTGTAAATTATAGAACTAAAATTTTCCCTATTATATATAATTGTGTGATATTAAGATAACATTTAGAATCATCAGTTTGACATATCTATAATATTATATTAAACGATATGTTTTATTTGAAATATAATTTTTTATTATTAATTGTTAATATAAAATAAACTACTTATTATTATTATTATTTTGCAATTTATAATAATCAAATTCAAAAAATAAATTTATTAACACATATATATATAGATATAGATATATATATCAAATATTTATTCTAAATATATATTTATAGTAAATATCAGATATAGTATGGACTTTATGCTATTATTATTATATATACATTGACTCAATAACAAATAATTAACAATCACAAAAGTAAAACTATATTAGTCAAATACTATATTATTCCATTCTTAGCAAGGGTTCTAAGCTAATATTTTAATATACTTGAGTAGTTCGATCTAGTGCAGTTTAAGCAGAGAACTAAAATTGAACTAATTTTACGGTGTGATTTTGAACTCAATTCTTGAACTACATTTTTTGTAAGAAAAACCGACAAGACCCGAACGTTATTTTAAAATGTTCGTGCATCAGATATACTTTATAAATTATTGAAAATGAATTTGAATTTTGAAAGAACTCAATTCTATTTTATTTTTTTTAATAGAAAGAAAGACTATATACTGTTGGATATTGGATAAGGTTGGGGACACAAGTCGCCCAATGAAAAGTGGGTGCTGAGAACCACAAATTTATAAGCAAAAGATTTACTCAAAAAAACAAACTTCTGTTGATTATACATTTTTTTGCTATATTGTTTTGTTCCCTGTTGTAATCTAATTTACCACCAAAAACTTGAATAAAATGGCAACTGCTGCTTGAACCATAACCAACTTTGGTTCTTCATTGAGCAGAGGATTGGTCAGTCCTAAACTTATCTCTGCTGCTCCATTAAAGCTCTTCAATCTCACAAGGTGATTCTAGCATTTTTTTTTCTCTGTATCTTTTACCTAAATAATTCATCGATTTTAATTATTTCATAATATATCTAAATATTATGAAATGTTCATCACTTTTCATTATTTTCAATTTAAAATATCTAAATTATATAGGCTTATAATTCAGACATAGCCTAAACTATATTATTTAGTGTAACTCAACTCAAATTATTTGTTGAAATAATTTGATTTTATAATATATGCATGTCAAATAATACGGGTCATACCGACTCAAAAGTAAAATATTATTTTCTGATATAGATTTGAGCTCAAACTCTTAAATAGACTCGTTTGTAAACGATATGAGTTTGAGCTTGAGATTTTTATTTATATGAGCTTGAACATGAGTTGAAATTTATAAGTTCGACGAGCCTGAACGTAACCGAATTGTTTCATCATTGGTAGAGAAACAACTAGAAACTGATTCTTGGCAGCTGGAGATGGCAATGGCAGTGCAGAGGCCTTTTAGCACAAATGGAGACTTGCATTCCATTCCTTCTGATCCCACAAGATTTTACTCTATAATTCCAAAGGCCAAGAAATTGGTTTGTTGTGCATCATCGCCATTTGTTTCCAATCTTGTTGGGTAAAAAACCATTGATCCACAAATTCATTTCTTAGACTACAATATTTACCATTTTAGTCCTATTTTTAACACTTGAAGCCTTCTTTTTTTTTTTTTTTTTGTTAATATATTGCAGTACTTCAGAGACAAGTGTGTGCCTGAGTATTGGAGCCCACCTTATCCCACATCATGACAAGGTATTTTGTGTGTGACTATTAGCAAAAATTGGTACAACACGTTAATGAGAAATCGAAAGTTATATTAATCACAACAAAAAAGCAAGATAAAATTTTGCCAAGCCAAAAAGATTGTAAGTCATGCTCCGATATTTGGTAAGAGGGAGAAGTCCATTGTGATGGTGGTCGTGCCGGAGTGGTTATCGGGCATGACTAGAAATCATGTGGGCTTTGCCCGCGCAGGTTCGAATCCTGCCGACCACGCTTTTGATCGTGCTCGTGGGGAACGTAATGTCAGTGTGTGTGTGTGCGCGCACGCACGCGCAATACAAAAAAGAATAATGAATATAGACTGTTCTTGCCTTCAAATTTTAAATTCTCTATGGTAAAATAACAGTATACTTGCCCTCAATTTGCAGCGGCACAAGATATTGGATCCCGTGTGTAGTGCTTGGACACCTTCAACTACACAAGGCATTACGAAAAGTAGAAGAAGCACTGAGACTTCAGGAGAGAGCTTGATTAAACCCATCGTCGTCAATGGCAACCCTCCCACTTTTGTCTCTGCCCCCGGTCGCCGAATCGTGGCCGGTATGGATATTGCGTTTCGGATAATGTGTATATATATATATATATATATATATATAGTCACAGAAAATAACTGCGGTAAATGTAGTAATGAGAAGTTATTGGTTTTAGTACGACAATGAGTTTGTTTGGAGGGATTTTTTTTTTTTTAGTCTTTGATTGGGCTCTCTTAAGAAAGAAAAAGAACCTAGAAAAGAAAATTTTAAAGTAATTTTTTTGAAAGCTATTTAAAGCTGTTTGAATTAGCTTTTTCTTTTTTAGAAAATAATCATTTTTTTTTGTAAAAAAAAAAGTACTTTAGTTAAAAGAAAATTATATTTGTTGGACTTTTTCAAAAAAATGAAAGTAAAAAAATTTATAAGTGGTTTTTTTAGAAGTTATCCAGCTTCAAATAATTAAAATTATTTTTTTAAAACACTTTTAATGACTGCATCTAAATGGAAAATTGTTTGTTTAAAAAAAAATTCACTATAAAAAGCACTACTCGAGAAGTACTTTTTTTAAGTTTATCCAAACAAGGCTTGGTCCTTAGAGTTACTTCCAAAGAAAATTAGTTTTGTATTTTTAAATTAACGCATCTAAATGCAAAAATATTTAGCTTAAAAAATTCTAATATAAAAATCAAGACTTGACAAGCAATTTTTTTTTTTTAAATTCTAAGCATATTCAAATGGGCCTAATATCTTTTACTTTGCCAATAATAAAAATTATTATCTATTAAATTTATATAGTGATAATAATTTTTAATTTTGTAGCGAATTGTTTGAAAATGATAAGATTTAATATTTCGTCGGTCATTATTTACATTGGCTGACATGTTATAATGATGGTTCAATGATTAAACAAAAATTGTCGCTATAATTTATGACAATATTTTATTATCACTAATTTATTAATAGTGATAATTAGGTATAGTCTATGTCACCATTGACAATATAAAATTTATTTTTAGACAACAAAATTCGATAATTTTTACGTTATCACTTGATATGTTAATGATTTTCAGTTGGAGATTTACACGGAGATGTTGATAAAGCCAAATATGCTCTACAGATGGCTGGTGTCTTGAGTTCCGATGGCCAAGACTTATGGGTTGGTGGGCAAACGGTATGCATTTCCTTTTTACTACTGTAAAATTTTAATGTTAGAAATTAGGCACAAGTGCTACAATCGCACATATAATCAAAAGATATAAATGAAAAGGGAAAAAGAATTGACACAAGATTTAACGTAATTTGACTAGAAATGCCTATGTTCACAAAGAGAAAAAGTTCTATTATGATGACAAAAAAAGATACCTGTGTACAATTTAATTCACTATATGACTCCAAATCGCTAAACGTCCCCAATATATATAACTTCAAATTCTTGTCCTACCAATATAGACTTCCATATAAAAGTTTACTTTGGGTAGCACTACGGCCTCTTCGGGTCGGGTCATAATTCGAATCCACCAAATTAAATTCAAGCCACATCAACACTTAAAGCAACTCCATTTTGGATGCAATTTATTTATGTTACTAATTTTTCTTCTGTACGGTGTAGCTCCTAAATTAGATGTTGCTGAGAACTTAAACAAGCTCATGATAGTTGGAACTTTATATTCATGACCAGGTATTAGTTCAGCTTGGTGATATACTTGATCGGGGTGAAGATGAAATTGCAATTTTGTCATTGTTGAGGTCATTAGATATCCAGGCTAGAGCTAATGGCGGCGCAGTTTTTCAGGTCTGCGTTTTGACTCTGCAAGCATGTTTTCCGGTTATTTATTTGGCCCATGAGATGGTATCCACTGGAGTAATGTGTTTTCAGTCATTGAATTGAGTATGATGATAATATAATTTCACCTTCTTATTATCTTTTGAAATTATTGTATTCAAATCTAATGACTGAAAACATCAATTGCCCCAATTGGATAGTACACAATTTTTCGTTTATTTATTTATTTATTTGAAGAGTAGAGGAAGTGCAACAATTGAGTCTTAAACGTTGAACGCCATCTTCTTATTGTTTACGGGTTAAAACAGAAACTCTTGTTACATGAAAAATTAGAAATACCCTTTACTACTTGGTTCTGCGTTACAGATTTCATCTAAATACTGGTAAAATTTGTAATATGAAATCAAACATTGGGGGATATTTTTTTTATACCACAAGGATTTATATAAAGATGGGCCAAACATCAGTGAATTTATTTATTTTTTGTAATTAATCATATTGTCTAGGAAATTTATAGCTAGATCTATTAATTTCAACCTTGTCATTCTACACGAGCGTGGTTTAATAAATTTCATCATCCTCCAATCGTTTCAAAATGCATGATCAACTACTAAAAGCACGAGTACTAGAAGCGTCAGTGATGATTTTTTTTATAATTTCTTAAAACTAGCAGCACGTACACTCTACGTATGTGCAAAATATAAAAAATATAATTTCAATTTAGTACTTAAATTTTTTTTAGAATGAAAATATAAATATATTATTAAATTTCTTTAATAAGAATACTTTTTTAAGAATTATTTGAAATAATTTATAAATTATAATAATTTAAAAATAAAATAATTATATGAAATAAAATTACATGATAAAGAATAAACACAAAAACAAAAACAAAAAAAATCCAAATAATTGTAATTAGATAAAGTGGTTTGTTGGTTAAGAATATGGGTTTTTTAAATTGTATGTAATGTCATAATATTGACCTTTTTATTATTTATTTATTTATTGCATTATTTACTAATTAAAAGAATAAAATTGACACATCAAAATTTGGTATTCCAAATTGAATCGATTTCATGTGAATTTTCAATTTTAGCCATAATTTTACATATCTATTTTTATTTCACATAAAATTAAAGGGTAATTTGTAAAATTACATAAATAACCGTCATTTATGAGACAAAATTAATTTTTTTTTTATAATAGTATAGATAAAATGAATTGCTTACGTTTCTTTGGAGGGTGGAAATAAGCCGCGCTCCTGTCACGTTACACATATCCCACTTGGGCTTAAGGATTTAGAGAGTTGTTTTAATAGTCCTCGCCTGCTCTCTGTTGGGTCATTGATAAAACAATTTTCCTTATATTAGCTCGTAACCTAATACATCTATCTAATGGCATGAAAAGTAATTAATAACATTGATAAATTACATTTCCCATAAGGCCCCTAGCTCGTGGGAATCCGGATATTGAATTTTTGATCTTAAATTTGTAAGAATCTTGGAGTGAAATTGGGGTCCTTGTGACATTTGTAGGTCAATGGAAATCATGAAACCATGAACGTGGAAGGGGATTTTAGATACGTTGATTCGGGCGCATTCGATGAGTGTGCTGAGTTTTTAGAACACTTGGAAATGTGCGACCACAATTGGGACGAAGCATTTCTGAGTTGGGTTGGTTTGTCCGAGAGATGGAAACAAGATCGTAAGCTCCCACAAAATCATTGGGGTCCCTGGAATTTGGTCAAGGTATGTTGTCATTAATTTAAACAAAATCATATGATTTGAACAACTTGTGCTATATAGCATCTATTGATTGATTAAGTAATTAACTAAAAGGGATAATTACACTAAGTACCCACGAGGTTTGATGTAAGTACAAACCATCCCTATAGAATCGAAAATCATATATCTCATTTTTTTTTCTTTCCCTTTTTTATTGTAAATTCAAGGATTAAACATGTGGTAATCAAGAAAGGAAAATGAATATTTTTTAAAAGATGAGATCAATTCAAAAGCACGTTTTCAATATAAATTTAGCAGACAGAATTTCATCGCTCTAATTCGAAAGTCCGACTATTAGGACAGAGACAGAAAGGAGTGATTGCAAGAGCAATTTTGCTGAGAGCAGGGGGGCTATTAGCATATGAATTGGCACGCCACCCGGTTGTTCTCAAACTCAATGATTGGATATTCTGTCACGGCGGCCTTCTTCCTCATCACGGTAATCATTTTTATATCCATATCAACTTTTTCCATATAGTTAGGACTTAGGACTTAGGATCCCCCCCCCCCACCCCTCCCTCCTCAATCCCCCCGCATCATTATAAGAAGCACTTGTACTGTCAACTTTCATTTTACAATTACACACCGACCCCTAAATATTGACGTTGAGGAGGTCTAAGTGTATTAATTACCCCAAGCTTCAGGAGTGTAGGTGTAATCATCCCTAAAAAATCCATTTGTTGTGCTACAGTTGAATACGGCATCGAGAGGATGAATAGAGAAGTGTCCCACTGGATGAAAGGCCTTACCATTGAAGACAATTATCCAAAAATCCCCTTTCCAGCCACCAGAGGCTATGACAGTGTAGTGTGGAGTCGTTTATACTCCAGAGACACATCAGATTTGGCAGATTATCAGATCAATCAGGTTTTCTATTACATTATAATTTCTATAGTTGAATGTTTGTGTATAACAACTATTGGGTTAAATACAAAAAACCACTTTAGGTTTAGGCCCATTTTCGAGTATGAAAAATTACAAAAACCCCCCTAATTACATTAATCTCACTGGTAGTTAGGGGGTATTTTGTAACATAGAGCCAAACATTAGGGGTTGTAGGTAATTATTCTAACCACAGGGGTTTTGTTGAAAATGGGCATAACCTCAGGGAGTTTTATGTTATTAACCATAAATATTTGTTTGATGCCTAAATTAATTTTGCCGCTTCTTCTCAGATAAAGGCTATTATTCGTGAGACACTTGAAGCAGTAGGTGCCAAGGGAATGGTGGTAGGGCATACTCCACAATCTAGAGGGGTAAATTGGTAAATAAACTTGATCCCCTTTTCAAATCTTTATTCCTACAAAAGTTGATTTCATCGAGCCCAAAAATTGAACCGAGTCGAAAATTGAAATATTTAAAATTAAAAATCGAAAATCAAACTAAATATGCTTCGATATGTTGAGTTCGATTTTCAGTCAGTTGGATAGAATTTTTTTTTTTTTTTTTAATTGTTGAGATTGAGTAAGAGTTTGGTTTGTTCGTGCAGTGAATACAACTGTAGTATTTGGCGCGTTGATGTGGGAATGTCGAGTGGGGTTCTTGATTCAAGGCCTGAGGTAGACCATTATTAAATATTATTTGAGATATAGTAATTAAATTGTCTAAATAAATAAACGAAATAAGACACAAAAATGCATTTAGAGAGCGTTTTGCTGAGCTTGTAAGTTCTTAAAAATATCTTATAAGCTGTTTAGGGGTTTATAAGCTCTTTACAAGTGTTTGATAATTTTTTTTAGTAAAAGAGATTATAAATTTAAAAAATAAAATGTTAGGAGCTTATAAGTTCAAAAAAAAAAAAAAACAAGCTTCTCTAACTTTTTTTTGGAACAGCTTATAAGATGTAGGAGCTTATAAGCTCCAAAAACATCTGAATATGAGACATGATTTATTTTGAGCAGGTTTTGGAAATAAGAGAAGGTGGCGCGAGGGCAATCAAGAGCAAACAAGATTTATATAGTGATCAGCTAAAATAGTTAAAATTATACACAGAGGAGGCTTGTAGGTTATTTAAATATGATTTTGTATGTATCATCCAAATAGTTTATATCAAAATCATATTTTTATTTAATGATTATTTTCCATATTTACACCTCTTTGCATTTGCAAAAATTGATGAGCATGAGCAACATAATTTTTTTAATATTGATGTTGCTGTGGTATTTGTATTTACATTCGAGGAACTTTTATGCCAACGACACCACAAGAAAAAATACATTGGAGTTTAGAAAAAAAGGAGCAAATGGAAAATTATCACTAAACATTGATTTGTCTTTAATTATATATGATTCAATAGTAACAAGAAGCATTGTTGTAGCTGTCACTATTGTCATTAAAAAAATGCCGGCCATTTTGATTTTAAGAAAATATTTTATTTGTCACTACATTATCATTATATTATACAGATATACAACACACGATACACAAGCCGCAGGGGGGGGGGGAGTTATACAAGTGCCGATTGAGCTAACAGTCTAAAAATACCTGTAACTCTCGCGGGATCGTGATCCTTTGTCCCGGCCATTGTAGCACGTGTGTCGCCCAGGGCATAAGGGGCATGATGACTTGACGTCATCCTCACCTTCCTCCGGCTTATCACCGCCAGTTTGTTCAGGGTTCCAAATTCAACGATAGCAACTAAACACGAGGGTTGCGCTCGTTGCGGGACTTAACCTGAACTAACAAATTACGAAGATAAAATATATACTCCTAAGAAGCCCAAGTCATGGACTTGCCAAACTAGACCTATTTGCAGCCAATCTTTAAAATTCCAGAGTCTTAGTTTGTGACATGCATTTGTGAATGGATGAATGTTAATACCTATTATATTATTTATTTGAAGGGGGTTTGTTGATTCAAATATGTAATTTTGTAAAATATGCAGTTTTGATTAAATCCTCCATTTTTAAAATTTTAAATTATTTTTAATAATCATAAACAATTATTTGATTGGTTGCTATTAATTGTAATTTCTTGATTCTCTCTCCAAATTATTCAAATCCGCCAACTATTTGTATTTAATAATTTTTTTAATCCTTTGTAAAATCTCTCTCTCCCTCTCTCTCTCTCTCACACACACACACACACAAACGAGGATGTAAAAATAGAATAAATAATAACTTCAAATAAAAACATATATAGACAAGGAAAATTTTAATTGAAATACATAATGTTCAAGCAGTCACCTTCAAAAACAGCATTAGACCAAGAGTGAGACATCGCCATCATCACTGCTTGTTGCAACGCCAAGACTTTCGCGTGGCCTGCGTCTTTAGGGAGCATATCCTTAAGCCGACACCAGGCCACATACGAGCCGGAATGATCTCTCGCAACTACCCCAGCCCCATTGAAGCATCCTCTGGAAAGACTGCACCGTCAAAATTTACTTTAATCACACCCTCCAATAGTCTAGGCTAACATGCTCCGCACCCACCCCCACCCTCCCGTGGCACGAACCAGCCCTTGCAGCTTTAGGATGGAGAAAAGCTTCATGATATCTCAAGGCCAAAGCTGCCACCTGCGCCGAATTGGAAAACTCATTTTCCATAGAAGCACGATTTGGGGCAAAAAAACTATACCGCGCCATTGTTATGAAAACGGCCCAATTCTTCTTTAGAGAGCTTCCCTTGTGCATACTTGAACCAATCCCAGGCATCACTCCAACAATGAAAAGCCACCAACCAATAGGAATGCATGCTAAGGCCTAAACTTGCTAACTGAAGAAGCATCGAACCAAGGCATGTGCAATATCCTGATCCTCATCAGCACAGAAAGGACAATCTTCACAAAAATAATAGTGTAGTTTCTTTAAATTCTAGGCATTGCCCCTACACAAGCTCTCCATACAAAACCCTTGACTTTATTTGGGCCAATGCAGTCCAAATAAAGTGCCATGACTCTACATGCAAGCTAAGTGAGGAAGAGCCACAACCTCCATTCATAGCTTGCATGGGCCAATGCAGTCCAAATAAGCGCTGCATACGGTAAACTGGTTGTTTTCACTGAAATGCCACATCAGAATATCCTCATGCTCTATCTGACCCAGTGGTATAGATAAGATGAACTCCACATTCATGGGAAGGAAGCTGTCCAAGAGCAAAGCCTTATACCATATATAGGCTCGTAATCGGATCCCCAAAAGAGGAAATTGTACTACTTGAAAGAGCCGAGATACACGGTGACTGAACTTTAAAAGTCATCGTACGACTCATCCCAAATCTTGACATTTAGCCTAGACCCTATCTGCTACCTAAACCCTGCTTGGACGAGAGGTTTTTCACCGAAAATACACCTCTAAGTGGACAATGGATGAATTGGCATCAAACGGGGCGAAGGAAGAGAAATATCATGCCCTAAAGACCTCGGCCAACAACGATTCCGGATACTGCAAAATATGCCAAAACTATTTTGTCAACAAGGCCAAATTGAAATTCCATAAATGCTTGAACCCCATGCCACGCTCAAGCTTGTTGCGACACAAAAAAAAAAAAACGCCACCCAATGAATTTTCTGTTTATCTCTATTGTGCCACAAGTAGCTGGCCATCATAGTCTCTTTTTTCTTCAAGAGTGTAGACGGTAGAAGGAAACAACTCATGGAGTAAGTTTAGATTGATTGACAGATACCTACTTAAGATAGGAACTTCTCGTTCTAGTCCTGTATCCGCTTCCAAATTCATTCCCTGATAGTCTAGAACACTTGTTTCTTACTTCTTCCCACAAGTGATGGAAGTCTCATGACATTTCTCCATGCAAAAATAACTGCAGATTTTCTATAGTTAAATTCGTGGTTAAATTTAGCTAAAAAAAATTCATGACTAAATTTGTGACTACATTAAATCAAAACTTGACATCAATCTAGTTTTGCAGGTATTCATTCAATTTCCTTTTAAAGAATGAGAATCGTTCCTCATTTGACGTTATACTTATAAATTTTCTTTGAATTTTTTGTTTTCATCTTTTTCTGAATTATTTGAGAAATGAAAGGAGCATTTTTATACATCTCTCATTTGCTCTTGCCAAAATGGGGAACTCGACCTGTTAAATTATTCTCTACCAGAAAAATTGTAATTTGCAACGGAAATTTGCAATCGAAAAAATCGGTCGCAAAATGGTGACCACCTTTACGACGGATTATAGTGAAAATGACGAAAATTTTGGACCAAAATTTTGCAACCGATTAAATCAGTGGAAAAAAACAGTCCATGAGGTCGCAAATTTCGAGCCATGCGACAAAAAATTTGGAGCGACTTTGCGACAAACCTAATCCGTTGCGAAAGTGATAAGCAAGATTCGCGACTGACGTTATCAGTTGCAAAAATCATCATCGTTTTCTGTGACGAGCCTTCCGACTGAATTTTTTGGTCGCAAAGTTCTTTTTTTTTGTTGATCATTTTTGCGACCGATTTTGTCTGTCACGAAAGCTTTATTTTAATTTTTTAAAAAAATTTTGGCCACCAATCAATTTAGATCCCACTTCAGTGGTGTTTTTTTTTTTGTCTTGAAAAATTTGTTTTTTGATTTGCTTTACTAATATTATAAATTTAAAAGTATCAAGCATTCTAATACTATTAAATACTATATATATATATATATTCTGAGAATTAGTATTAGTTATTTGTGCATACTCGATATGTGTGCAAAGTAAAATTTATATTCTTTCATTATGTATGTATATTTTAATAAATTACATCATAAATTTTTTGAATTTTATATATGAGTACTTTTTACTATATAAATTTATTACAAGTGAAAAGTAAAGTAATCTATTTAAAATAAAACTAAATTATATGATTAATAAAAAAAAATTGAATATGAGAACTAAAAAAATATTAAATAGTGTGATATTATGAAAAAAAAAGCAAGAGAATATATTGAGAATGTAAAGTGAAAAAAAAAAAAAAGAAACAATGTCGAATTGGAATAGAGAAAAAATAGGAGAGAGAGAGAGAGATATTATGAGGAAAAAAAAAAACAAAAAAGACAACATTGTATTGACAGACCAAGACAGTTATTCAATAGTATACTTAGTAAGTCTATTAAGATAAATTTATTAATAAAATTCGTACTTTGTAGATTGCATACTTTGAGATGCTTACTGATATTAATGTAAGTTTATTATATATATATATATATATATATATAGTGCTCATCTATACATATGTTTTAAAAACAAATATTTGATTTATATATTTAACAAAAAAACCACTAATTTGATTAGCTATTCGGAGAACAAATAATTAATTTTAATAAAATAAATTCAAATATTTGACTCGCATATTCAAATTGATTGAGTGTTATTATTCATTTTACTCAATGGGGAAATAAAATTAGTATTTGAAATTATTTAAATAAATATTTTTAAGGTATTAATTTTGATAAAGTCAAAGGTAAATATTTTTAATTTTAAAAACATAATTGGATAATAAATTTTAAAAATTAATAAATTACAAAAATTGGTAAAATTAATAAAATTTATTGAAATAATTTAAGTTAAAATTAAAATTATAAAATGAATATATATTAAGTATAAACAAAATAATCTTATATATAATAAGCTCAAGTGGTACAATAGTTACATGCTTTATCTTACAAACCTGATGTCACGAGTTTTACTTTGGTTGGACTCAAAAGCAATCATTTATTTTGGTTGGGCCCTTGATTGGACGCAAAAGCAATCATTTATTTTGGTTGGGCTGGTTGGTGTGTAGGCGGGTTCCAGCAGGCTTTGTGGCCACCACAATCTTGGGATTTTTAATTTATAATTAGTTTGGTCGTTTTTTTTAAGGGACGAAATTTGTAACGGACGCGGTTGGTCACAAATATTAAAAAAACTTACCAATTTTGTGACCAACCGAATCGGTTGCAAACATCGTCACCTACGCTCCACGTTAGCATTTTTTTGTGACTCGCCCATTTCGGTCGTAAAATCGGTTGCAAACTTGGTATCAAATTTTACAACTCGGGTTTTTACCACCGACTCCAGTCGATTACAAATGCGGTGGCAAAAGAGTTTTGCGGCCGATTTTCAACAAAAAATCGGTCACAAATTCCCTCGCAAATCGTCATTTTTCTAGTAGTGATTAACATTTGTTCTGCATAAAAAAAAATAAAAAATAAAAAATTAAAGCAAGTGCCATGATCGGAGTCCGACTTGAATTTTCAGTAAATTTTGCATCAAACTCGAAAATATTTGAATGAGCTTGAAGCTTAACAAGCAATTATCAGATTCTCTTACCAAAAGAAACATTTAAATTGATCACAATGGTTTTTAATTGATTTTAGCAGTAGTACTCTTTCATGATTATTATCATTATATGCTAATATTATCAATTAAGGTATAATGTTTAATTACTTTAATTTATCATAAACAAAAGTTCAAGTGAGTGTCGTTTGCGAGTCTCCGAAATACACACACACACACATATATATATATACTGTAATTATCAAAAAAGAAACAAATACATATACATATATATATATATACATATTATATATGTATTTGAGCCCATCTGAGCCCAAGGCTCAACTGACAACTTTTAAAAATGTAAAAAAGTAAAATTTTGACAGCTGTGGGATTTGAACCCACGCCCTTTCGGACCAGAGCCTAAATCTGGCGCCTTAGACCACTCGGCCAAACTGTCTGATATTGCTTGTGATTATCAAAATCTAAATGACGTCTAAGCTGTAAACATGAGAATGTCTATACAAAATAATGAAAAATCTAGTTGGGTAATTGCGTTTGCCGGAGTCGAACCCGGGTCTATTGCTTGGAAGGCAATTATCCTAACCGTTGGACTACAAACGCTTGTTGCTTAAGCCAAATAACATTATTATTATTATTGATTGACATCATCCATTTTGATTATTAAAAAATAATATTTATGAGTGAAGAAATGATCTTCTATACTTTTATATATATTTGAGTTAAAAGAGCACTGTTTCACTTCGACTTGGTTAATATATCTTTACACTTTACTTTTATTTACTTAATGATTATTTTCTAAATAACAGTTTTTTTTTTCTATCTTTTGAATATTTTTTTTTGTTCATCCAATTTCTAATTGTAATACTTAGTTTCAATAATCATATTTTGATAGATATAATTGTAACAATCTCTTCATTTTTGTTTTTTTTTTCCTTTGACATTATTTTATTTTTCGTTTTATTTTATTTTTGTGTTTTTTTTTTTCTGTTGAAGAGGGTATCCACATATGCCTACAAATTATACTTACTCGAATAATTTCAAGGCTTCTAAATCCTATGTTCAATTTTATCCAAAAATTATTAAATTATACTTTATTTTTATTTTCCATACATATCGAGTGTATCCAACCGACGAGTAATAAATAAATATCCTACCCAAGCTATATAAAGCCGCGGTGGACCTTTTTATTGTATTAATGTTCCTCTTCCATATATATGGCATTGATTAACCATACAAAAATGCCAATTTTTGGTATCGAACTAACCTCAAATCCCTCAATTAGGACACATAACAAAAAATTAAATAGTCATCACATCTATACTATATAATATAACAAGGGGTCAAATTATGTCAATTTTGATAAAATATTAATTTTTGGTGTTTTTTTTATTATTTAATTTTACAAAAAAAAAAACATCTATTACAAAATAATTACTCGTCTATTACAATACAACTAAAAATCCAATACGACGCATAATTTCAGAAAATTAAATATTAACTATGATTTATCTTTAATAAGCAGGACTTGCTTCTTAACCATACTGATGTTTCAAAACATTATCAATTCTGCTACCATGCATTTTGCAAGTAAATGAATTTTCTGTTATATATTTACTTTACTCATTTGTGTCATGACTCTATTTTGTATGAGGAGTGACGTATTAGTTCTCTGTTTTTAATGATATTTAGTGTTTTTTTCTATTTCAATTAACAATTCAGTTTTATATTATATTGAATGTTGAATTTGTGCCTACCAAAAAAAAAAAAAGGTTGAATTTTTTCTTTATTTTTAATAATATTTAATGCATTTTTTGTTTCAATGGTTAACTATTTTTTTCTTTTCAAATTATTGATGGAAATTCGTTTTCAGGGGTAAATTGAAGATACACTTGAGAAAACTAAAGTCAATGTTTAAATATATGATAAATGTGTGGCAACTATCAGTTGGTTTATAATAGGATGAGGCGCTAAATTCCGTGAAGTAATGTTCAAAGTTTAAATTTTGGTGTTGTGAATAGAGTAATTGGGTGAGGAGGGTCGGCCCCATAGTGGGCCTCTACAGTACCCGATCTGGATTAGTCGACTAATAAATCGGAATCGAGTGGCTAAGACCAAAAAAGAAAAAACCTTTGTGGAATGCGTTCTTTATTTTTAATGACATTTACTGTGTGGTCGATTTTAACCATTAAAGTTGTTTTCTTTTCATTTTTTTTTTTGTTGGAGATCTGCTTTATTTTTGAAATGTTCATTTTACTTTAAAGATAGATTGAATATCATAATCTAGCAGGTTTCAACGAAAAAAGAAGTACAATGTCATTTAAATGTTTTTAAAAACTCAAAAAAAAATGTTTAAATTATGTTTTCATATTATTTATACACACTGACTTTTTAAATTGGTTTCATTTTTTACTTTTTTATTTATTTACTTCTAATAATTTATTGATTCTTTCATCATACTTGACATTCACCATCATTGATAATTTTCTTTTAATTTTTAAATTTCTTTATTTTTTTTAAAAAAATTGTTAGTTTTTGTTGTTGAATTCATTATTAGTTCATTAAAATTTCTCTTTATTTTTTCGATCTTCTCTTTTAGGTCAAGTAATGATACAAAAATCACTATGAGTAATTTATAGATTATGGGTATGGTCTACAGGATTAAAATTTGGATAGATTCACAAATTTTATTTAACAAGACCCTGTGTTAACAAAAATATAAATTGTAAATATATAATTATTTTTCCAAACTCTGACGTCGAGTTATGCGAGTATGTGGTTCCAATCATCACAATTCGACTTATTTTTACTTGCAAATATAACAAACATTGCGAGAAGAAAATAGTTAGAACTCGTTTGATATTGTTATTCATTGCAGCACCAAGTAAATAATAAAAATAAAACTTCAAAGATGCGAGGATATAATGCAGATGAATGAAACACAATGAAACTAAAATTTTATAATTTTTGCGTTGGAAAGTTGTCATGTATTTATATAAAGATAACTCGATAAAAGAAATTTAATATGAAAATGCATTATGTACATACATATGCAATTTGTATATTGAACATAACATGCAGCCGGATTGAGAGCTAAAGGAATTTTGAATATTGAACTGGTCATCCGATCGAAAAATGACGGATTTCAATATTATTCAACCGTGATTATAATTTAAAATTTTACAATCATATTGATTTAAAACGATTCCACAGGTTATGTGGGTTTACATGCATCCCTAATTATCCTAGAATCAGCTCATGATCAACCTTTTGTTATCATTTACATATCGATTTCGACAAAATTGGACAAATGAAAAAAAAAAAAAAAAGGGAAAAGTACCAAAAAATAGAGTAAATAAATTGAAATAAAAGAAAAAGAAAGAAAGAAATTCCCCATTCCACGTACCATATATATCACTTACAGTCTCTTCAATGTGGATAAGGGATAAGGTTATGGATACGAGTCCACCCAATGAAAATCATGCCCCTACAAAACATGACCACTAAGAACCACAAATTTATGAGCAAAAGATCTGCATTTTGCTTACTCAGACATGTTTTGTTGATTATACATTGTTTGTTGTATTCTTTTGTTTTCCCCTGCTCCAACCACACACTATCAAAAACTTGAAAAGAAATGGCGACCGCGGCTTCAACCATGGCGAGCTTGCTGAAGGGCACTTATGGTACTTCGTTGAACAGAGGATTGGTCACTCCTAAGGGTATTTCTGGTGCCCCATTCAGAGTCTTGCCTTCTAGGAGGACCTCCACCTTCACCGTTAAAGCTGTTCAATCGGAGAAGGTACTTGTACCGTCTCTCTCCCTCACTCTCTCTCTCTCTATATATATATATATATGCTTCTTTAGGGTCAAGTTTAGGCTGATATTTTTCAGTATTGTGATGCATTTTAAACTAGAAATTGATATTTTTTGTCCATCGTTGAGTATTTTTCATTATTTGGCTTCGTATCTCTGCATATTCTTTAGGTTATGTTTGCTTGATGAGACGAAAGATATTTAATGAAAAATATTACGTTAACATCCCTAAGCACCTAAGTGCGAAGTCATCCTTTCAAAATTTGGTATTTTCATTATGAATGATTGAGGGCGGAGTTGGTAATATGAGTATTTCTAAGGGGTTCCATTGTAATAACTCTAAAACATATGTAGTCATCGTATTCATACATTATCTTACATTAACAATCAAGAATCTTGCATGACAAATGCATATCTCCCATCCCTCCTTTTTTTGCAGCCTACTTACCAAGTGATTCAGCCCATCAACGGCGACCCCTTCATCGGCAGCCTCGAGACCCCTGTGACCTCGAGCCCATTGATCGCTTGGTACCTATCCAACCTCCCGGCATACCGGACCGCAGTCAACCCTCTCCTCCGTGGGGTCGAGGTAGGGCTGGCCCACGGGTACCTCCTGGTGGGGCCGTTCGTCATTACCGGCCCACTCAGGAACACCCCGTATGCCGGCGGGGCTGGTTCCCTGGCTGCGGCCGGGCTGGTTGTGATCCTCAGCATTTGCTTGACGATTTACGGGATCTCGTCGTTCAATGAAGGCGAGCCGTCAACCGCTCCTTCGTTGACGTTGACCGGAAGGAAGAAGGAGCCTGATCAGCTGCAGACTGCTGATGGATGGGCTAAGTTCACTGGTGGATTCTTCTTTGGTGGGATTTCTGGTGTTATTTGGGCTTATTTTCTGCTCTATGTTCTTGATCTCCCTTACTACGTTAAGTAGAGGGAGGGAGCTGTAATTATTTTGGATTGAGGGCAATGGAAATCTGAAAGCGTTGTATATTTGGGGATTGTGATACCATGGAAAATGCTTTGTTTGTATGAATTTGTTTTTGTTGGACTTGCCAAACTTGGTGAAATGGGATTTCATTTGCTGTAGAATCATCTTAAGTATTGCTCCATTTTGGAGCTTGACTTATAGATGATTCATCAGATATAGCACATTTTTATACTGGACTAAGACTATGAATATTTGGATTTTGGCTCTTGGCTTTGATAAGTTTCTGGATTAAGAAGACTTTCACTTTTAAATGGGGCTAACTGCTGTTAATCTCATAGTTTGAGATTGATAATAAGCTCTAAGACAATTTCAGGTTCAGTTGTATATAAGTATATTCTATTTATATGGTTTTGTGATTGAAAAGACCGAGATCAAGAGTCATGAATCAAATAAAATTAGGAGGGTATTTGGCTAAGCTTATTTAAAATATCTTATATGCTCCGATATTTTATAAGATATTTTAGGAGCTTATAAGATATTAGATCTTATTTTAAAAATAAGTTATTAAAGTATTTGGATAAATAAGATGAGCTATAGCTCATAAGATGTTAGTAATAGTAATATTCTAATTAATTTGGTTGAAAACAAAAGAGCTTAATAGATTTTAAAAACTAAGTTGCCGCCTTCTTACTTTTTTAAAAAGAGCTTATAAGCTCCTAAACATCTTATTTGAGGAGCTTATAAGCTCCTCCTCCTCCTCCAAAATATTTGTCAAACACTTTACACCATCTTATAAGCTCTCAAACATCTTACATCTTATAAATTGTTTTAAAGAGTTTATGAGCTTAACCAAACACCCTCTAACTTGGACGCTGAGTAGCTGTCCCAGACTTGTAGTGGATGTCCTAACTAAAATTGAAGGGTTAATTACATTGACACTCCATTTGAAATATTTAAATTATCAACTTTTTCTTCAATCTTTCATAATTCTAATGTTCTATCGAACTTTGCATAATTTTAATACCGTGATGAAAAGTGTAAAATGACCTAATTATGCTAGATTAGAAATAGTTAAAAAATAATAATAAAAACATCAAATTATTGAAAATTTATTTCACGCTTAGGGATATATAAGTAACATTTTTTGTTGAAAATTCTAACGAAATGGAGAATTTGTTAAACGCTAAAACTTCAAGGGGAAATTAATGCAATTATTAAAATTGAGGGGCGAATCTATAATTTGAGTATTTTAGAGAGCATGTAAGTGTTACTAACCTAGAAAAGAAAACATTTATTTCCCTTCATTTCCAAATAGAACCACACGGAGCAAGTCTGGACCGAGTAATATTATCAAAGTGAACCACAAAATTGAGATGCTTTTTCTTTGTTTGAGAATAGGGAATAAGTGAAATAATATGGTGGCAAAATTTGAGATTATTAAAAATAAAAATAGAAAACAAATTAAAAGAAAAATGAGAACCAGAAAATCCCTATCCCCTATTACAACAATATTCAATTTTGGTCCCATTTCCTATCAAGTAGGAGCCAATTTCCATTAACAGTCAATCTTTTTCGAATTAAAAAAAAAAAAACTCTCAGTTCCATTTCCATGGCAGTTTACCCTTTTTCTGCTTCACTTTCATTGCCCAGAAACTGCCCTGTATCAACAACTCCTCAAACTCTCTCCAAAAGGACAGCTTTTCTAGTCACTTGCCGATCCAGCAGTGATCAAAATGAGGTATCATTTTTATTTCATTTTATTTATTTAATTATGATTCTTTTTGTGTTGTTACAAGTTGATGAATTTTTCGAAATTTTGTTCATATTGGAAAATTTTGGTGCTTCAGGATTATTTGTTGGATGCTCCAGTTTCAGTTGGAGATGGGTTTTCTTTCAGTGGAGGTCAGAATTGGGAATTGCTGCGTTTTCGAGGATATTTGTAGCGCTTAAATACAATATTTCTTGTAATAAAGTGTGCTTTAATTTATTTTGTTTAACAGGGAAATATTCTGATGAACCAAGTCCTGCTGATGAATGGTTCGAGCAAGGCAAGATTGTAAGTTTCTTGTCTTGGTGTTCTTTCTTGTTCTATTGTGTCGAATTATAGATAAATATTTGGATGAATTACAGAGACCTCCCTCTGGAATTAGCACCCCTCTTGAGTTTACATCCTTACGATTTTGTATGAATGCTGCTAATATGAGCAAAAAATTTAAATGATTATAGGTTTCTAGCATGTCCTCTTGTTGTGTCTTTTATGCTCAAAGACACTATAGTTGAATGGGTCTGGAAAAATTATTCAAATTTTTTGATGAAATCAATAATTTCCATCCCAAAAAAACCTACTTATGTAAACTTAGAGGAAGGTTTTTGTAATTTCTGAAGAAAAGGGGTGCACTGTGTATTTTTGAAACTATTAGTTTGAGTATTTTGGAGGGTTTTTTACTCATTCAAAATTCTCTCTTCACACATTAAGGTTAAAGCACACCCTGTTGGTGGCACCGGTGAGAAGGCAAAAGATCCCATTTTTGGACTTGCTATGGCTGGTTCGTCTCAGGCCTCAACTGATGTATTCAGGTAAATCACTTAGAGCTTAATTTGTCGAAGAATCATAAGGTGTTACGCCGATATATATTGAGGATGGATTATTTGCAGGGAAAACGAATTGAACCTTGCTCATTTTGTGCAATAGATGGTTCTGCGTTGAGAGTGGAAGCTCCGACAATCCGCCTATTATTCTAATTCATGGTTTTCCATCACAGGTTAGTCTGTTGACATTTTATGTACCTAAATCAATGCTAAATGTCCTAATGAGAAGTAGCTGATAATATTGTCCAATTTTCTGTTATAGGCGTATTCATATCGCAAAGTTCTACCTATTCTCTCGAAGAAGAATCATGCCATTGCTTTTGATTGGCTAGGTAATGTTCAATTCAAATGCTGCTCATGTTGTTTTGTGCATATTTTCAATCTGTTTTAACCTTTCAGTCAAGTTAGCACTTTTCAAGTTATTATTGTGCTTGCAGGATTTGGATTTTCGGACAAACCCCAACCTAAATACGGCTTTGACTACACTTTGAAAGGTATGAGCTTTTGAACTTAATTTAAACAAAGGTTTAATTACAAAAGAACCTGCCCGAGGTTTGGCCAATTTTCACAGAACCCAATGTGGTATGGAAAATTACATATACTCCAATCTTGGCTTGCACTTTACAAATTCTCCCTGCCTTTAGGGGGGTATCTGTAGCATAGAATCAAACATTAGGGGGTTATATGTTAATTCTCATACCATGGGATTTTTTTGTGAAAACGGACCTTAAGGAGATTTTCATAATTAACTCTTATATAAAAGAATATTACAAAATAAGATTGAACCAATTGCTTTGGAAAAATCTGTAAGCGTAAAAGGGTTGTATGGCTTTCAGAATATGTGGAGTCCTTGGAATCTCTTATCAATGAGTTCTCAAAAGATAAGGTTACGCTTGTTGTCCAGGTATATTTCACTTCATGTTTGAGCACGAACAAGCCGCAATTAAAGTTGCTTGCCTTTAACCTTTTGGCTTGTGATTAATTAACTAAATTCATCTTGTTTTTTCATTCTTGTAGGGATATTTTTCACCAGTAGTGGTGAAATATGCTAAAGATCATCAGGAAAAGCTTAATAATCTCATTTTACTAAATCCTCCAGTGAGATCACTAGAAGCTCTGTTACTTCGTACACGTGTATTTTAGCCATATAATCATTGCCTAATTTTCTATCTTCTTTTTCTTCTCTGTCTGTCTGTCTCTCTCTCTAAAGTTGACAGTAAAACATGCGAACCTGCCATCAACGCTTGCTGTATTTAGCAACTTTTTGTTAGGAGAAATTTTTTCTCAGGTATTCAAACATGATCATTTATAATTAGAAAGCTAACATATCTTTTCTTCCCTTTTCAACAAACTTTATGGTTAATTCTAAACTTTATTGTACTTAAAATCCACGTCAATGCAGGACCCCTTAAGAGCCAGTGATAAAACATTGACAAGCTGTGGTCCTTATCAGATGAAAGAAGATGTTGCAATGGTATATAGAAGACCATACCTCATGTCTGGTTCTACCGGTTTTGCTCTCAATGCAATTAGTAGGTCAATGAAAAAGGAATTGAAGGTCCATTTTCTCTGCTAATTGTTCTTCTTCACACACACACACACACACACACACACACACACATATATTCAGGATAATTGCCAAACACCCCCTGATCGAGGTTTGTCTCAATAACAAAGAACCTTCTGTAACGAGCCAAAATGAACGCTTCCTAATTTGAGAAGAGATTGAACCGCACGATATAATTGCGGGCTACGTTTCAACACTTTCAAGGAAAATAATGCTTCTTTAAGTGATGTGGCTTTCACACTTCAAATAAATTAGCAATTTAGTGAATAACACTTCTATCTTTTGTACTAGCATTTTATTAGAGTTTTAACGTCTTCTAATTACTGTTAATTGACAAATGATGATTAGTTAGGCAATTAAGAGTTCATTAGGGTGGTGTATAAATATGTTTCTAAGAGACTAGAATAGGGTATGCAGATATTTTGGTGAGATAATTGTTGTTTCCTCTCTCTAGTTTCTCTCTCTGTAAAACTTCAATTGCAATTGAATTCTCGAGGCCAATTCTTCCCCTTTGGCATCCAGTCTAGTTGCTACTTTCTTCTCCCAATTTTTCTGATCGTTTGCCCTCTATCTACTGAAATTACAATTCCCGCCATAGCACTAACAGAACGAGGGCCTTAAGTAATTGTGCCAACTAGTAGCTGGTGCTATTTGTGAGACGGAAAAACAAACCTCAAGGGTGAATTTCAATAGATAGAGACGTCTTCTCAATGGGTCTGTATTTAAATAAGGTAGGGTAGGGTATAGGGTGTCTTTTATTGGGTATTTTTTGGGCTAGGGTCAGGTTAGGGTTTTATTGACAGGCCTAGATAGAGTGGGCTTTTTGTGATTAAGACTAACTTTTTGGAGCTTGTTTTTCACAATGGGTAGGCCTATGTTGAAGAGATGAGAAGCACACTTATGGACGAAAATTGGAAAGTTGAAACAACTGTTTGCTGGGGTCAAAGGGACCGGTGGCTAAGCTTTGAAGGCGTCGAAGATTTTTGCAGAGAGTCCAAGCATCAATTGATCACACTTCCAATGGTAATGCATCATATTATCTTGCATAACTTTTTCGTGATTATTAGATACGTTGCAATGTTAGAATCGAGTGATCTTGTGTATGTTATAACTTTTTTGCGATTATTAGATACGTTACAACGTTAGAATCGAGTGATCTTGTGTATGTTATAACTTTTTCCTAGCATCATCGTTTTGAACGTGTAATATTTGTCACCAGGCGGGGCATCATGTGCAGGAGGATTGTAGTGAGGAAGTAGGAAATCTCATTGCTGGAATAGTAAGGCAAACAACGAGTACATGAATGATACTGTTTGGGGAAAATGGTTCATTCTTTATTCATATATATATCTACGTACTGAGAAATAATGTCATCTGTGTTATGGGGATCAAAATTCAAAATTAGCGTTTTTTTTGGTGTCATGTTTTCATTTTAATATCTTAATGTAAATTGGACTGCTGTTACTTCTTTATGACATAATCAACTCAAAACACCTTATAAATAGGGTGTGCATTCAGCCAGTATGATACATACCGTACTGAAAATTCGGTAAACCGAAATTTTGGTATGCCAAAAAAGCGTACCGAATACCGAACCGAATTTTTCTATTCGGTTCGGTATGTGCCAAAAAAATTTTCCGGTACAATTCGTTTGTCGGCTGAAATACCGAATTTTTTTTAAATGTGTACAATGACAAAATCTCCTCTTACAACATGCTCATAACTTACAATTCAACAACCTAATAGCCACAACCCGAATTAGGGAAGATTTAACATAAAATTGAAATATCCATCAATATTAATACAACTCCAACAAATAAAAGACTAACATGAAAGAAAATATTAAAATGTTCATCAAATCTATTCCAACATAAAAGAAAATATTAAAATATTCATCAAATCAACTTCAAACATAAAAGAAGACATTGAAATTTTTATCAATATTAAAATGTATATATATAATAATATAAATAATAAATTTAATATATATATATAAATAAATATAAATTCAGTATTCTGTTTGGTTCGGTACGGTATGCCATACCTCAATACCAAAACCGACCATTATATACTGAATTTTTTTAAAAAAAATATACCAAATACCAAACCAAAATTCGGTTTTGTATCAAAATTTCGGTTTCGATATGGTTCGGTCGGTTTATTGAACTGTGCACATCCCAACTTATAAATGTCAACCAAAACGCTAAATACACATATACATACACTTACCCAAAGGGAAATGAAAAAAGAAAAGAATGTTTGAACTCGAAACTTCAATGGTGCCATGTTTGAACTCACATAAGTGAACTGAACCCCAGCGATGGATTGCTGTTACTTAAATTGCCTGAATGTGTGATAGTGAAACTGCAGCATCCCATGGCCTGAAAAAATCTCTGTAGATATGTACCATTTAAATTAGAATTTTTAGCTAGCTAGTGCTAAATTGTTTGGCATTAGAAAGACCAACAACAAACATTGGAAGACCATAAGATTCCAATACAAGCGAGGCGTGGAGTTGGAGGAGGTTGAAGGGCGCAGGGGCCCTCTTAAAATCTATGTAAAGCTGTATTTTATGCAAATTTTACTAAGAAAAATTGTCACCCATACCTAAAATAATAAAAATCCTCTTTTGGCTCTGGTCCTACAAATAAAGGGATGTTGAGCCTAGTTGGTTAAATACATAACGAGTAAGATTCGGCATTCAATAAGTATGTGTATATATATATATATATATATATATATATTATGAATATGTTTTTGAAGTTATGGTGAAAAAATCAGCTCAATAATATGTGAATGGTAATATATGGATTAGTAAATATATGACTATTATATGGATGCGAACAAGATATTCAGTAGCAAAAGTACGGCTTTTTCTAATAATATTTTTCCATAAATCATGTTTGTATTTATTTTAAATAATAAAAGGATTGTTTAACTATTTATAGAATAATTAATTTTCTATAAAATATTATAAATTTTTTACTTATATGATATTCGATTAATGCTTATAATTAATTTTGATATATTGTACCAATAAATAATTTTTAAACATTATAAGGCCAAAATAAATATATTAATTATCTCATAAAATAAAATATTATTTGTCAAATATTAGATAGACTATGTATAACATCTGTATTAAACGTGTTACATAAAGTATTAATATTATTTGTAAAGTTCAGAATATATATATATATATATATATGAAAGAAATTTTCAATTATTCATAGGTATAGGTACTATACGAGTATAATGCATATCTTAACTAACAGAGATATTGTGTGTGTATTTAGTTTTGTCAATTTATTTATTTATTTTAATTGAAAACAATAGAATACATTTTATTCAATTATATCATTTCCAAAGTAAAAATCGATCTCGATAGGGAATCAAATCTAAAATCTTATAGTTTGAGACGTTATCTTTACTAATTAAACTAGGCCTCATGGAAGCTTAATTTTGTTATATCAAAACAAAATCCGGATAGCTCTATCCAACATAAGTAAATACTTTAGAAGTACTTTTGGGCCATTAGGTGTTTTACTAATTAATCTTGTAACTATCTTTAAAGCTTTGATCACATAGGACGGAGATAATAATTGAATTCTAAAAAGCTTATGTGGATCAACTTATAATTGAATTCTAAAAAGTTTGTGTAAATTTAAGAGTATGAATAGTGATAGTGACTTCTATGTTCTAACGAAGCCAATAGACTTAATAATTGTTTGGTGATGCATGATTGCGGAGTCTGTGTCAATAGTGGAATGAGTATGTATCTTAGTATAAAATCTTATGAAATTGGGTCTTTTTGAAGACTCCCTCTAAAATTATTTGTTCTAAGATTTTGAAATTAATTTATCAGAAGTAATTGTTAGATGCATTTTCTAACGAGTGAAAACGTTGCTTTAGGTTCTCTTTGGAATATAGATGAGTTTTTCTATAAAAAAGAAAATCGTGATTTTTATATGGCTAACAACCATGCAAATACAAATATTTCATAAGGAGTTAAAACGAGATGGTTGACCAAAAAAACCATCTTTAATAATGTCTTGAATTATATACATAAAAATATCAAAATAGTTATCATGAAATGCATTTAAGATATTCATTTAAAAAATTTAATTTTGGAACTATACACATAAGTTAACCAATATCCTTCTTATACTATGGAAAATGACCACAAATTGAATTTTTACTCTCTCTCTCTCTCTCTATATATATATATATATATTATTTCATCATTTATTAAATTAAAAACATTTTATCTGTACCATGAACATAGTGTCAAACTTTTCTTTTCCGTTTCTCGCTTTTCTATAATTTGAAAATAACTCTAGGTCAAAATGGACTATTTTCATATATATTAGATTGGACTATTATGATCCAAAGTTTATTTTGAGAATTGAATCGTGTAATACTTTTTACTATATTTGTTGATATATTTATATGTATTGGTGAGCAGTTGGAATTTTAATTTGTTAGATATAGGACTGTAATATTTAACATTTAATATGTATGGATATATTATAAATATTTTTTCAAAGTTATGGCGAAAAAATCAACTCAATAGTGCGGAATCGGCTAATGTACAGATTAATAAAAAAATCGTTATAATACTAATATGAAAAAGATATTCATTAATAAAAGTACAACTTATTTTGATATTATTTTTACATACATGCCTTCTATGTAATTGAAATAACGAAAAAAATTATGTAAAATTTATCATTAAATTATTTAATTTATAATCATAATATAAATTATATATAATTATTATATAATAATTAATATTTTAATGAAGTATTATAAATTTTTTATTTATATGATATTTATTTAATAATTATAATTAATTTTTTTATATATTGTACTTATAAATGGTTTTTATATATTATAAATTTTAAAAAATATATGATAAATGCTTCATAAAATACAATATTATTCAAAATACTTATCAATTAAAAGTACGAGTATTATTTGTTAAGTTCAGAATGTGTATGGAAAATGAAAGTATTTTTCAATTTATTTGTATGTACTAGTACTATATAAATATAATAACCATTTTAACTAATAGAGGTTGAGATAGTGAAAAATAAAAAACTTGTGATATAAAAAAATTCTAAAGATTTTATTTCTTTATTTTTAAAGATTCCCCACTAGCTCGCGTGTGCTTGTATTTCTACTTTCATAGTGGCTTTTGTTTCACTCTACAGTAGTCGCTTTATTATTTGCTGATAATCGTAATAATTATTGATTGTGATTGATATTCAATGGTATACTTGATGATTGGTATTAATACAATGATAATGTAATACTTTTTTAAAAAAAAAAGTTCACTAATAAAATTATTATAATATATTATTAAAATATATTATAATATATTATTAAAAAACCATTCGAATGTTAGCCAAATAAATAGCTTCTCATGATCTGAACAGATACACAAAATTGAAATTTCAAGATTTTTTTGAACTTATTTTTCTCGGTACTTTACAATTAGGATAATCTAAGTTTGGGAAAGTGGAGGCACGCACTCAACGCGAGTGGGATTGTTTTCCCTCTGATTCCCCATAATCCGTCGTCGGATTTCTGTATTCTAACGCCGCCAACATTTGCCTCATCTTCCCGTTTCCTTTCATCTTTTTCAACTTTTCAAGCAAAATCCCACTACTCTCTCCCCGTTGACCTCTACATATACGTATACACACACACACATGCATAACTATCAAGTATACATCCATCCACTCGAATTTATAAAATTCATTCTGCTAATGCCCATTACAAGTATTCTTTTCACCCCTCCCAAAATCCCTGGTTTTTGATGCACGCAGATATACGTGAGTGATTTAGTATTGCCTGAATTGCAGAATGAATAGTTTTTGACAATTTAAACTCACGTTTGATGCTCAGTGCTTTAGTAGTGGGCTGTTTGATGTTAATTTTGTTTTGAATTTTTGATGATTATCTGAAAAGCCCAGATGAGTAATTATGTGTGTTTTATTTTTGGATGAATTTTTGGCATTTTCAGATGGTTGCTGATACAATGGTTGAGCCCAAAAAGCAGAGATCTTTCGTGTGCAGTTGCCTTCCATCAGTGATCGTCCTTTCAGCTGTTTTCTGCATATGGAGTGGGTTCTTAGTCACTGATTACAGAGAGGTATTAATGCCTATTTTTGATCTTTAGGACTACAATTTGTGCATTTATTGGTGGGACTTTACAAGTAATTGTTCAAGGACTTGTTTGCATTAAACAATTTATGGTGCCGTGTACTTAGTTACTCCAGCGAGACAGAGCTAGAAATCTTTATTTCAATAAAGAAATTTAATTTTTATACAATATAAAAGTCATTTTTATTATTTGGGAGGCGCAAATTTTGAATCTTAATAACGATACAATGAAATATGTAAAGATTTGAGGGGGGCGACTATCCTACTAGCCCCTATGGCTTCGTCCTTGATCCTAATATAGATGTGAAAGCTAATTTTAGGCAAAACAGCCCATTTCTTCTTAGCTTGAATTTGCAAGCACCATTATTCTAAACTAAGTAAAATGCGTTTTTGGGCCGTTTTCTTTGCAGCGGTTTCTGGGTTGTAATCTTTATCCAGTCAAGGCTACAAAATCCAAGAATTGCGAGGTTTGTACAAGAATTTTGGCAGTTGTGCTTGTGTACTTAGCTTGTTAGTGTTTTGTATGGAAGTAAGTGTTGTCACTAATAATGTTGAGCTTGTATATGATGTGTGTTATGCTTTAATGTCTAAATTGTTGTACTTGAACTAGTATGAGTGCAGGCCAGAGGGAACTGAAACATTGCCTAGAGGTATTGTTTCTAAAACTACTGATCTGGAGATGAGGCCACTTTTGGGTCCTCCAAAGAACAAGGTATATCTATTCTCTTTTTTATTGCTGATATTGGTTTCTACAAGCCAGTGCATTGATTAAAATAGGAACGATCAGTTACAATGATTAGAACACTATGTACTTCTCCCGGAAATGTGTTCGTGAGGATATGAGCATGGTTGCTAAAGATTTATTAAAGATCTCTTTTTTATGGTAAATTTTTGCTCCCAGCTGTTCAGATCTGCTAAAAAGAGGTTATCTAATGGTAGATTTTTGGAAAATTCTTTAAGCACCGGTCTTGGTGGGACCTACATATGCACAAGATTGTTCAGAATTTACCTCATTTTTCATTTTAATTTTCTTTTCAAATGGATTTAGGGTCTGGTGCAATTTAGTCCATTCGTGCATACGTGGGACCTCGTATAAGAATTTCACCATACTGTTACTTTTTCTAGAACTTGACCTTGGCTGAGACGAGTTCAGCTGTACATTCTTTCCTATTATGACATGATGAATGTACTTGCCTTAGTCATTTTACAAATTTGTCATTTGATGTATCTGATTCATGCGTTCTTTTTTGTTTCTATTCCCACTTTAGAAGTTGAAGTCACCAACGAACTTATTGGCTATTGCAGTTGGAATAAAACAAAAGAAAAACGTAAATGAAATTGTTAAAAAGGTAAGAAAATTGAAACCACTCCCTTGCTTTCGTTGTTTAAACAAATTTCTTGTTCTTGAATGTTTATTTTTATCTGATTTTTTTCAGTTTCCACTGATTGATTTTGCCGTCATGCTTTTTCATTATGATGGCAATGTCGATGGCTGGAGAGATTTAGAATGGAGCAGTGGTGTCATACATGTTTCTGCCATTAACCAAACCAAGTGGTAATTATTTATCCAATGCTAGTTTAGACTTCGGTCTTTATATTAAAAGTACTTTGTGGATATCTCATGTATTTGGCTTTCATGACTCTGTTTTTTACTTAGGTGGTTTGCCAAACGGTTCTTACATCCAGATATAGTTGCACAGTATGACTATATTTTCCTTTGGGATGAAGATCTTGGAGTTGAAAATTTTCACGCTGGAAGGTATGTTGACCTAATTTATTAAATGTTTATTACAATCTTAAGTTAAAATGAGGTTATGAAAAATGGAAGTGATGAGGAAGATTGAGAAAAATATTTGTTAATTTTCATGTGATATGCATGGTTAGATAAAGAAAAACACAGCTAATTGATCCCTCTTGTTAGATATCTGTCAATTATTAAGGGAGAGGGACTTCTGATATCACAGCCAGCAATCGATGCTGACAAATCTGGGGAGGTGCATTACAAACTTACAGCTCGGGACATAAATTCCAAAGTACACCGGTACCTACTGTTGAACTTGAGAATCTACTCGGTATCAACAGCATGTCTATATACATACAGACATACATATATATATATATATGTAGGCATATATTTCTTGTTGCTTTTTCTTTTTCTGAAGTAGAGATGTTTAATGTTCTTCAGAAGGGCTATAAATGAACGTGGTCCAGGAAGGAGGTGTTACGAAAATAGCATGGAACCTCCATGCACCGGGTAAGTTCACTAGCATGTATCTTTCATCATATATGTATCTCCATATAATAATTTATACTTAGGTGACATATTTATGCAACACAGGTTTGTGGAGATGATGGCTCCTGTTTTCTCAAGGACATCATGGCGTTGTACGTGGTACATGATTCAGGTTTGGGATTATAAACATAGTTATTATTCGAATGGTTGATGTTCATTTTGTTTCATGTTTTATCAATGTTGTTGCTAATGTTAAACATGGAAAAATTTACTTACATCAAAAAACAGAATGACCTCGTCCTTGCATGGGGCTTGGATTTTCAGCTTGGGTACTGTGCACAGGTTTGCTAGTTCCATGAGTCTATATTTTTCAGCTCTATTTTGTCTGAATGTATGCTAAGTTTGTGAAATATATTTGTTCCAGGGAAATAGGACTATGAATATCGGGATTGTTGACTCTGAGTATCTAATTCACTTAGGCCTTCCTACACTTGGAGGTTCAACAGGAAGTAAGGTAATGGATTTTACATTGTTACTCCTAAAAGATTAATGCAATCAAGCAGCCTTATTTCGCGTTTTTGGTCACTTCTTGAACTTTTTATTTTTGACTGATGCAGACGAATGGTGAAGTTGGAAAGCAATCTTCTCCAAAAGAAAATATGCCCAACACAGGGAACATGGTTTGTGTCTGATACAACTGATCATATTTCTTTTACCTTTTCTTTTTCTTTGAAAAACCCGAAAAAAGAGAGAATCAAGAACAACCATTGCAAGGTATTCTGACATGCTAGGTGAACTTGTGGCAGGTGACATCTAAACCGGAGCAATCTGATGGTAGAAATGATGTACGTTTCTGTTCATTTTTCGTAATGTTGCATATTGCTTTTGCTTCGTAATATTGAACTGGCCTTTGCTTGAATAATTTACAATGTTGGTTCTCTCTCTCTCTCTCTCTCTCTCTCTCTCTGCCCCCACATGTGTGCAAACCTGAATTTCGATGATATAATATACATATTTGTTTCTGCGTCCGAGCCGGTTCTGGCTGCGTTTTGCAGGTGAGAAAAGAGTCCTTTATCGAATTAGACAACTTCAAAAATAGGTGGAGGAAAGCTGTGAGAGAAGACAAATGTTGGATAGATCCATTTCACCAACCCGCCAAGCAGAACTGATCGCAACAAACTGCAATCACTATACACACAAACACACACAGATTTAACCAGAGGAGAAGTATATATATGTAGGAGAGAGAATTTGAGTTCTTCTAAAAAGGCTCTTGGTACTAACAAGTTCAGATGATTTTTTTTTTTTTTTTCTATTGAGAGCCACCTCTAGCGACTCACTGAATACGTCAAATTTTCATGCCATGTTCGTCGCAAATAAAATATGAAAGAAGCTACAGGTGCTAATTGGCTCAAATACTTATCTAAATTGTTTCATTTCTTGTTCAGTTTTGATTCTTGAAAGCTCTTTGTAGTGCCTCCCTTGTAACAGTCATTTTTGAGATGGGCACTCGTCTATGGAGTGCGTTTTGCACTTGAGATTGTTTATTCCAAATCATGTCTCGTCTTCGATTCTATTGTATGGATATACGTTAATGTAAAAATTTCAGATCAAGTTTATAACTAAGAAAATAATTTATAACCGTAGTATGAAAATATATCATGGAATAGGAGATAGATACCATTTTGGAATAAGAGATCTTATCCGTGAATTTTGGCAAAGCATATAAGCTATATTATATGAATGTAAGAAGCAGAATCGCCAACTCTACTACTCGCTTGTTATCCACAGGGATTCATTACCCACTTATAGAAAATAATTTGAAAATTCTTTCTTCTTATCTCAACTACCCATAAAACAAGATGAGTTTAGTTAAAAACATTACACGATTGTGCAACAAATGGTCTGAACTGACAATAAAGAGTTGGAAGTTATCTCATATCATAATAGAGAGTTGCAAGTGATTTTGGTGGTTTATGTAATTGTGATGTTTCTTTTTAGGACTTTTCTTTTTATGGTTTTGTAATTCGAATGATTGTAGCTTTCTTTTTCCCCCTCCAAAAGGTCCGCAGCTTCATAGGTTCGGGAGATTTTTCTTTTTCTTTCCTTTTTGTTTCCATAATTATTTTTTTGCAAACTTTCGGTTTTCAGAATTATTGAATTTACATGATATATGGAAGTTTATTGCTTTGTATGGATATTCATGAATTTTAGAAATTCCACGATTATTCAACAGTAACATTTTACTTATTTGGTAATTAATGTTTCAAAAGAAAACATAGTAAATAATTGAAAAAAAAATACTAACAAGCCCCTAAAATTAATTTTCATATCGAAAAAATCCATGAAAAAACTTTTTTTTTAATCTGAAAAACTCTACAATTTTCATTTCTAAAATAACAAACTGTTAACTCTAACCTTAATGCCTGCAAGGCCTCATGTTTGATCCTTAGCAAAAATACATAACAAACCTTGTGCAATCATCAGTAAAATGGCTAAATTACCAATTTTGTCCTACAGGTTAGTGATTTCTTCAGTTTAATCCCGCATTTTATGTCGTAATCAAATTAGTCCTAAAAGATGGGAATGTAATGAGTTAAGTCCCAGACAAGGTTTGCCTTTAGTGGATTAAACGGAAATGTGATGCAACTATTACAAAAACAGAAAAGAAGGGAATACCTCACCTAATGCTCATGTGATTGAAAATTCGAGGGAAAATATGGCGCCCTTTCTCATCTTCCCCTCCTAGTAAAAGTCAATTGCTTTCATAATCAAGGTGGTCCTGATTCTTTCCCAAAAATTTCATCCAAAGTGTGAGGGGGAAAGAAATGGCAGAGGTGGAGTGAGTCGCTTTTGATTGCCACTGTGGAAATCTATCTCGGAAGTGGACATCATGGACCAATGAGAATCCTAAATGAAGGTTCCTTGCTTGTGAGAATAGAAATGGTGGGTAGGTTCTTGGAGTTGGTTGATCCCCCCACTCGCCATAGAGCACGAGTCATAATCCCGGGTCTTCATCGCAAGGTGAACATGATGAGAGACAAGGAGATGTTCCTTCGCAGGATGAACAAAATCCTCCTTACCATGGTTCTTGTGGTTGTTATGATAATTATATGAAAGTAAAATATATGTTATCTTAGGTCAGGGTGTATTAGTGTGTATTTTAAATATTTTCTGTAATGGTACTATGGTGTTTGTAGTTGTAGTTTGATGTGTAATTGTTTTTGGTGTGTTTTTTGTGCCTGTGGTTGAATAGGTCGATTGGATGTAATCCGCCTTTAATTAATGACAAATTTCTTAGGACTTAATGGCTAGAAAAGGTGCAAAATTTCCTTATGGCTTGAATTGGTGCAAATTTGATCCTTATGGCTTGAATTGGTGGAAATGTGGTCCTCATGGCTTGAGTTGGTGTAAATGTATGGTGTATGTATTTGGGTGTAAATGTATGGCGTATGTATTTGGGTGTAATGCATGCAACCTTCAAACAGAACAAGTGGACAAGTTTTCACCATATAATTCTACTCTTGGCAAAAAATAATGATACGTTACAATTGTAAAAGAATAGTTTTTGACAAACTTGTTTTCTAAAATAATACAAATCAACATGAAATGATGAACTGCCACCCTTCTTCAACAAGGGCACATTACTCTGACTTTGCTATGTATTAGTGGTGGTAAAATGGGTTAAGAACAACGGGTCCAAACCAACCTACATGGTTTTGGGTTGATTTGGATTGAGTTTAATATTCTAAAGTGGGTGGATTGGATTGGATCTCATTTGGTTAATATTGATAATAGGTGGTAGATGAGTTAATTACGGGTTGATCATGGGTTGTAAATGGATTATCCCATAAACAATATATATATATATATATATATATATATTATCTAATTCCAATTTATTTTAGTATTTTAAAACCATTTAAAGAGTATATGAACTAATAATTTAGATTTTTTTTTTACTTCAATTAAACATGCAATAATCATGCATTGAATCGCTTAAGAATCATATCAAATCCATTTACAACTCACCTTCAATCCATTTCTAACCCATTTACAACCCAACCCAACCCATCTTCAAGCCACTTTTTGAAACCCATCATCAACCCAACCCACTATGATACAATCCAAACTCAACTCAACCCACGCAATTACCACCTCTACTATTTATTAACACAACTTGCTTTTGTTGGTGTAGGAAGTGATGTTGGCCTCAACAAATGCATTAGGGGAGGTCTCATACATGGTGGCCTTGGGGCAGTTTTAGTTATTGAAGTACTACCTTTAAATTTTTTGCCATTGTCCTAAGAAATGTAACAAGCTAGAATCTGCAGGAAACAACAAAATCACTCAAGATTAATATTATTTATGAAAAGTAAATAAATATAGAATAACTTCACTATCATTCCTACTCTCATTATATATAAATAGGTAGAAATTTAAACTCTTAAATAGTCATGAAAAATAAAACATAATAATTCATGAATCTCGGTATGGTTTTTAATTCACTTTTCTTTTGTAGAAGGTATTCAAACATGGTAATAGATTTGTTGTTGGTGTTAAGTATTTCTAGTAGTTCTTTTATTCACTATTGATTATAGGTATGTTTAAAATATCTTTAAAATGCCTATCAAAAAAAATATACTAATTAAACTTTTTGTACGTGTATACTTTAAATTAGATCAAGAAAATTGAAATCAAATATATTAATATAATTGTTAAAATTCTTTATTTCATGTGTACATATATTAATAAAATGATACTGGACAAGCATAAGCTTTTGTATCATTTGTTTAAAGTTCATTTACTTATGCTTTTTTGTAATACAATTTGATTGAATTAATTTTTAATTGTAATTCATGTGGGTGTTATATTCGTTAAGTAATAAGTATAAATTAACTTAACTATCATTCTTACTTGTAATTGTATTTGTGAAACTTCTAGTTTATAGTAAATTAAATATTATTGGATATATCATATTCTATATTTAGAAGGTTTACAGTTTCATTTCTTCATACCACTGTTTTTCATCATCACCACTACCATTGATTGTAATATAGTGAAGTCGAAATCCATGTAAATCACATTATTCCACCATATCCGCCATCATTATTAGGCCTATGTTATTTTCCAACTCCTTCATTATCTTCATTCATCACTGCAAAATTATCTTCACTCCGGTCTTCACCACTATTATTCTCTCCTCCATCATTGCCATTAAGTCTACATCTCATATTATAGCCACTACTCTAACAACAACCTCCACCTCCACCTTCATTGCCTTATCTAAATTGTCTCATATAACAACTCTTATAACAAATTACTACCATGCTTGAACACCCATTTTTTTTAAAGAAAGAAATGATAGAAAAGAAAAGAAATCATATTATCATTTATAAATTATTATATATGTTTAACTCTTTTTTATTATATATTAGTTCAAGTTTATAGTAATTACATAACATTTATATTAGTTTGTTGAATTTTTGTTTATCCACACAAATTTTGAATAAGTACTTCATATAATAAATGAGAAAAGTTATGTAGATTCTTTCTACTTATTTTTTTTTATAAAATTAATATAGAATTTGTGAGATTATTTACAGTATATTTTATTAATATTTTCTTTACTAGCCCTTGCTAACTTTCTCTTTATTCAAGGTTACATCATATCCTAACCTTCTTTTGTTTTATTATTTTTGCTTCTCTTTGTGATATATGTATTTTTTTTTCTTTATGAGACTTGCTCTATTTTTATCTTTTCATAATTGATTCCAGTTACAATTTGTATATTTATTTTGTTATTTACATAGTTTTTAACCTGTCTATGTTTACATTATCATTTATTCACCAAAGTATTATATAATTTTATTTTTTTATTTTTTCAATTTGAAGTAATTAGTTAAACATAGTTATAGTTTTCTATTTATAAGTTATCTTTTATTGACATTCACAACGGATATATGTGATAATTTCTAACTCTATTAATTACATATTTTAATTATTTAATTGCATCTTGATATAATAATAGCTTTTTGATAAATGGAACCTAATACTCAATAAGTTTAGTTGTGTTTTATACTTTTTTTTTTAATTTTATATTG
The DNA here is from genome assembly GCA_026212405.1 of Petrea volubilis. Lineage (NCBI taxonomy): Eukaryota > Viridiplantae > Streptophyta > Magnoliopsida > Lamiales > Verbenaceae > Petrea > Petrea volubilis. Next base: position 13,831,781 of record CM047886.1, read on the forward strand.
TCTCTGACTTCTGTATTTCTTCTCTTTTCATAAATTGTTCCACTAAGTATTCAATTAATAGTCCAACTTTTTATTTATAGTTACGGCATTTATTCCATCTAATGTTTAATTTGAAGTTGAACTCTTAATTTTCAAATTACTAAAAGACCATTAATAAATATTATTTACTACAACTTATATAAAGTTATTTTAGTCTTTACAAAAAAAAAAGAAGAAATATAAAACATTGATAATTATTCGCACTTTTGTAATAAGAAGATAGATAGATAGATGGTGAGGGATGAGGGGGTGGTTGGGTAGGGTGGGTGGGTGGGTGGGGGGGTTTGAATTCAATATTTTTTTTAATATTTTTGTAATTTATATTATTTATAATATGTATTCATCCATTATCATAATATATATATATATATATGTATTATAATATTTCATAATATTTATGTATGTATTATATATATTATTTTTATATATCAATTATCTATATGTATGTTTTAAATTCTAAGTTAATTTTTTTTAACATGTATTTTTTAATTATAGAAATTTTATATTATTTAAATTTTTATATATTATTTTATTTTTTAAATTATATTTTATATTTTGAATGAATTGATACCTTGTCACTACCATATCTAGTGCAACATATGTAAAAAAAAAAATGCTGAAAAATGCCATACGGATTTAGTCATCGGATACGTCAGTTATTTTTATTAATCCACCATTAAAATTTAGCCAGTGGGACTAAATGTGGCTAAAAAATCTATCCTACTATACTAAATATGAGAATTTTGATTCTATAGGACTAATTGTAAATTGGAAAATTTCCTATGCGACTAAAAATAGAATTAACTCGATTAGAACAGCACTAAAAACTCCAAGTCATCACCTGATATTGTCACTTCACTTATTTTGCTTGACACGTAAGCAGATATTAAAAATTCAATTTAAATAAAAACCGCTGATGGAATTAAATGTGGCAAAAAAATGTGTCCTATAAAATTAAATATATCAAAATATATCTTATGAAACTAAATATGAAATTAAAAATTTTATATGAAAATAAAAATAGAATTAACTCATTTTACATATTAGATTTAAAAAGTCTCAACTTTCTAAAAACATTTTTATTATTCCTCTCAACCATCGTTCATTTCAAAGTCAACTCATTTTGTTTCATCCGATTCCTTCAAAATCTGGACTTAGAATCTCATACTTTCTAAAAGCCTCCAAAAAGCCCCCGTCTTCTCGAAGATCCATCCTGCTAGAGATAATGAAGTTTCCAAACCCCCCGAAAAAAAAAAACAAAATAGAGATGATGAAGTTTCAGGAAAATGTTGACCGTAACGTGTTCGACGGAATGCGTAAAAGAGAATGGCTTGCATTGACCTTGACACTTTCTTTATTATCTTCGTCAAGATTGTCTCTATATATGTTTAACGTAGCACGAAGCTGCTCGTGAATTTCTAAGTCGTAAGGATGATGTGATTTTCATACTAATTGGCGTTGGCGCGCTTCACTCAAGTTGTAGCTCCTTATACGACGAGCATGACTTAAAATGAAAGAACTGAATATTCTAACTTTGGAGAGTTGGAGAAAGAATGAAGAGTCAGGCCTTTGTTATGTGTTTATTGTTGCTTGGACCTGCTACTCACTCGTATGCTGTTGAGCACAAGGATTCACTGCAGGATAATGGCGATAAGAGTATTATCAATATTGGTGTGATTGTTGACATGGAATCATGGGTGGGGAAGGTCGTCCAAAGCTGCACTATGATGGCTCTATCGGACTTTTACGAGGTCAATAGAGGGTACAGAACAAGAATTTCTCTTCATGTGAGAGATTCCAGGGGAGATTCTGTACATTGTGTTGATGCTGGTGAGTTCTTATTTATTAATTAATTTGCAGAACTTGTCCTCTTCTTATTTCTTGGTGTATAGTACAAGAGAAGAATGTAAGAACTCGAGGAGCCTGTCAACCAGGGACTCGCCATGCCAAGAGGCAAAAATATATATATACCTTGGATTGCAATTAAGTTGAGTAAAAACCGTGGATAAGTTTGACTGATATTCGTTCTTGCACTTCCTGCTTAGCTAAAGGTTGGCTTAAGTATCTCTTTTGTTAAGTGGTAGCCGGTGATTTTCGCTTATTCATTATTTTATTTGCAAATATGAGTTGGTGTTTTTACTCAACTTGCTAATGCTCAATGGATACTTTTAAAGTTCTACAAAATCGCAAAATTTGTTTTTTCCCCACAGTTGTGCATACAAATTTAATACATGGGCTTTGCTTCCTCAGAAGCTATGGATGGTGAGATGGCTATTATATTTTCTGTATGAGCTCTGAATTTACTGTCTGCATGAGTTATTTAGCCCAATATGATATTAGGCTGAACTGTGCTACTTTATTCCATACGTTATAAAATTGCTCTCAAGAACAATTGATTTAGTACATCAAAAGGTTTTAATGACTTGGAAATGCTTTATCAGGTTGTCTACTTTAGTTACATTCGTAGTACGCATTTTAGGACAATGGATGAGTTTGCTGTACATTCTGCTGACAGAAGTCTTGGACTGAGATTATTAGATAGCATATTCCGTGCATTATTCCTTCGTTTCTTTCAGAGAAGTAGTTGATTCAGCTCTCTCACTGAGAGGGTAAAATGAAGATTGCCAAAAATCCTAACATCGTATTCATTTCAGTTAAATTTCCATTGCCAAAAATGCATACCAGTGTTTTTGTTTCATTTTCGGAGAAAAGAATAAGAACTACCTATATTTCCTGATTACAGAAGAGCATGTAGTTTAGAAATAAGCACTTGCTTAAAATATTTCGACACAGGATTGACATTTATTTCCTGATGCAGCTCTTGACCTTTTGGAGAATGTTGAAGTTGACGCAATCATAATTCCAACAATATCAAATGAAGAGTTGTTTCTTGTCCAGCTAGGGGACAAAGCTAACGTTCCAATATTATCGTTCTCTCCAATATCATCATCCAATGAGCATCCTTATTTTATTCAAGTTGCTCAAGGAGAGAACACTCAGTTCCATGGCATTGCTGCCTTCCTAGAAGCATTCAAATGGAGAAGCATTGTGTGTTTGTACGAGGATACAGCTGAGGCCAGACAAGCCCAAAGTTATATACATGAAATATTACAGGAGAATCACTTGGATGTTGCATATCAAATTTTTATTCCTCTTTGGGCCAGAAATGATCAAATTGTCAATGAGCTTCATAAGCTTATGAAGATGAAAGCTTCGATAATTTTGCTGCACTTGTCGCCTTCTCTAGCATCTCAAGTATTCGTGAATGCGAAAGTGTTAGGGATGATGAGCAAAGGGTTTGTGTGGATCGTGACTACAAAAACCATGAATTTCTTGGATTCCTTGGATTCTTCAGTTTACGAGTCAATGCAAGGAGTCATTGGTTTCAAGTCTTCTATTTCTGCATCAAGTAAGATCCAAAATTTAACTTTCAGATGGAGAGGGGAATTTGAACAGACTGAATCTAATGTGAAACTCGGGGAGTTGAATCTGTTTGGTGTATGGGCATATGATGCTGCTTGGGTTTTAGCAGAGGCAATTGAAACTGCAGGAATAAAACTCTCACAAAATCGAGCTGAAGGTGCAGGACTAAAGCAGTTGGATTTAGCTCGATTAAGAGTTTCTAATAGTGGTTCAGCCATCTTGAGCAAGATTACAAGTAGTAACCTTACAAAGTTAGCGGGCAAGAATCACCTCCTTGGTATCTATGAAATACTGAATATATTAGGTATAGAGGAAAGAAGAGTGGGTTTCTGGACATCTGCGTATGGGCTTTCAAAGGAAATAAATCCATCCATTAATTCTTCCTTGAACATTCTTGAAACCATTATCTGGCCAGGATTCTCCTCAATGGCTCCGGGACGTCGTTTAGTCCAAATGAGTGGAAAAACCTTTAGAATTGGAATCCCAACATATGGGAGGTTCCATGAATTGGTAGGCTTGTATCATGACTGGCAAAATAATAGAATAACTTACAGTGGATATTGTATTGATGTATTTCACGCCGCTGTTGACCGGTTGCCGTATGATATATCTTTTGAATATATTCCTTTTACAAAACTCAATGGAAGTTACAACGACCTTGTATATCAGGTTTACCTAAAGGTATGTTTCTCTTGAAGTTGTTTGAAAAAGTCACTAGGGAAAATTTTCAGCATGTCCACCAGGGTTTTGGTGTTGTATCACAACCAGGTCCATCTCCTGTTTTATAAATTTTGTTATTCGCATCTGAAGCTGCCATTTCAGGTGTTTTTTGTTGCATTGTCTGTTAGCATGCTATATCATAAGAAGAAGCCTCTCCATGCATAGTGGACTGTCCTGGTAGATGAAAATTAAGGAGAATACTGAAATCGTTAAATGCTCCTAGTCAAGTTAAATTCGTTTCTGTGTAGAAAAAGTTGATAAAGCTATCCATTCTGGATAGATGTCAATCTTTCAGAACCATAAAAAAAATTCTGGGAATGCTCCATCGAGAAGGATGGAGATACTTTGTTTCTCTCAGCACTCCTCTATCCGGAGGTGTTCCAAATCCTAGTCTAATAGGTAATTTTGAGGGATTACTTCTAAACCCAGAAATTTCTAGCTGGTTGAGAAACTACATTGAATTGATATACCCACAACTGAAAGGCACCTAGTCCACTCGAGTAAGACTTGATTACTTGCAGTTTTCAAGTGTGTGGAAATTGAGTTAAATTCTTTCTCCAGTTCAAGTTATTATCCTCACAACATACTGTTTTGTGAAACAAGTTATTTGTTTTATGACAATAGATGTTGGAACTATGGGATTACATAAATGCTATAAATGCATTTTGTTTCTCTTTCATTCAAATACTTCTGTCTGATATTATGTTTTGCTTCACAAATGGTCTAGAATATCGATGCTGCAGTGGGAGACATAACTATCCTCTCCAATAGGTCAAAATATGTTGACTTCACGTTGCCGTATACTGAGTTAGGTATGGGAGTTGTAGTAAAATTGGATCATAAAGATGCTTGGTTCTTCTTAAAGCCACTCAATGGAGATCTATGGATTACAATTGCCTGTTTCTTTCTCCTGACGGGATTTATTGTTTGGCTTGTCGAACATCGTGTCAATGAAGAATTCCAAGGTCCTCCTGCTCAGCAAATTGGGACCGCATTGTGGTTTGCTGCTTCAACTCTTGTTTATGCTCATAGTAAGCTCCCCATTCTTTTGTTATAGTTAAATCTCAGGCAAAACTGGATTTTGCCTTTGAGATTTTCATCTGCTTTAATTTTTTCCCTGTTTATGTACAAAATTAGCTTTAATACTCATCATCGTACTGATATTCGCATCCAAGGTGCATTTCATATGTTTTGAGTTAGAAATCATGACAGGAAGATGAACCACGGTAGAAGTGGTATATTGATGTAAATTATTAAGATATAGTTTATAGAAATGATTTAGATGTGTTGAGTTATGTTTCTTGTGCTTTTGCAGGACAAACCTTACGAAGTAATGTCTCCAGATTTGTTGTCACCGTCTGGTTGTTTGTAGTCCTGATTCTGACATCCAGCTACACTGCAAAATTGAGTTCGCTTTTGACAGTTGAACAGATTAAGGTTACAGAAAGCGATTACGTAGGGTACTCAGCTGGTGATTCTTATGTACGATCAATCATCATGAACAATCAGAATTTCAAAGATAACAGGCTCAAGCCTTTTCGGTCTCCCGAGGACTACGATGAGGCTTTAAGAAAAGGAAGTAAGAAAGGTGGTGTTGGTGCTATAGTTGAGGAGCTACCCTATCTGAAAATATTCACTGCAAGGTATCCACAAAATTATGCCATCATTCAGTCCACAATGACAACTAACGGCTTTGGTTTTGTAAGTATCCATCCTTCCATTAAGATTAATTCATATAAGCTGCAACCTTTTTGCCTACTTATTTGTAATGAAAGAGGAGACATCTAAGTCGGGAAAATCCTAATATTAGATTATGTATTTTCAGTTGTATGATTACAGACACACGAAATGTGTTTTAGTACTCATTTTGGTTTTAATACGTCAGGCTTTCACGAAAGGTTCAGAATTGGGCCGTGATATCTCAAGAGCAATTGCACAACTTAGAGAAGAAGGAAAGCTTCAGGATATGGAGAAGAAATGGTTTTCAAGTCAATCATCAGCATTATCTCATCAGGACACTGAACAGCCTAATACGCCTAACACACTCGGTCCAGAGGACTTTCTTGGTCTGTTTGTTTTGAGCGGGATATCTACATCTATAGCTTTGCTCATTTTTCTCATCTTCTTACTTCGTGAAAAATTGTCGATCAACCACTATCTCTTCACAGTTTGGGCTAGAGGACAACTGACATTCATTTTGAGATACTTGCGGCCCCGAAGGGTTAATATAGTCGAGGGCCGCTAGCTGCCGGCCGATGTAAATATATATATATATATATATATATATATATATATTGCTAACGATGATCGTGATTGAGATGGGTTTCGTCTCTTGTCCTTGTCGTGTTGATGAAGTGAATGTTGCATGTAGAGCAATCTCAATTGCTGCCAAGAGGAGTTATACAAAGTAAGTAGTTGACTGTGGAGCCAAGATAAACGACGTGATAAATTAGGGAAGCTTTCTTGGAGGCAGGCTATGAGACAGCCACAATTTTTATTTTTATTTTTGTTTTTATGTTAGTCATCTTTCTTGAGTTGGGATGGTGAAGAAATTTGGAGTTTACAATAAGATGATATCAAAGTAAATATGAACATGAGTTGAGGTGGTATTTTCGATTTCGCCAGAGCAATAATAGATGATATGTGTCCCTTCTCCTAGGCTTGGATGCTAGTTTCGCAAATCAAAATTGTAGCCAAATTCTTGTCGAGATGTGGTAATTTTCGATACAATAGGATAGCAGGATATTGAAAGGTTACGTGATTGTGTAGTAGATCCGAATTGTCAATAAAGAGTCGGAAGTTTTTATTTTTTTTATTTTTTTATTACAATATAGAGTTATTTTGGTGGTTTATCTATGCTATTAATAAAGCACTTAGAAGGGCTAATAACCACCTTGGTAGGTATCTTTTGGTTTCTTTATTCTCTCACATCTCTAATTTATTTTCTCGCTCTCTCTTCTCCCACTATGACGTGATTTTAATTTCTTTGTTTTTATACTTTTGTTCCCTATGTCAAAATACACACACACACACACACACACACATATATATATATATATATATTCAATGTCTGTTTTATCATTTTTTTTAGTTTTTTCTTTCTTATTTATTTTTTAATCTTATAGTTTTATTTTTATTTTAAACTATTTTTCTATAATAAATTTTGATGAAATACATTACAAATAATTAAAAATATATATATAATCATGTATAAAATCCAAAAAAATATTTTGATTTTTATATTCAAAATTTAAATATGTAATTAAATTATATTTTATTTTTATTTTGCGCCTATATTGAATGAGCCTGACCAACTAATATTATTAACTTAATTATCGGAGTCGTCAACTAGGATTTTTATTTTTCAATTATTGTTTGCATTCAAATACGAGACCAACATTATAATATATCAAGAAAAAAATTATGAACACCGTATTGTTGAAAAAAAAAGAAGGAAGAATAGAGGAGATATTATGAAAAGTAACATATGAACATTGCTATTGTAATTTTTTGATATTTTGACCTAATAGTTTTTATATATTTTGAAACTGTGATTTATTTATTACTTTGTTATTTAAAATACTATTTACTTATTTTTCATTTTTGAACTTGTAACTCATGAATCTCATTAGGCTAGCTTGATAGAAAGGAAGACAAAGTGGAACACAGAAAATTTTGTTTTCTAATTAGGTTTCGTCAAATCAACAAATTCTATGAAAAATATGTTGTACTTAGTATATGATTAATCACGCTTTCTAAAATATTCGACAATCATATACCAAGTATAGTTAATTCCTCATGAGGAAAGTTTCTACACAAATTATCACCAGTTTCGATCGCAAAGACAAATGAACATAGAAAATTCTTGCCTAAAGTAAATTCGACATAGAATTCAACAAATCATATAGTAAATATATTACACTTATTATGTAATTAATCACTGTTTTAAAACTATATACAAAGTGCACGATAAATATAATACATTCTTCGTATGATTCTTAAATTGCGACTACGTATTATTTGTATTTTTCTCCTCAAGGTAAAAAGACTTGCCATAGTCAACTAGTAATTCTTGTAATATCCCTCAGGAATCAGCTAATAGAAAATGAAATCAAGCTGTTATCCTCACAAGAAAACAAAAAAGAATAGAAATAAAGAAAATATTGATCAATTTAATAATTGAGCAGTCGGCTTCAACTGTTTTGGCACGTATAAAGGTTTGACAAAGGTATACATTCATCCAAGTTCCAACCTTTGGTTTTTCTTTAAGGATAATTACGTCAAATTATCTTTAAACTTGATCAAATTATAAATAAAATTCTAAATTTTAAAAAATTATCTAAATAATTTTGAGGTATATAAATATTTTATACATATTAACCCGTCATCAATTGCCATTCAGAACAACCACCAAATTTTGATATATTCTTCATATTTTACTCTTTTAATTAATTTTTCACCAAATTTAATCATATTTGTAGGATTAAAGTGTCCCTTGGTACACAACAAAATTGACCAAAATTAACCAATTTTGTGGGACGAAGGAGTCCTTGATGTTAATTTTGGTCAATTTTGCTCCGGGGCACTCTAATCCAACAAAATTAAACACATTTGGTCAAAATTTGACAAAAAAAAAAATCAAATAGGAAAGACATGTTAAAATGTAACTATCTTCGTTAAATTTCCTAATTGCAGTAAATGAAGGATTAACATATGTAAAATATTTACATCCGTTGTGGTTATTTAGATAATTTTTAAAAATTGAGGGTTTAATTTGTAATATGCCCAAACCTCAAGGTAGTTTAGGGTAATTTTTCCTTTTATTTATTCAATTACATATACTAATGATAAGTGCACATTTGATGTGTGTGTTAAATAAAAATAAAATATAATTTGATTATATATACTAGTTAGTGGGGTGTACTCGATGTAAGTGCAAAATTAAAAATTAAAATATAATTTAATTACATATTTAAAGTATTTATTAGATTTTATACATTATTATATATTTTTAATTATTTGTAATGTATGTATTTTATTAAATTTGTTATAAAAAATAGTTTAAGATAAAGATAGAATTACAAAAATTAACAAACAAATAAGAAATAAAAAGTTAAAAGAAAAATAAAAAGATATGTGTGTGTGTATATATATATATATATATATATATATATATTGATAGAAGAGAGAGAGAATGAAAAAAGAAATAAGCTGAAAACACGTTAATGGTGTGAGAAGGGAAAGGAGAAAGAATATAAATGAGAATGAAGAGACCAAAGAGACTAAGGTAGTTATTAAACTCCCCCCCCCCCAGCCGCCAATGCTTTGTTAAAAGTATAGATATTTAAAATTATGGTATAGAATATAAACTTTATCACAATAGTTATAAAAAATCCAAATGAGACTTGATTATATAATTTAAAATGATAAGAAAAAAAAAAGGATTAGGTTGAAAAGTGAGAGAGAAGAGAAAAGAGAAAGCAGAAAAATTGTAGAATAATTGAAAAGAGAGAGGAGAGAAGATATTAAATGGTGGAGGGCAGGAGAAAGAAATTAGAAGCCAGACCAAAGATACCAATTAATTATTAGAGAGTGATGGTGTTTTATAAAAGTGTATAGATACTAAAACATTGCATATGTCAAATAAAAACAAAACATAAGTTGATTATATACACAAATTTAAAATATAAAATTATAAAAATTCATTAAATTTTATACATGTATATATATTTTCTAATTATTTGTAATGCATTTCATGAAATTAATTATAAAAAATTTAAAATAAAAACAAAATCATATAATAAAAAATAAGAAAGAGAAACTTTAACAAGAAAATTATATGATGAAAAAATAAATAAGCAAGAGAGATTTTAAAAAATTTATAAAGATAGATAAATAACTTTTAAAAAAAATTTATAGAGGACAGTGAAACATAGAGAAGAAAAACTACAAAGACAAAGTAAAAAAGAAAAAAAAATCTGTTTTGTTTAAATATTTAAGATCACCAAACCACATCACAAGTCAAATCGAACCGAGCTGCAGCAAAGTGCACATCTGGTTTGACCTTACAAGACTACAATTTAAAATTAATTTTTGAGAATAATACCACATATGACAATTCTGTTTTAAATTACTTGAAAAAAAAAATTGAATCGAGACTGCGATTACCCTAAGTGCATATGCAATGTTCAAATATATTGGTTAATCTAGTTTTTAATTTTGATCTAATTATTTGTAAAAACAAACTCAAATTAAAAAATTACAATTTACCTTGAGTATTTAAGAATTTTGATGGAAAAAAAAAAGGTTCATGAAATATTTTCTAAACCCATTTATTCATTTTAAGTTTATTTAATATTTAACAAAGTTGCTCTGGATGAAATTTGCGGATCAAATTAGTAACACTTAATTTTGAGCTTAATGCTATTTTATCTATTCATATATTTCATTTAGGGTTTGGATGATTGTTTGATGTTTTCTCATAGTATAAATAGGCTTTTGTTACAAATCAACAATATTATGGGCAAGGTCAATTAAATCAAAAGTTAAAAATGTTGATGTGGTTTTTATCAATGTTTTCAAACCCAACCCGGACCGGCCGGTCGAACCGGTTGAACCGTCACCCGGCCCTTAAAACGGCTCGGTTCAACCCACAAAACCGGTAGAGTGCAAAAACCGCTCTACTTTTGCTAAACCGGTGAAAACCGCCGGTTGAACCGGTTGACCCGGTACCGGGTCATGCAAACCGGCCGGTTCTTAAATTTTTTGAAAATACAAATAAATTTTAAAAAATTAGGATTGAATCTATGACCTCTCACATGAAAAAGGAAAAAATATGCCACTAAAACAACACTCAAGTGATAATTTAATTATTATGTGTGTATAAATTAAATTAATTGAAACCTTAAATTCTTAATTTTTTTTTTTTACTCTTTATTGAAGAGTTACATATTGATTTGCAATAAATAAAAGAAAATGATATGTTTTCTTAAAAATGAGTAGTTTGTACTTCAAATTTTATTGATAGTGAAAATTACACATGACTTCCTCTTTCACATATATTTTATTAATTATGTTTTCTTTCTCTTCAAATTTAATTTAGAAAATTAAGTGCATATATTTTTATTTGAAAATATTTTAATTCATATTTTACTTGAAGATTTTCATTATGTGGACTTATTTTTTTTATTTTAACATATTTTATATATTAATTATTATTTATTATATAATTATGACGTCACCGGTTCGACCACGGTTCGACCAACGGTTGAACCAGTGACCCTTGACCCGGTTGATTTTCCGGTTCGATGACCGGTCCGGGTTTTAAAACATTGGTTTTTATAATTAATTAATTACTAGTGCCAATTAATTAATCAGCCGAATATGACTGGTCAATCCATTCAACTTTCAAGTAATTTGAAAATCAACTCTGACTTTTCTTTGAAAGATAAAAATTGTTTCATTCCATGGCAAAGTCAGAAAAATTGTAAGTATATATATATATATATATATATATATTTATATATTTAGTATATATATATGTATTATATATATTGTCCATAATAATAGATTTGATGCGTGGATTCCATTACATAAAGATTTTTATATTTTTTTAGTAGAGTCCAATAATAATAAAATTCAGAATTTATATATTTCTTTAATATCTAATATATAACTATAGTAGAATTTTTTATCTTTTAATGGGATTATTGGACACCACTTTTTAGAATGTGGCTCTGCCCATGTTTTCAACTGTGTGTGTGTGTGTTAAAATCTGAACGACCACCTTAATTATTCTTTAAAATATATATGTCCTTTGATGCATGCACCCCTATTTTAATTATAATGTGTAACTCCAAACTCGTGGATACACCCCATAACTTTAGAGTCTTGATTCCACCAGTATTTTAATTTTGAAGAAAAATGACTAGCAAGTAGCAACAATAGTTTTTCCTATTTGCATATCCATCCGAGTTCACTTTCACGAATCTGCATGGGTTAAAATCTTCTTTAATGTTTTTGGCTTAAAATCTCTCAGTTGTACAAACATGCAAACCTTCTGCATAAAAAAGTAGAAAAATTATATAGAAATTATTCATCCAAAACTCTACCAATATATTCGTATGATGTACGTATAAGATTTGTTTGATTGAAGTATATATATATATATATTGTATGAATATCTAATTTAAATTAATAAGTCATTATATACAAAATTTAATAGTTGAAAATTCTCATTTTATTTTAGATAATCAAAATCACCGTAAATTATCATTCGTCATCTATATGAAATTGTTTTTAATTCAAAACTAAACTCGAATCTTGTTTTAAAAGCTTTTTATTCATGCAATGGATTATACATTTAGTGTTTACACATTATTTAAAAAAAAAAAGATAATAAAGAAATATGAATCATAAAAGTTTCAACATCTATAAGAAAAATAAATATCTCAATAAGATTTATTAACAGGTTTTTATAGTCTAAATTAATGTTTTAGTATAAATGCTTCTGGCGATATATTATATATTCAATTAACATTGTTTAGAAAAAAAGAAAATTTGTGAATTTGCCTAACTGGCTCTCGAATATCATGAAAGAAATGTGCGCCAATTGATGACAAGTCCACTTTTCCCCGGCCTAGCTGCTACACAATCGGACTGTATATGAGATAAAACTGTCAAATTCCGTTGGAAAATCCGTCAGAAAGTCACTGTTTTTTTTTTGGGTGCAACCATTAGTTAATTATAATAATATGATATTTTTTAATACACTTGACTAATTTTTAACTCGAATCGAGTTGAAATCTTACCGAGCAAAGGAAAAATATTAATTCATTTATTAAAATTAAAAATGTAAAATTTAAATGCGCTTTCAGTAACTGATCTCAAATTGAATAAAAGTAACTTTATTCAGCCGCAAAAAGGAATAAAAGTAACTTTATTTGTTTGTTCTTCAACACGAAATCTATGTAACCTTTTCATAGCCCAAAATTTGGTGGACACTTAGCTTAGGATTTTGGAAAATTCTTACGCACATTCGGTTTGCATTTTTGTTAGGGGTGAATGGCGATAATCGTATTGAGTTGAATGGGTACATATTGAAATTTGGTTAATTTAAATTTAACTTAATAAGTCTCATATCCAATAAGCTCCAGTTCAAATATAACCCAAAAATTATCGTGCCAACCCAATAATACAAAATTCATAACCCAAATCGCATCAAATTGTTATCATAGATACATTTTCACTCATTAATTCACTTAAACGATAATTACGTAAAAAATCATACAATATAAACAGAGAAAATATCACAAAATAACATAATATATACTCATAAATCCCAAATTATAGATTATAAAAGTTCATGAATATTCATAAATTACAACTAGGTGACCATTGAGAGTTAAGACTACAGTTTTTTGGATCAAACAAATTAGAACCCTAGGTGATGAATTAGGAGAAAATTTTCTTTATATGATTTGATAATTAAATGATAACACACAAAACACAATGAAAACTACAGAACATTCAACATAGTACCATTTTCGCCACTGGGATTGTAGCCCAATTGTGGAGGTTCGAATTGACACCAGTGGGTCTTGAGTTTGAATATTCTTATATGATTGAGTGTGTGTTTGCATATGTAACATTCCAGTTCTCATCTATAAGATGTTACAAGTTGATTGTAACAAAAAAGGGAATCTAGAAAATAATTTCGTGTTTGGTTGGACTGAATTGTGTCTATGGATTACATAATAAGTTATCGGGAAGATTCCATATAACCCTCACGTGGTTTCAAAATTTGGCTGAGAATCCCCTTCTTATTTGAAAATATGCAAAAAAATCCCCATGTTTTCTAAAACCATGCACGAAAACCCCTTTCCATTAGAAGATAATGGAGGTCGTATTGCACGCGTCTTGTTTGCAAAAATTATTGATTTTTGACATATTTTTGCAAGTATATTAACTATATAACCATGCACTTGTACATTTCAATATACTTATGTAATATGACAAATAAACCCTTTTAATTTGTTAAAATTTTAATTAACTCCTCTTTTCTTTTTATTTTTAAAATGTATAATTGCAAACAAGCTCATTTTTATTTTTGTTGGTTATCCTTAAAATTTATTTTCTTTATTTATGAATAATCACTACTAGAAAACAACGATTTAGCCACGGATTATTAGCCACGGACCTAATCGGTTGCCATTAGCTACGGAAAAGGCCACGGATTTAGAAAAAAAACGAAGACATATGGCCACGGATTTTTCGGTGGCTAAACAGACGAAAATCCGTGGCCAAATAAATTTTTTAAAAAAAAACATAAATGTTTTTCCCCAGTAATAAAATAATTTTTTTTAAAAAAAAAATTGGGCTTGGCCACGGATTTATCCGTGGCCAATAAATAAAATTATTTTTCTTTTTTTTTTACGCAAATTGGCCACGGAATTATCCGTGGCCATATAATTTTTTTTAAAAAAAATATATAAATATTTTTCTCAAGTAATAAAATTAATTTTTTCAAAAAAAAGGTTGGCCTTGGCCACGGATAAATCCGTGGCCACAAAATAAAATTATTTTTCTTTTTTTTATGGAAAATGGCCACGGATTTATCCGTGGCCATATAATTTTTTAAAAAAAAAAACATAAATATTTTTCCCCAGTAATAAAATAAATTTTTTTAAAAAAAAAAAAATTAGCCTTGGCCACGGATAAATCCGTGGCCAAGAAATAAAATTAATTTTCTTTTTTATGGAAATTGGCCACGGAATTATCCGTGGCCATATGTCTTCTTTTAAAAAAAAATATAAATATTATTCTCGAGTAATAAAATATTTTTTTTTTTAAAAAAAAATTTTGAATTGGCCACGTATTTATCCGTGGCCATATAAATTTTTTTTAAAAAAACAACATGTTTTTCCCAAGTAATAAAATAAATTTTTATAAAAAAGAAAATTGGAAATGGCCACGGATAAATCCGTGGCCAATAAATGAATTTATTAAAAAAAAAATTTTTGAATTGTGGCCACGGATTTTTCCGTGGCCAAAAAATAAAAAAAAATTTTAAAAAACAGGAGTGGGGCCACGGATTTATCCGTGGCCATATATATTAATTTTTGTTTTTAATTTTAATTTTAAGCGGCTCGCTTAAATCGAGCCGCCCGGCATTACGGGACATTAAAACGTTTGAGTCATTTCAAAATCATCACATTATCGTCACGTATCTTGTATTCTACCTTGTTATGCGTTGAAACTTGCAGTTTGATCAACGAGAACACGTTTTCCTCTTTCAGTGATATATACGAATGACTTCGTACTCCGGTGTCAATGCGGGCTAACGTCAATTAGCTCGCGTAGGAATCACCAATAAAATGGACTTTAGAGCAGATTGATTACTTTTTTAGTTGTATTGCGCCAATCGTACGGTTCCGTATAACCTAATTAGCGAAAACGCACGATTGGGGAAAAGTCAACTTTCTATTTTGACTATTGGCCACGGATAAATCCGTGGCCAAGTGGTATTTTCAAATTTTTTTTTAAAAAGCGGGAAATGGCCACGGATGAATCCGTGGCCAATAAATGAATTTATTAAAAAAAATATTTTTTGGCTTGTGGTCACGGATTTTTCCGTGGCCAAAAAATAAAAATTTTTTTAAAAAAAAAGGAGTGGGGCCACGGATTTATCCGTGGCCACTAATATTAATTTTTTTTTTTAATTTTAATTTTAAGCGGCTCGCTTAAATCGAGCCGCCCGGCATTACGGGACATTAAAACGTTTGAGTCATTTCAAAATCATCACATTATCGTCACGTATCTTGTATTCTACCTTGTTATGCGTTGAAACTTGCAGTTTGATCAACGAGAACACGTTTTCCTCTTTCAGTGATATATACGAATGACTTCGTACTCCGGTGTCAATTCGGGCTAACGTCAATTAGCTCGCATAGGAATCACCAATAAAATGGACTTTAGAGCAGATTGATTACTTTTTTAGTTGTATTGCGCCAATCGTACGGTTCCGTATAACCTAATTAGCGAAAACGCACGATTCGGGAAAAGTCAACTTTCTATTTTGACTATTGGCCACGGATAAATTCGTGGCCAAGTGGTATTTTCAAATTTTTTTTTAAAAAGCGGGAAATGGCCACGGATAAATCCGTGGCCAATAAATGAATTTATTAAAAAAAATATTTTTTGGCTTGTGGCCACGGATTTTTCCGTGGCCAAAAAATAAATTTTTTTTTTAAAAAAAAAGGAGTGGGGCCACGGATTTATCCGTGGCCACTAATATTAAATTTTTTTTTTTAATTTTAATTTTAAGCGGCTCGCTTAAATCGAGCCGCCCGGCATTACGGGACATTAAAACGTTTGAGTCATTTCAAAATCATCACATTATCGTCACGTATCTTGTATTCTACCTTGTTATGCGTTGAAACTTGCAGTTTGATCAACGAGAACACGTTTTCCTCTTTCAGTGATATATACGAATGACTTCGTACTCCGGTGTCAATGCGGGCTAACGTCAATTAGCTCGCGTAGGAATCACCAATAAAATGGACTTTTGAGCAGATTGATTACTTTTTTAGTTGTATTGCGCCAATCGTACGGTTCTGTATAACCTAATTAGCGAAAACGCACGATTCGGGAAAAGTCAACTTTCTATTTTGACTATTGGCCACGTATAAATCCGTGGCCACGTGGTATTTTCAAAAAATTTTTTAAAAAGCGGGAAATGGCCACGGATAAATCCGTGGCCAATAAATGAAAAAAATATTTTTTTTAAAAAAGAGGTTGGCCACGGATAAATCCGTGGCCATATAAATTAATTTTTTTTTAATTTTTAGCGTGGCCACGGATAAATCCGTGGCCAAATCCGTCGCTAAGTGTTCATATAAAATCAACACTTAGCCATTTTTCTCCCCACCTTTTCTCCCCACCTTTTCAGATCTAAAGACCCTCCCCCCCAGGTACGCCCCTCCTCCCCCCCCCCTCTCCCTCCCCCGGCGCCGCCACCCCTGCTCCCCCCCCCCCCCGCGCCGCCCGCTGACGCCTCCCTCCGCCCTCCCCCCGTTCGCAAACCCCCCCCCCCCCGCACCGCCCGCTGCCGCCTCCCTCCCCCCTCCCCCCGTTCGCAAACCCCCCCCCCCCCCGGACCCCCAGCCGGCCGTCCCCCCCACCCCCCACAGCACCCCACCCCCAGCCGCCCCTCCCCCCGCCCCCAGCAGCCCCTCCACCCCCACCCGGCCCTGCCCCCGCCACCAGCAGCCCCCCCGCCCCCAGCAGCCCCTCCCACCGCCCCCAGCCTCTCCCCAGCCCTCCCCCGCCCCAGCAGCCCCCCCACCCCCACCCGCCCCCAGCAGCCCCCCCCCCCCCCCACATTTGTTATTTTTTTTTTGTTGAGTTGTAATTTTAATTTTATTTGTTGTTTTGTTGTTGTGAGATTTTTTGTAGGTTGATATCATAAACGTAATTTGAGGTGGTCAAGGTTAAACAAGGTATGAATTATTATGATTTTATTTATGAATTGTTATGAATAAAGTTATTTGGATTATGAATTGTTATGTCGAAATTTGTTTGAATTATTCTTTGTTATGTCGAAGTTTGTTTGGATTATTTCTTTGTTATAAATAAGTTAATTCAATTGATTGTAGTGAATATGTTGGGATTATGGATTGTTTTGAACACGTTGATTGGATTATGGATTGTTATGAATATGTTTGTTTGGATTGTTATGAATAAGTTTATTCAATTAATTGATTGTTGTGAATAGGTTGGGATTATGGATTGTTTTGAACGTATTTGGGATTATGGATTGTTTTGAACACGTTGATTGGATTATGGATTGTTATGAATAAGTTTATTCAATTAATTGATTGTTGTGAATAGGTTGGGATTATGGATTGTTTCGAACGAATTTGGACTATGGATTGTTTCGAACGAATTTGGACTATGGATTGTTTTGAACACGTTAGATTGGATTACGGATGGTTATGAATGTGTGTGTTTGAATTGTTATGGAAAATTTATTTTGGGTTGAATTTTATTGTTTTTGTAGGTTTAAATAGTTAAAACATGTGTTTGATAGGAAGAATGTCGAACAATATTTGGAATAAATTAATGAGAAATAAGTAGTTAGGTATTGTGGATTATGCAGCATGCTTAATAAATATTAGTTGACTAGCATAATCTGTCATGATGTGAAGTCTAACAGTGATATTAACTTACCTTCGTTCTTTATTTACAGAATATGGATATACGTGAAATTCGATGTTGGATGTATAATAGATTAACAGTTGATCGGAAAAATTACACCAAACAATTTATGAATGGCCTTAATCAGTTTATTCAATTTGCAACTACACAACCGCAGTATACAGCAGATAAAGGCCTCATTAGGTGTCCATGTTCAAAGTGTACAAATAGAAAGTATAAGGATATTAGTAATGTGCGTTGCGATTTGATGAAATTTGGGTTTCAACCTGAGTATTGGTATTGGACTTCACATGGCGAGTTAGATTCAGAATGTCAACATATGGATGCCGGTGGTGCTAGTCCTTCGAATCAGACTAATTTTTCGTATGGACTCAATAATTACGAGAATTTGGTATATGATGCAATGGGTGTGAATGCATCACACCATCATTATCGACCCGATTCTAATGTCGATGGTGGTCACGATACTGAGAACCCACGAAACAATGATCAATATCCTAATGTGCAAGCCCAACAGTTTTATGACATATTAGAGGCTGCGAATCGACCATTGTGGCCAGGTTGTGACAATCAGACGGAGTTATCAATGGCTCTTCAAATGATGTCATTAAAATCCGACTACAATTTATCTCAGAGCTGTTTTGATCGAATGGCAGAAGTTGTGAAGTCGTCTAATCCGCCGGATAATCATGTTCCTAACAACTATTACGAAGCAAAAAAAATAGTTAAAAAGTTAGGTTTAATATCGGCGAAGATTGATTGTTGCATCGAGGGGTGTATGTTGTATTACAATGAAGATAACTGTTTAGAGGAATGTAAGTTTTGTAGTCATCCAAGATTTAAACCATCTAAAAGTGGTAGTAGGAATCGTGTTCCTTATAAAAGGATGCACTACATGCCTCTTATTCCAAGATTGAAAAGGTTGTATGCTTCTACAAAATCAGCTGATCAAATGAGGTGGCATCATGAGCACAGAGGAGAGCCTGGTGTTATTTGTCATCCATCTGATGGTTTAGCGTGGAAGCTTTTCAATGAAAAACATTCTGAATTTGCTGATGAACCACGAAACATTAGGCTAGGATTATGTGCCGATGGTTTTAATCCATTTAATCATACTTCGTCGATGCAATACTCGTGTTGGCCTGTGATTGTTACTCCATACAACTTGCCGCCAGAATTGTGTATGACTACACCATATATGTTTTTGACATGCTTGATTCCAGGGCCACGTAACCCAAAAGAAAGGATTGATGTGTACTTGCAACCTCTAATCGAGGAGCTGAAAATTCTGTGGTTAGAAGGAGTTGAAACTTATGACATTTCCAAAAGACAGAATTTTCAGTTACGGGCCGCATTGATGTGGACTGTCAATGACTTTCCCGCTTATGGGATGTTGTCCGGATGGATGACATCGGGTCGATTGGCTTGTCCTATATGTAAGCTGCAAACAAAGGCATTCAGACTAAAAAATGGTGGGAAGATTTCTTGGTTCGACTGTCATCGTTAGTTTTTGCCTGACAATCACCCATTTAGGCAAAACAAAGATGCATTTTTCAAAGGACGACGTGAACGATCAGACCCTCCCACAGTAATGACAGGCGATCAGACGTGGGAAGAAGTGCGTGGATTGCCGAAAGTTACCGATATGCCAGTCAAGCATCCAAAATTGCAAGGATATGGCGTACGTCATCATTGGACCAAACAAAGCATTTTTTGGGAGTTGCCGTATTGGAAAGACAATGTGGTCCGCCATAATTTGGATGTAATGCACATCGAAATTTTTTTTTTCGACAACATACTCAACACTGTCATGGATGTTAAAGACAAGACAAAGGATAATGAAAAGGCAAGATTGGATTTAGTTGAGTATTGCAGGCGGCCTGAGTTGCATTTACAAATGATGGTTAATGGTAAGGTGCTAAAACCAAAAGCTAGTTACACCTTGACCACCAAACAAAGACGCGATTTATGCACATTTGTTCAAGCTTTGAAGATGTCTGATGGTTATGCATCGAATTTGGGAGCGTGTGTTGATCATTCAAGGCTCAAGTTGTACGGTATGAAGAGTCATGATTGTCATGTGTTCATGCAATGTTTACTCCCAATAGCATTTAGCGCACTCCCACAAAATGTTTGGAAGCCCCTAACTGAAATAAGTCAGTTCTTCAGAGATTTATGTTGCACAGAGCTTCGTGAGGAAAGTTTGTCGCAATTGGATAGGAATATCCCTTCGATTTTATGCAAATTGGAACGTATTTTTCCTCCAGTATTTTTTGATTCCATGGAACACTTGGCGATACACTTGCCTTTTGAAGCGGCAATGTGTGGACCTGTTCAATATAGGTGGATGTATCCATTCGAGAGGTATATTTTTTATTTAAAGATTTGCCAACTTTAATTTAAATTTTCTTTTTTGAGATACCAAATGAATTTGTAACTTAATCGTACAAAATACGATTATAGGTTCCTACATGATTTGAAAGGTATGGTGAAAAATCGTGCAATGGTGGAGGGCTCAATATGTGAGGCGTACTTAAATCAAGAATCATCATACTTTACATCGTATTATTTTGAAAGCCACATTCAGTCGAGGAGTACAAGAGTTAGGCGTAATGAGAATGATGGAAGTGCTGAAGAGATACCATACACATTGTCAGTCTGCAATCAAGCTGGTAAGCCCGGTGGTAAATGCGTCGAGCGATTTTTGAGTGATGATGAGTTGAGAAAGTCCGCCTTACATGTTCTTATTAATTGCGACGAGGTCGTACCTATCATCGAGTAAGTATTTAAAAAACGTCCCGATTAACTTGTTAATATTTTTATTAAATTCTAACTCTTAATATACCTATTTCAATATATAGAATGTATAGGTTTTCAGTTCGCTACCATTGGCCAAATTTAACTGACCAAGAAGTTGAGGAGTCGGTCGAGGCGAATTTTGTAGAATGGTTTGAACAATATGTAAGTACTGTTTTTAAAAAATGTATATATACTGGTTTGCTATAAATATTATGACAGTGTAATTATTTGTGTAGGTTCATGATTCCACAAAATAATATCGCTAATCAAAATTTACGTGATTTGGCATGGGGACCAAATCGTAAGGTTAAGACATGGCAAAGGTACACTGTGAATGGATATGCCTTTCATATAGATGAGAACACACAACGTATGAACACTTACAATGCTGGTGTTTGTGTTCGGGGCGACGGGACTATAGATTTTTATGGCATACTCAAAGAAGTGATTCAATTAGAATATCCCGGTGTACCTGAAAAGAAGGTTGTCTTATTCAAATGTCATTGGTTCGACTCTGTTTCTAAGAGGGGTATGAAGATACACCCGCAATATGGCATTGTAGAGATCAAAATTAATGAGAGATACCCAAAAGATGATCCATTCATCATTGCACAACATGCATCTCAAGTATACTATGTACCGTATCCCGGCACAAGGAGGGATAAATTGAATTGGCGTTTTGTAATTAAAACCAGACCACGAAGTAGAGTAGCCAATCGACAAATTATTACTGATGATTTGTTGCAAGAATCTTCACCCGTTGCGAATTCTGTGCTCGATAATGAACCCACGGGTGTTTTGGTAGATGCTGATAGTCCACTAGAAGAGGTGATATTTGACAATAATGCATTTCATAATGAACTTGAAGATGATAGGATACGAGAGGAAGCGAACGAGTGTGACGATGACGAGGAGGATGAATTTGATGATGAACTTGATGATGATGATGACGATGAAGGAGATGATGCGATTGAATACGACGATGATGATGATGATGATGATGAAGATGAAGAAAATGAAGATGATGAATAGGGTTTTTATCTTAATGTTTCACGTAGTTGATGGTTTCGAGGTATTGTCATGAATTCTTCTGTGAAATGTAATTATATAGTTGATATTGAGTGAATTATTATTTTGTATTTATTCATAATTGATATGTGATCTATTGTTGTGCAGTTTGTTAACAATTTATTAATTTTGTTGATTATTTGTTGAGAATTTTGAAACAGATGGCCGGGAAATCGAAAAAAGGCAAGGAGAAAGTATCGGACTCAGGGTCTAATCGGCATATGCCTCCACCGACCAATCTCAACATCCGTTTAGGTAGTTCGAGATCAGATCCTCCATCCCCTGCCTTAGGGTCCGCCCCATCAACGCCGATGAATGAAGGTCGATCCACCGATGTGTCTCAAAACAGTGATAACGGTGGCCATCAGCGTCTAATAATGCCACGAGGAAAAGAGTAAGTAAATTGATTTATATAAGTCTGCTATCTATCAATAAATAGATATATATTCTATAAATTTTATGTGCATTACAGTATATAATATTATTTTTTTAACTTGTACAATAGGTTTGATCTCGAAGAGAAATGTGTCGAGGAGATCGGGCGGATACTTGAGAATGGTTTCAAGCGACCGTGGCCTACTTGGAAAAAGATCCCCCTAGATGTTCGTGAGATGTGGTTTGCCCAGTTTAAGGTATGTCTATTTACTTAATTTAAATAAAAACTATTAGTATAATTTGTTCGTATATGATTCTTTTTATTTGTTTTTTTGTTAGACAAAATTCTTTTGGCGGCCTGATCATTCGAGCCGAATTTGGAAGAACTTCGAGCATAAGGGTTCGGAAATTTTGAAAAATAGATTGGCTAAAGCTCGTAGGGATAACCGTAGGCCCAATTGGATAGGTGAGGAATCTTGGGATGCTTTACGGGTCATATGGGACAACCCAGATTTTCAGAGGATACGGGAGCAGAACAGGGCAAACCGAGCATCGACATGTGACGGCAGGGGATTTCCTGGGCATAAGGGAGGAGCCAGATCTCATCTAAGGTGGCAAGATCATTTGGTAAGTCATTACTTTTCCTTGTAATATATTTAGTTAATTTAAGTAGTGTTGATTTTTACGATTTTAACTTATTACTGTCATTATATTTTAGGGTAAAATGCATAGTACTCCCCTGTGGTTTGTCAAATTAGTACGCTCAACCCTGTGGTTTTCTAATTGTCAAAACAGACCCTGTGGTTATAAAAATTTGCCCACCACCCCCTAAATCATATTTTGTCAATTTTAAAATTGAAATGACCAAATTGCCCACCACTCACTGCCACAGTACCGTCGGACCGCCGCCGGACCGCCGCCGGACCGTCGGACCGCCATCTCCGGGATGGTCATACTATACATCAAATCGTTCGTCTCACCAAGCCCGTCGAAAGCCCTCAATTGGGATCGACAAAATCCAATTCGATTGGATTTAATTAGACAAAAACATATACAAACCCTAACTCACTCTTTTCACGTTTATCGACCAATTACTCCTCCACCAACCACCGAATCCCAAAATTGAGGCTACCATTGTGTTCCCCACGTTGAACCGCTCCAAACCCAGTTGAACATCGCCGGAAAAGTTGCCGGATTCCGGCAACCCATCGCCGTCGCACGCTTGCCGCCGCTGCTGCCATTTCTCCGATGGCTGAAACACCATAAAACCACCACCGTTGCGTTCCCCTCGTCGAGCTGATCAATTTACACTACTCACACGCTCGATTTGGCCAAGAAACGAGAGAGATATGAGTAAAATAAGTTTATGTATAAATATGTATATATGTATATATTGTATATATTGTATATGTATATATTGTAATAATGTAGAAATCTAAGGGTAAAAATGTCATTTTACACCTGAAAAATGAACAATTTTCTCATTAAACGCGCGTGTATAACACCGCACGCCAAGAAGGTCTGTTAAACTTGATTTTTATAACCACAGGGTCTGTTTTGACAAT
The DNA here is from genome assembly GCA_026212405.1 of Petrea volubilis. Lineage (NCBI taxonomy): Eukaryota > Viridiplantae > Streptophyta > Magnoliopsida > Lamiales > Verbenaceae > Petrea > Petrea volubilis. The sequence goes on from CM047886.1 coordinate 13,855,987, forward strand.
TAGAAAACCACAGGGTTGAGCGTACTAATTTGACAAACCACAGGGGAGTACTGTGCATTTTACCCTATATTTTACTCCATATCTATTGCAGACCGAGAAACATGGACATCGACCTTCAGTAGACGAGACATTTGTGACCCTCCATTGTACACTTGCGGATGATGGAACTGAGCATTATGTCGATGACCGAGCAAGGGCTACTATGGTAGTTTTATAATTTTTTTTATCGTCACCTATTATATTTTCAAAATGCTTTTATAACAATTATGTATGTTATTTTTGCAGGAGAGCTTCAGAACAAATTATGAAGAAACTTGTTCACGAGCCGCCGAAAATGCACAGGGGGGACCTATTCAGCAGCCCGACAAGTTGGAGGTAACATTCAAAAGCGTATTTATTAGATATATGTAGTTATTAAAGTATATACATATTTATATATACACTTTATTAAAAATATGTATACGTTTTAGATTTGGAAGGAGACAGTCGGCGGTCCAAAGAAAGGTCGTTGGTATGGGGTTGCCGGTGGACCCTCTACCGTGTCAGTTGAGTCTTCTGGCTCATGGACCGACTTGAATACTTGGGTTGACCCCAAGGCAGAGGAGCTCACACAGAAGATCGGCGAGTTAGAGGAGAAACACAGTCAGAAGATGGCCGAGATGGAAGAAAAGCATAATCGAGAGATCTTTCTGTCTTCAGAAAACTGTGTCCCTAATGGCTGCCAACCTAAAGAAACTCACGCGTCGATTAGCTCCGCGGCGTAAGAAGGGCTCTACTTCGTCTGCTCCTGTTGCTCGGGATGACGACGACGACGACGACGACGACGATGATGATGACGAGGATGGTGGAGACGATGATGTTCCGACTGTTGATCTTTAAAAACATTTATATATGCATTATTGTATGAATAATTATGTATGATCGATTTCATGTATTAAACTTATCGAATAATATTAATTATTAATTATATATATGCTATATGGATTATTAGTATTACATTGATATACTGTTTGTTAGTATTTAGATTTGTTGGTATTTTGAATATTCGAAAAAAATTGCAGGTTTTGGGGTATATTAAAACAAATAAAATATTGAAAATTTATGTAAATATAGCGACGGATTTTTCGGTCGCTATAATACGTGGCCAAAAAATAATATTTTTTAATTTTTTTAAATTTTGGCCACGGATTTATCCGTGGCCAATGTAAAAACGGTTTATTTTTTTTATTATTGGCCACGGATAAATCCGTGGCCATTTTTATTTATATTTAAAAAAATAAAAATATGGCCACGGATAATTCCGTGGCCAAAATATTAAAATTTTTATTTTTTTTTATTATTGGCCACGGATTTATCCGTGGCCAATTTTTATTTATATTTAAAAAAATAAAAATATGGCCACGGATTTTATCCGTGGCCAAAATATTAAAATTTTTATTTTTTTTACTATTGATCCGTGGCCATCTTAATAATATTTTTAATTTTCAATTTTAATTTTTTTTTGGCCACGGATTTATCCGTGGCCAACATTTTATTTATTTATTTTTTTAAATATGGCCACGGATAAATCCGTGGCTACAAATAAATTTTTTTTGTTAATTTTAATTTTTTTTTATTTTTAATTTAAACTAAATAAGAATTTTAAATTTTTTTATTATTAGCCACGGATTTATCCGTGGCCAACTGCATGAATTATCCGTGGCCATATATCTGTGGCCAATGTCCGTGGCCAGTTTTAGCCACGCCAGTTTTGGCCACGGAAATTATCCGTAGCCAAATCCGTGGCTAAAAGGCTGTTTTCTAGTAGTGAATCAACAAAACAATTAAATGGTTAAAAAATCTAGAGATAAATTTGTTCATTTTTTAAATATGAGTACCCAGTTTATAAATAAGTTCTAATAACACACAAAAAGAAAAAAATATTTTGCCTATTTAAAAAAGTTATACTGAAAATTTTATTTTAGTTTTTTTAGCACTTTATTTATTTTTTCTTTAACAATAACCATTGAAACAGCTAAATAATTAAAAAGATCAAAATATAATTTATTTTTTATTTAAATATGCATACACATTATATTATTATCTTATATACATTTTAGTAAAAAATTTAATATTATTAGCTTTTATAAAAATTTGAAAAAAATTTTATTTTTTATTTTAATTTAATCCCCCCCACCCCCCGCTTCTTCCACCTCTGCATGGTCCTGCCGCCCGCCTTCCCCACCAAAACCACCTTCTTGTTTTTTTGTGTTCTTTGCTCACCACCACACGACCACCCACAACAATACGACGGCTTATTAAGATTCATAAAAATCCCAAATTAATTCAAAGATTCCCCTCCTACTTATCGATTAATTGAACCTTTGAATCCATAAACCCTAACTCACGCCGCCACCTTCGATTCACCACCATCATCAAAATTTTGTTCAATTTCAAATCACAAGTAGGAACGAATCAACTAACCTGTCATTTACAAGCCAAAATCCAAGTAAAACCATGCGATTTTAACCGAAAATCGTTGCCCGATCACCACCACCATCCGTCATTTTTTAAGAGTAAAAAAAAAAAAGAAAAGAAACAAAGGCAAGAGAATCGATGGATTTCCAGGGCATTCTTCTCATCGTAGGCGGTGTCGTCTTCTCCACAACGATGACGATTAAGTTTGTATCCTTGTGTGTGTGTGTGGTTATGTGTATTTTGATGTGTGTTATTAGTTTGTATCCTCCGAAATTTCTCCCAACTTTTAAAAATTAAGATTATTTATTTATTTTTTAATTTTCAATAGAAAATTCTACCGAAATTTCTACGAAAAATTTAAAATTTAATGTTTTTTTAACTTTTAAAAATTTTCGATGAAAAATTCAGCCCAAATTCCGCCGAAAATTGAAAAATTAATATTCTTTAATTTTTTCAAATTTTCGGCCAAACCAATATTATACACATGGGACTTCTAAATGCCTCAATAAACTTGATTATTAGGATTAATTAATAAGTATCCCAAAATAATATTTTCACTACACTTATGAAAATGTATCCCAAAAAACAATTACATATATGGCACTTTTAAGTGCCTCAATAAACTTAGTTAATAGGATTAATTGATAAATATCCCAAAATAATATTTTGTGACACTTATAAATATGTATCCCAAAAATAAATACATATATGCCACTTTTAAGTGCCTTAATAAACTTAGTAAATATGATTAATTGATAAGTGTCCCGAAATACTATTTTTATGACACTTATAAAATACATCCCAAAATAAGTGTCTTATAATATATATTTTGTTGTAGTGAATGGGCATGCCAGTATAAATTTAATGCAGTTACTCTTGAACTAATTGAGGGGAAACATGCATGGATTTTTGTATATTTTTAAATTAGAAGGGACTTTTCAGCCAAATTTTGAAATTACAGAAGATTATGTAAAATTTTCTTTAAATTATCATGTAACCTACAATTAAATCTAGACCTACTCAAAATATTTGTATTTCTTATCGTGCTGTCTATTATCGACCAGATCCAATAATATCAAACTCAACATCCATGCATGTTTATAAAAGAATAAGACATATCAAATATTAAATCAATATATTAATATTTATCATTTGAAATTTGCAACCCACAAATATATATCATGTATGAGAAACAGATCTACAAATATTCATGAAGTACTTTCGCAAAAACCAAGCTAAACCCCTATCACATCAGTTATTACAACAAATCATGTATGATTTGAGTACTGTTGTTCAGTCTTAATCATTGTATTTTGTATATAATGTAAATTACAATTCAATTTCATATTTATTGTAGATTATCAAATTAAATCTAATTATTTTCGCTAAAGTTCAAGATACGATTTTTACGTAGGGGCCAAACTATAGAGCACATGCCACGACAAACGGGCAACTGGGTGGAGTTCTGGTGGCTTTAAAAGCATGTGGACTTGCATTAAATCTGAAAATGGAATGATAATCGAAAATCATACTCGGGATTGTGTGTTTCAAAATCATCCGTGGGATTAAAGCTGATGACGTCTCAGATACGGAATGCCTGAAAGAGATTGGCTTGCATTGACCTTGACAATTTCTGTTATTCTCGTCAAGATTGTCTCTATATTTAACTGGCACAAAGCTGCCCGTGAATTTCCCATGACGTGAGGATGATGTAATTTTCATATCAGTTGGTGTTAGCGTGTTGCACCACAATTGTAGCTTGTACTACGAGCATGACTTGAACTGCAAGAACTAAATTTTCTAACTTCGGAGAGTTGGGTGACATAATGAAGACTCGGGCCTTTGTTATGTGTTTATTGTTGCTCGGATTTGTTGTTCACTCGTATGCTGATGCGGACACGGTCTCCCTGCCGGATAATGGCGATAAGAGTATTATCAACATCGGTGTGATTGTTGACATGGGATCATGGGTGGGGAAGGTCGTCCGAAGCTGCACTACGATGGCTTTATCGGACTTTTACGAGGTCAATAGAGGGTGTGAAACAAGAATTTCTCTTCACGTGCGAGATTCCAAGGGAGACTCGTTACATTGTATTGCTGCTGGTGAGTTTTTATTTATCGCTGCAATTGCAATTGTCGTCTTCTTGTTTGTTGGTGTATACTACAAGAGAAGAATGATGAAGGAGCCCGTGAACCTGGGGAATTGCCATGCCAAGAGTCAAAAATCTATACCTTGGATTTCAATTGAGTTGCGTAGAAACCGTTTATAAGTTCTTCTCATATATGTTCTTGCACTTCCTGCTCTGCTAAAGTTAGGTTTAAGTAAGTTTGTTGATAAGTTGTAACCGGTGAATTTTCATCTTTTTTGTTTACGAATATGAGTTGATGTTTTTCCTCAGCGTGCTATTGCCCAAGTTTAAAGTTCTAAAACAGTACAAGAGCATACCAATTTCCTTCATGGGCTTTTCTTTCCCAGAAGCCCGCATGAGTTGTCTTTTAGTCCAATAAGATAATAGGCTGAACTGGGCTACTTCATTTCATATACTATAAAATTGCTCTCGAGAGCAGTTGATATGATTTAGCACATCAAAGGATTTGAATGACTTGGAAATGCTTTACCAGGTTCTTTAATTTAATTACATTCTCGGTACACATTTAGGACAATTGATGAGTTTGATATACATTCTGCTGACAGAAGTCTTGATCTTTCGGATGTGGACAGAGATCATTAGATATAATATTCTATGCATTATTCCTTCATTTCTTCCAGACTAGTAGTTGGTTCAGCTTCTGAGCAAGGACGATAAAATAAGGAATACCAAAAATCCTAACATTGTATTCATTTCGTTTTAAATTTTCCATTGCCAAAAATGCATATTAGTGCTTCTTGTTTTTATTTCAGGGAAAAGATTAAAAACTACCTATATTTCCTGATTACAGAAGAGCATGTAATGTAGAAATAAGCGCTTGCTTAAAATATCCTGACCCAGGATTGCCTATTGTTTCCTGATGCAGCTCTTGACCTTTTGGAGAATGTTGAAGTACACGCAATCATAATTCCGAAAACATCGAATGAAGAGTTGTTTCTGGCCAGGCTAGCGGACAGAGCTAATGTTCCATTATTGTCGTTCTCTCCAATATCATCATCCAACGAGCATCCTTATTTTATTCAAGTTGCTCAAGATGAGAACACTCAGTTCCATGGCATTGCTGCCTTCCTAGAAGCATTCAAGTGGAGAAGCATTGTGTTTCTGTACGAGGATACTGCTGAGGCCAGACGAGCCCAAAGTTATATACATGAAATATTACAGGAGAATCACTTGGATGTTGCATATCAATTTTTCATTTCTCTTCAGGCCACAGATGATCAAATTGTCAATGAGCTTCGTAAGCTTATGAAGATGAAGTCTTCGATAATTTTGCTGCACTTGTCACCTTCTCTAGCATCTCAAGTGTTCGTGAACGCAAAAGTGTTGGGGATGATGAGCAAAGGGTTTGTGTGGATTGTGACAACAAAAACCATGAATTTCTTGGATTCGTTGGATTCTTCAGTTTATGAGTCAATGCAAGGAGTCATTGGTTTCAAGTCTTATATTTCTGCATCAAGTAAGATCCAAAATTTAACTTTCAGGTGGAGAAGGGAATTTGAACGGACTGAATCTAATGTGAAACTCAGGGAGTTGAATCTGTTTGCTATATGGGCATATGATTCTGCTTGGGTTTTAGCAGAAGCAATTGAAACTGCAGGAATAAAACCCTCCCAAAAGTGGGCTGAATGTGCAGGACTGAAGCAGTTGGATTTAGCTCGATTAAGAGTTTCCAATAGCGGTTCAGCCATCTTGAGCAAGATTACAAGCAGTAACTTTACAAAGTTAATGGGCAAAAATCACCGCCCTGATATCTATGAAATACTAAATATATTAGGTACAGGGGAAAGACGAGTAGGTTACTGGACGTCTGCGTATGGACTCACTAAAGAAATAAATCCATCCATTAATTCTTCATCTAACATTCTTGAAACTATCATCTGGCCAGGATTCTCCTCAATGGCTCCAAGACGTCGGCTGGTCCAAACGAGTGGAAAAACCTTTCGAATTGGAATCCCATCAAATGGGTGGTTCCGAGAATTGGTAGACTTGCATCATGACCCACAAAATAATGTAATAACTTACAGTGGATATTGTGTGGATGTATTCCGTGCCGCTGTTGACCGGTTGCCCTATGATATATTTTTTGAATATATCCCTTTTGCAATTCAAAATGAAAGTTACAACGACCTTGTATATCAGGTCTACCTAGAGGTATGTTTCTGTTCAAGTTGTTTAAAAAACGTCACTAGGGAAAATTCTCACCATTTCCAGCAGGGTTTTGGTGTTGTATCACAACCAGGCCCATCTGAAGTTCTGAACACGTTCCTGTTATATAAATTGCGTTATTGGCATCTTAAGCTGCCATTTTAGTTTTTTTTGGAACATTTCTGTTAGCAGACTGTATCATAAGAAAGAAGCCTCTCTACGCATATTGCACTGTCCTTATAGATGTGAAGCAGAATAGTCAAATCATTAAATGCTCCTAGTCTTGTCAAAATTGTTTCTATGTAGAAAAATTTGATAAAACTAGCCACTTTGGATAGATGTCACTCTTTCAAAACCATGAATAATTCTGGGACACTCCATCAGAAGGATAGAGGTACTTCGTTTTTTCTTGGCACTGTTTTGAAGTGTGCGGATATTAAGTTAATTCTTTTTCCAGTTCAAGTTCTTCTCCTCACACACTGCTTCAGTGTTTCGTGAAATGAATTATTGTGCTTTATGACAAAATATGTTGCAACTAGGGGGATTGAATAATATTATAAATGCATTGTTTCTCTTTCATTCAAGTACTTCTCTCAGATATTATGTTTGCTTCATAAATGGTGTAGAAGTTTGATGCTGCTGTGGGGGACATAACTATTCTCTCCAATAGGTCAGAATATGTTGACTTCACGTTGCCTTATACCGAGTTAGGTGTGGGGGTTGTAGTAAAATTGGAGGATAAAGACGCCTGGTTCTTCTTAAAGCCACTTAATGGAGATCTATGGATAACGATTGCCTGTTTCTTTCTCCTGACCGGATTTATTGTTTGGCTTGTCGAACATCGTGTCAATGAAGAATTCCAAGGTCCTCCTGCTCAGCAAATTGGGACTGCGTTGTGGTTTGCTGCTTCAACTCTTGTTTATGCTCATAGTAAGCTTTCTGTTCTGTTGTGTCAAATGTCATGCAAAACTGGAATTTTGAATTTGAGATTTTCATCTACTTCAATTTTTTCCCCGTTTATGAACAAAAATAGCAGATCCATTCCTGGGCATAGGGCATATCATCATGCATCTTTACAGGAATTGACTTGTACTATTCATCATGTTACTGATATTTGCATCCAGGGTGCATTTCATATGTTTGAAATGTTTGATGGCGCCACAATCATTCTTATATTGTTGGGAACGACATTTTTGATTGTTTAGTATTCACTAGTGAAGTGAAAAGGAGATGAAATTGCTAAAAAGCTTTTGCCTCATTTGGTTTTTCGGTTATGTCCACATAACTTGAACACTAAACCTTGCAGCTGGACACACAATTTCCTGCAACCGAAGGTATTCAATTCTAACTTTGGATGTAGTCCAGAATTATCCACAAAACGTCTGTTAGGCATATAGATTTACTCGTGTCTCTTCCCGGAGTCACAACAAATCAGCTCAACTTATTTTTGTTTTAGGGAAACAGCTTAGAGGACTACATCTTCCTCTGGCTTGCTATTAATACTTCTACATAATGACTGCACCCCTTATCTAAATGTGTCCAAACCCTTTTTCTTTCAGGTAATTTGTTCATGAAGTCAGAGCTGTTAATTAGGTCAATCTTAGGACAAGTTGGAAGTTGGAATTGTGTTATCTTGACACTCATCAAAGTGACCGTAGCATTCCACAATCGCACAAGGCTTAGAAGTGATGTGAAATAATTAAGTTCAACTCTTTTTCATGTACTATTTTAGGTTGGGCTCGAGCACCTGGCATTAAATAATAAATTAGGTACTCCTGGATAATATTTGTTTGATATTAAATATATTAAAATAAAGAACACTAAAAAAATATGCAAACTCAACAACTTAGTGAAAACTTAACAGCAGGGTTATGTGAACATGAGGGAATTTAGCTTTTCTTGAAACAGAGGCGCACTCAGCCACTCTAAGAACACATTCTGGGGGAGAATGTGAGCGCCCAAAGAGCTTTAGGTTTTTTAGGTTCCAGTTAGAAATCATAACAGGAAGATAAACCACATTAGAAGTGGTATATTGATGCAAATTACTGAGATATAGTTTACAGAAATTATTTACATATTGTGAGTTATGTTTCTTTTGCTTTTGCAGGAGAAAACTTACGAACTAATGTTGCCAGATTTGTTGTCGGCATATGGTTGTTCGTAGTCCTGATTCTGACGTCCAGTTACATTGCAAAATTGAGTTCGCTTTTGACAGTTGAACAGATTAAGTTAACAAAAAGCGATTACATGGGGTACTCAGCTAATTCGTTTGTACGGTCACTCATCGTGAACAATCTGAATTTCAAAGATAATAGGCTCCGGCCTTTTCAGTCTCCCGAGGACTATGATGAGGCTTTAAGAAAAGGAAGTAAGAAAGGTGGTGTTGGTGCTATAGTTGAGGAACTACCTTATCTGAAAATATTCGTTGCAAGGTATCCAAATGAGTATGCCATCGTTGAGTCCACAATGACGACAAACGGCTTTGGTTTTGTAAGTATCCATCCTTCCATTAAAATTTATATATTTACCGAAAACCTTTTCTCCTACGTATTTGTAAGGAAGGAGGAGATATCTAAGTCAGGGAAATCCTAATATTAGAAAAGAGAGAGAGAGAGAGAGAGAGAAAATAAAACTGTTTTTCAGTGCTCATTTTGGTTTGACTTTGTTTTTGACTTATTTGTATGTTTTATATATGACAGGCTTTCACGAAAGGTTCAGAATTGGGCCGTGATATCTCAATAGCAATTGCAGAACTCAGAGAAGAAGGAAAGCTTCAGGAAATGGAGAATAAATGGTTTTCTAGTCAATCATCATCATTATCTCAGGACACTGAACAGCCTAGTACGCCTAACACTCTCGGTCCAGAGGATTTTTTTGGTCTGTTTGTTTTGAATGTGATATCTAAATCTATAGCTTTGCTCATTTTTCTCGTCTTCTTAATTCGTGAAAAATTGTCATTCGGCTACTATATCTTAAAAGTGTGGGCTAGAGGAAAATTGATATTCATTTTGAGATACTTGCAGCCCCGCCCCGGAAGGTTAATATTGTCGATGGGCTAGCTGCTGGCTGTTGTAAGTATATTGATATTTTTTTTTTCTTGTAATAACTACTAGATTTGTTTCTGTTAATGATGGTCGTCGTTTGAGATAGATTTGGTCTCTTGTCCTTGTTGTGTTGGTGAATTGATTGCTTCATGGGGAGCAATATTAATTACTACCGTGAAGAGTTACACAAAATAGTTGACTGTGGAACCAAGATAAACGATGTGATAAATTCGGGAAGGTTTCTGGGAGGAAGGCAATGAGACAACAACCACAAGTGTGCTTTTTATTTTTATCTTAGTGATCTTTCTTGAGTTGGGAGTCACTTTTTAACTCATAAATCAAGTCTGCCTCGGTCCATGAGAAGAACACGGATCTCCAACTTATTGGGAATCACTTTTAAGCAATGTTTTCAAAACCGGACCGGACCGGCCGGTTCGACCGGTTCGACCGATGACCGGAGGCTGGTCCGGTCCGAATCATGCTCAAAAATCGGAGGTGGCTCGGACAGTCCAGAACCGGTAAAAACCGGTCAAAAACCGGTCGAACCGGTCCCGGTCCGGGAACCGATTCGGCGAGCCACTTCCAATTTTTTTTTTTTTTTGGCCTTTTTCTTGGTCAAAACCGGGGGTCCTTTTTGTGAGAATGGAACCTGTTGCTTCACAGCTTCAGCCTTCAGAGTTCAGTGCATCTGCTCGCCTCCCCGTCTCGCCGCGCCGCGCCTTCCCGTCTCGCCTCTCATCGCCTCGCCGCCCCGTCTCGCCTCACCGTGAACCAGCAGCAGGAGGTAATTTTCTTCCTTTCTTCATTTTTTCTGTTTTTTTCTGGTTTTCTGGTTTTCTTCACCGTGAACCAGCAGCAGCAGGAGTTTGATTTACTTTTCTTGCCTCTTGTTTCTGGTTTTCTCCAGCAGCAGCAGCAGCAGGAGGTGCATAGTGGTTAATTAAGAGGGAAATTTTCATGCTATTCATTTTGGTAAAGGGGGTAATTAATGAGTTGAAGATAATTAAAAAGAACATGCCTGCTAGTACGAGTAGAGTGGGTAATTAATGAGTTGAAGATAATCTATTTGAATTATTAAAGTAAGATATGGTCTGATTCTTATGTCAAATAATGATGATAATGTTTCTCACCAAAAAATAATTAATGTACGAGCCCATTGTATTTTGATCTAATAATTGAGGTTTAAGAACATTATGTGCGTTATAATTTGCGCTTGTAAAATCGATGAGAACATTATTAGTTTTCTATATCGTAAGTGTAATGTTTCTTTATTGTTATTAATTATATTAATATTATGGTATTTTATAGTAGTAAATAAAGAATAAAGCCATATGATCCAATTGATTATGAATGCATTGATAAAGTGGATTTTTGGATAATTGAGGAGGAGCCTAGTGGGGAGCTTGATGGTGATGAGTTGGAGAAAATGCTTGAGGAAGAGTTGTCTCAAGGAAGAGGTTATATAATAATTTATTTATTTTACTAAAAGATTAATTATCTAGTCTTTTATTATTTTATTAAAAAAATTATTTGTGATTAATTAGATGATGGAGGAGACGAGATTAATTTATCAAGATTTGATGTTGCATCTCAAGTGGTAACGATGGCGAAGTACAAAGCCTTTTAAGGCAACAAAAAAATCACCTCATTGATGAAGATGATGATTGAAGACTTTGAATATATCACTTGGATGATTTATGATGATTAATCTTGTTTTATGTTGTATAATATTGTTTAGGTTTATTTGGACTTGGATATGAAATGTGACAAGACATGTTTATCGAATTATCTTGTTTATTGTTATTTGTTAGCTTTTAGTTTTTGGGATGAATGATGAGTTGGAATTTTAAGATGAATGATAGAGTTGAATTTTTATTAAATAGTAAAGTAAATTTCTTATTTTGGTGGTTATTGTTATTATTATTATTAGGTTACTTTCTCTATTTTTTTTATATATTTATTATTTTTTTATATATAAAAATAATTTAATAATTATTACGTATTTATGACGTCACACCGGTTGAACCGGTCGAACCGGTTGAACCGGTAACCAGTAAGGCTGCCGGTTCGATGTCCGGTCCGATTTTCTGAACATTACTTTTAAGTATGATAGACAATGTTGATATTCCAGTAGGACCTTATTTAGTATGAAAAACAATATTGATATTCGAATGGAACGTGCATTACTTTTAAACTTATAACATTCAGCCAATCACTTAATACAGTGTATTAAGTATAGTACAAAATTAATACACCTTTATTTGCCCACATAGTGATATCCAATATATTAATTACTACGTGTTTTATATCCATTACATTAATTCTAGATACTTGGGCACGACCTACTTGGATACAATTAATTGTTAAATACGGGACGGATATTATTTAGCATTTAAAATTTATGTATATATTATGAATATTTTTTTTAAATTACGGTGAAAAAATTGGCTCAATAGTAGACAAACGACTAATATACTAATAAATTGTCCTACAATATAATATAAATTTCTATTCAATAGATTAAAATCTACATTCATGTGACTCAAATATAATAAATTGTTACACAACATAATATAAGTTTTTTTTTGGGAATTTTTTTTTTAATGGTAGAAACAAGGAGTAATTAATTCTTCTCTGGTATTGATATTTTAAGAACTTTTGCTTTCATAACTTATTGCCGGCGTGGCCTTTGCCTATGGTGGTCCCATAACCTTTAAATTGTTGGTTCTTCCCATAAATATTGATATCATACGTTCTGATTGTATATTAGTTTTTATGTATTTTTTTAGTATTTTTGTTATTTGATGATAAAAAAATTATAATAATTTGTTTTTCAATTAAAAATATTAATGTAATGATCGTAATAAATCATTTTCTTCAAAAACAAAATACAACAAATTAAGGAAAATTAAAGAGCAAAAGAGGAAAGAATAGAAATGGAGCAAAAAGTGTAGCTCATATGTAATACTACCAAAAAAAAAAAAACACAAAAAGAATAAAATGATAATTTATTCGATAATTTATTCAATTAGAACTTCAATAATCATACACTTCTACTTCCCATCATTGCCTTAATTTGTTAGCACAATTAGAAAATCGAAGGCGAAAGCTTTCGGTTTTTGTGATTTGTTGGTGGGCAGGTATGTGTAGCAATATTTACAATTTCAAAACATACATTTAGAGGACCATCACTGGCACACACTCTAGCACATATTTCAACACAATCCTCCTTCGATTCATTAATTGAAGTCACAGAATTCGTCCCTAAAGTTGTCGCCATAACGATGTTTGCTATCATCAATAAAATTGTTACAATCATAGTAGAGAGGAGTTCACATCACTTGGGTTTTTGAGTGGTATCCAACATATCAATGAGCATATCGTTTGGTTGAGGTTAGGCCTGTCAAAATCCTACCTCACCCTAACCCTGAAAATATCCAATTAAAGATATACTAAATCCTACCCTATCCTATTTAAATACTTACCTATTGGGTACGTGTATTGTGTCTAGCCTATTTTTAAGATAGGATCCAAATCCTACTCAATCATATTTTTTTTTATTTACCTTTTTCTGATATTATTTTTTTTTTAGCTCACACACAGTTAACACATACACGTTCATTTACACACAATTTTCACACACACACACACACACACACACACACACACATACACATATTTTTTTTGCACACTGCACAAATTTTTTTTCAGACACACACTGCACACACACATTTTTCACACACACACACACACACACATTGTGTGTAAACACACACACACACACATACATACACTGCATACACACAGTTTTCGCACACACACACTGCACACACACACATACATACACTGCATACACAGTTTTCGCACACACACACTGCACACAGTTTTCACACACACACATTGCACACATATAGTGTGTGTAAACACACATAATACACACACGTGAAAACACACACACAGTGTGTGTTTACACACATTCACGCAGTGTGTGAGTGACAGTGTGTGTGTGTGTAACAAATGTGTGAGTGCAGTGTGTATGTGTGTGTGTGTGTGTGTGTGAAAAATGTGTACAATGTGAGTGTGTGTGAGACAAATATGTGTGGTGTGTGAATACCCATTCGGTAATAATGTGTGTAGTGTGTGCATACCCATTGGGTATTATTACCCAATGGGTAGAAACGGATAAGGTCCTACCCTAACCAATTCATTTGTAGTAAAATGAGTTAGGGTAAAACCTTACCCATTGACAGGCCTACAATGACCCTTCACTAGGACCAATGTTCTAAAAATTGGACCGAACACAGAACCGACGGCCTTACTAATCACTGATTCAATCGGTTCAACCGATTCAACCAGTGTGACGTCATAAATATGTAATAATTAGTAAATTATTTTTTTATATTTAAAAAAATCATAAATACACAAAAATTAGAGAAAATCTAATAATAATAATAATAATAATAATAATATAAAACAAAAAATTTACCTTATTATTTAATAAAAATTCAACTCATCATTTATCCCAAAGCTAACAAATAATAATTAACAAAATAATTCGAAAAGTATATTTTGTCATATTTTACATCCAAATCCAAATAAAATCAAATGAAATTAAACAAAGTAAAACAAAATAAACCATCATAAATCTTTTAAGACAACATAATTATCTCACAACTTAAAGATTTAACAATTTTACAAGGATTACACCTGTACAATTTTATAATGAGTACGTGGGTTACCTAACCACATGGGATGAAGGATACATGTCCCTATCAATCTGGAGAGACAGTTCCTTCAAAATCACAGGGTCATTTTTCTTCAATACTTTTGTCTAAAAGTTGCTAATACTTTCATATCCAACCAAACAAGAAATCAAGAAAAATATCCTAACACGCACACACACACACACACACACACACACACAAACTCTCTCTCTCTCTCTCTCTCTCTCTCTCTCGTTGCTTCTTCTTGCTTCTTCTCGTTCCGCAGAGCAACAAAGAGATGGATGAACAAATTGTACAGAAAAGGGCAAAAAAAGAGAAGCAGAAAATAGATAAAATCTGGGTTTTTTTTAAAAAAAAATTCGGCCTGCCGGTCCGGTTCGTGAACCGGGACTGGTTAGATCGATTTTACACCAGTTTTTGCCGGTTCCCGGAGGGCTGACTCGTGCCCGATTTTAGAGTGCCAATCGGACCAGACCAGGCACCGATCACCGGCCGGTCCGGTCAGATTTTGAAAACATTGACTAGGACACTCCTCTAACCTACGTGTACCCATACCCCATCCATACCCTAAAATTTTAAAATCTACCCATACCCTACCCTAACCTATATTACTACAAATGAATGTGTTAGGGTAGGGCATTACCCGTTCCTACCCATTGGATAATGATACCCAATGAGTATTCTCACACTTCACACATCGTTACCCAATGGGTATTCACACATCACACAAATTTGTCACATATACACACGTACATTGTACACACATTTTTCACACACACACACACATATTTTTCACACGCACACTGTGCACATATTTTTCACACACATGCACACACTGAACGCACACATTTTTCACACACACAGTGCAGTGCAGTGCAGTGCAGTGTTTTCAAGCACTGTGTGTGTGCAGTGTGTGTGTGTGTAGTGTGCGTATGTGTGTGTGTGTGAAAAAAATATTTGTGTGTGTGTGCAGTGTGTGAAAAAAAATATGTGTGTGTGTATGGCAGTGTGTGCATGAAACTGTGTGTAAATGCGTGTATATGTGTTAACTGTGTGTATGAGCTAAGAAAAAAACACAATATCAAAAATATATATATATATATATATATATGATTGGGTAGGGTCTAGACCCTATCCTAAAAATAGGATTGACCCAATACACATACTCAATGAGAAAGTATTTAAGTAGGGTAGGGTATGGTATAGGGTATCTTTAATCGGGTATTTCTAGGGTTAGAGTTAGAGTAGGGTAAAACTCTACCCATTGACAGGCCTAGGTCATTGGGTTTCGTCTCTTGTCCTTGTCGTGTTGGTGAAGTGAATGTTGCATGTAGAGCCATATCAGTTGCTGCCAAGAAGAGTTATACAAAGTAAGTAGTTGACTGTGGCACCAAGATAAACGACGTGATAAATTAGGGAAGGTTTCTTGGAGGCAGGCAATGAGACAGCCACAACTTTTATTTTTATTTTTATGTTAGTGATCTTTCTTGAGTGGGAAGGTGAAGTAATTTGGAGTTTACAATAAGATGATATCAAAGTAAACATGAACATGAGTTGAGGTGGAATTTTCTATTTCGCCATAGCAATAATAGATGATATGTGACCCTTCTCAAAATTGTAGCCAAATTCTTGTCGAGATGTGGTAATTTTCGATACAATAGGATAACAGGATATTGAATGGTTATGTGATTGTGTAGCAGATCCGAATTGTCAATAAAGAGTTGGAAGTTTTGGTTTTTTTTTTTTAATCACAATATAGAGTTACAAGTTATTTTGGTGATTGATCTATACTATTAATAAAGCACTTAGAAGAGCTAATAACCACCTTGGTAGGTATCTTTTGGTCTCTTTGTTTCTCACATCTCTAATTTATTTTCTCTCTCTCCTCTCCCACTATTAAGTGTTTTTAATTTCTTTCTTTTCTACTTTTGTCCCCTATATCGAAATACATACATACATATATATATATATATATATGTATTCAATATTCTGTTTTATCATTTTTTTTAAGTTTTTTCTTTTTTATTTATTTGCTAATCTTATAATTTTATTTTTATTTTTATTTTAAACTATTTTTTCTATAATAAATTTTGATAAAATACATTACAAATAATTAAAAAAATATATAATCATGTATAAAATCCAAAAAAATATTTTGATTTTTATATTCAAAATTTAAATATGTAATTAAATTATATTTTATTTTTATTTTACACATGTATTGAGTGTGCGTGACCAACTAATATTATTTATTTATTTATGGCAGGCGTCAACTAGGCTTTTCATTTTTCAAGTATTGTTTGTATTCAAATACGAGACCAACATTATAATATGTCAAGAAAAAAAAATTATGAAAACCGTATAGTTGAAAAGAAAAAAGGGAAGAATAGAGGAGATATTATGAAAAGTAACATATGAACATTATTATTTTCATTTTTTGATATTTTGACCTAATAGTTTTATATATATTGAAACTGTGACTTATTTATTACTTTGTTATTTAAAATACTATTTGTTTATTTTTCGTTTTTGAATTTGTATTTCATGAATCTCATTAAAATATGATGCTAGCTTGATAGACTAGAAGACAAAGTGGAGCACAGAAAATTTTGTTCTCCAATTAGGTTTGGAAAAACTCAATAAATTATATGAAAAGTATATTGTACTTACTATATGATTGATCATGCTCTCTAAAATATTCGACAATCATATACCAAGTATACTTAATTCCTCATGAGGAAAGTTTCTATACAAATTATCACAAGTTTCGATCGAAAAGACACAAATGAACATAGAAAATTCTTGTCCAAAGTAGATCCAATATAGAATTCAACAAATCATATAGTAAATATTATATTTATTATGTAATTGATCACTCTTTTTAAATTATATATAAATTACACAATAAATATAATACACTTTTCGTATGATTCTTAACTTACGACTACGTATTATTTGTATTTTCAAGGTAAAGAGACTTGCCATGGTCAACTAGTAATTCTTATAATATCCCTCAGGGATCAAGCTGTTATCCTCACAAGAAAACAAAAAAAAAGACAAAAAGGAGTAGAAATAAAGAAAATATTGATCAATTTAATAATTGAGCAGTCGTCATCAACGGTTTTGACACGTAAAAAGGTTTGACGAAGATATACATTCATTCAAGGCTTACGGTAAACTATCTTGAGATTTGATCAAATTATAAATTAAATTCTAAAATTTTAAAAATTATTTAAATAATTTTGAAGTATGTAAATATTTTACACATATTAATCCTTCATATATTATCATTTAGAACAACCAATAAAATTTGATTTATTTTTCATATTTTACTCTTTTAATTAATCTTTCACCAAATTTAATCAATTTTGTAGAACTAAAATGTCCCTTAGTACGCAACAAATTGACCAAAATTAACCAATTTTGTAGGACTAAAGTGTCATTGATGTTCATTTTGGTCAATTTTGCTCCGTATCAAGGGGAACTCGAATCCAACAAATTAAACACATGTGGTCAAAATTTGACAAAAAAGATAAAATAGGAAAAACATGTTAAAATGTAACTATTTTCGTTAAATTTCCTAATTGCAGTGAATGAAGGATTAACTTATGAAAAATATTTACATATGCCGGGGTTATTTAGATAATTTTTAAAAATTGAGGGTTTAATTTGTAATATGTCCAAACCTCAAGGTAGTTTAGGATAATTTTTCCTTTTATTTATTCAGTTACATATACTAATGATAAATGCACACTTGATGTGTGTGTTAAATAAAAATAAAATATAATTTAATTATACATATACTAGTCAGTGTGGTGTATTTGATGTAAGTGCAAAATAAAAAATTAAAATACAATTTAATTACATATTTAAAGTATTTATTAGATTTTATACGTTATTATATATTTTCAATTATTTGTAATGTATGTATTTTATTAAATTTGTTATAAAAAATAGTTTATTAAAGATAGAATTATAAAATTAGCCAATAAATAAGAAATAAAAAGTTAAAAAGAAAGATAAAAAAGATATGTATATATATATATATATATATTGATAAAAGAGAGAGAGAAAATGGAAAAAGAAATAAACTAAATGAAGAGACCAAAGAGACTAACGTAGTTATTAAACCTCCCCCCGCCCCCCCCCCCCCCCCCCCCCCAAAACACTTTATTAATAGTATAGATATTTAAACCTTTTATCACAACAACTATAAAAAATTCAAATGAGACTTGATTATATAATTAAAAATGATAAGAAAAATATTATAGGATTAGGTTGAAAAGTGAGAGAGAAGAGAAAAGAGAAAGAAGAAAAATTGTTGAATAATTGAAAAGAGAGAGGAGAGAAGAGATTAAATGGTGGAGGGTAGGAGAAAGAAATCGAAAGCCAGACCAAAGACACTAATTAATTATTAGAGAGTGATGGTGTTTTATAAAAGTATATAGATACTAACACATTGCATATGTCATGTAAAAATGAAAAATTAGTTGATTATATACTCAAATTTAAAATATAAAATTATAAAAATTTATTAAATTTTATACATGTATATATATATTTTCTAATTATTTGTAATGCATTTCATGAAATTAATTTTAAAAAATAAAAATAAAAATAAAACCATATAATAAAAAAATAAGAAAGAGAAACTTTAACAAGAAAATTATATGATGAAAAAATAAATAAGAAAGAGAGATTTTAAAAAATTTATAAAAGAGAGATAAAGAACTTTAAAAAAAATTATAGAGGAGAGGGAAACAAAGAGAAGAGAAACTACAAAGACAAAGTGAAAAAAGAAAAAAAAAATGTTCATTCGTGGGGAGAGAAGATAAATAAGGGAGGAAAGATGCCAAAAACACCAAGACATCAAGGTAGTTATTAGGGCACATGAGTAGTTTATTAATAACTGGCAATTAGTTCATTCTTTATGTGAGTGTAAAATAAAAATAAAATATTATTTAATTTAATATTTACACTTTTTATATAGAATATAAATTTTTATCATAATAATTATAAAAATTCAAATAAAATTTAATTATTTAATTAAATAAATAGGAAAGAGAATATAGGGTAAGGTTGAATAGTGTGAGAGAAGAGATAAGAGAGAAAAAAAATCATTGAATAATTGAGAAGTTGAGAGAGAGAGAGAGAGAGATTACATGGTGAAGGGGAGAGGAAAATTACAAATTTCAAACTATACGCATAGTTTATGTATTTTTTTTAATTTTAAGAAACTTAACTCTTGCATTTTCTTCTTGAAAACCTTATTTTTATGCACAATTGTTTTTTTTTATGTCAACTAGAATGTTTACAAATACTTTTTTTTTTAATATCATTTTTGTTTGATTATTTTGTTTAATTATTTAAAATCGCCAAACCACATCAGTTCAAATTGAATCGAACTGCAGCAAAGCGCACATCTGGTTTCACCTTACAAGGCTGCAATTTAGAATTGAATTTTGAAAATAATACCACATATGACAATTTGGTTTTAAATTACTTGAAAAAAATCGAGACAGGACTGTGATTACCCTAAATGCATATGCAATGTTCAAATATATTGATTAATCTAGTTTTTAACTTTGATCTAATTATTTGTAAAAGTAAACTCAAAATCAAAAAAATTACAATTTACCTTGAGTATTTAAGATTTTTGATGGAAAAAAAAGGTTCATGAGATATTTTCTAAACCCATTTATTCATTTTAAGTTTATTTAATATTTAAAAAAGTTGCTCTGGATGAAATTCGGATCAAATTAGTAACATTTAATTGCAGTTTATCATAGAAGGGCGAAGTGAATATACTTAATTTTAAACTTAATTTTATATATTCATTGTTTGCATAAATTTCTCCCGGCCGCGCCGAGGTGGCCGCTCAGGGTTCGAACCGACCGAGTTCGACGGGAAAACAGCCGATTCGAAGTGAGCTTCTTTGTGCTCGGGTGCGGGCGTGCCAGTGTGCAGTAGCACACAAGTGGAAGTCTTATGGTTCAGAGTGAATGTGAGGTGGTTCGAAATGGAATTAATGGGAATCGAAATGAAACAGTGATGCGCCTAAGACTTCTATCTGAAAAGCGATTGAATTGGAGTAGGCAAACACTACCCCTGAGGTTCTACTTGCCTACAACTGAATGTAGGACTTAATAATTTAGCACTCTCAAAAATCGAAAAGGGTCAAAAAGCTTAAATCGAAAAGGAAATACATTAGAAGACGATAGCTACTTGCCATGTGGACCTTACAGTACTCGACTACATACACACGCATTGATGACTCGGGCCATATCTATGACAGAGATGCATTGAGCAGTCCCTAAGAACTCTAGCTACAAATCGGACACATTGATGACTCCGGCCATATCTACCTGTGGTTGTTTTCAGAGGCTGTTCACTCCGGCGAGCATTGATTGACTCCGTCTGCACTCCCCTTCATGCATGCGCTCGATATGAATGCTGGGTACCACTCCGCCGCATTGATATCTCACCTCGAACCGGGCCCAATCCGAGTGAGTGATGGCTACGACTTCGTGACGTTACGGAATGAGTGCATTGATATCCTCACTTCGAGCCGAATGAGGTATGGCTACAAACACCCCGTAGCGGTTTTCTACCTACTTGAACTAAAGCTATTCTTTGTTCATTTTAAGCTAAAAAAAAAATCAGAAGTGTAGACTTCTTGATTGTGAGAATGTTGTTGTAGTTGATTGATTGACGTTGTCTGTTTTCAAACGATGAATCCAACTCCCTTTTATAGGCCTCAAGCTGCAACTGCATCCCTTTATTTTTGGAGTTGGATGACTTTAAAAGACTTGATTATTTGAAATGAATGAACCTCCTTATTTGTTGCTATGACAGTTATGCCATCTCATTTGCATTTTAAATTTTCAGCAACACATGGTTTTATTTTAGGCATGTGCAGATGCCTATTTTTAGCCATTTCCTAACAACCCCTAATTGTGAGGGATTTGAATTTAAATATATTATTATACTTACTTTATTTTATATTTTTGGCCGATTGGGCCATGCCGTTATTTCATTCCGGCTTGGGCCTCCAACATGGGCTCTGTGAACGCGTCGAAGTGGCCTGGGCCTAATTAATTCATTTCAGCATGACGAAAAGGACCAAAATCAGCCCACTCCGAATTTATACAAAAATTTATTTTTGGGCTCAAACATTCATATATTGCGTTGTTTGATGTTTTCTCACAGTAGAAAGAGGCATTTGATGCAAATGAACAATGTAAGGGACAAGGTCAATCGAATCCAAAGTTAAAAATGTTGATGTGATTTTTATAATTAATAGTGCCAATTAATCAGCCGAACATGACTGGTCAATCCATTCAACTTTCAAGTAATTTGAAAATCAACTCTGACTTTTCTTTAAAAGATAACATTTTTTTTTTCATTCCATGGCGGAGTTAGGAAGATTATATAGTGAGATCATTATTTAATTATATATATTTTATATATTTACTATATATATTATATATTTTTTTTTGATCAATATTTATATTATATATATATTGTAAATAATAATAGATTTGATACTTGGACTCCATTACATAAAATTTTTATATCTTTTAAGTGAAGTCCAATAATAATAAAATTCAAAATTTATATATTTTTTAATATATAATATATAATATATAATTATAGTAGAATCTTTTATCTTTTAGTAGGGTAATTGGACTCCACTTTTTAGAACGTGGCTCTACCCATGTTTTCAACTATATATATATATATGTGTGTGTGTGTGTGTGTGTGTGTGTGTGTTAAAGAAAATTTGTGAATTTGCCTAGCCTAACTGGCTCTCGAATATCATGAAAGGAATGTGCGCCAATTGACGACAAGTCCACATTTCCCCTGCCTAGCTGCTGCACAATCGGATTGTATATGAGATAAAACTGTCAAATTCCGCTGGAAAATCCGTCAGAAAGTCACTGTTTTTTTTTTTTTGGGTGCAACCATTAGTTAATTATAATAATATGATATTTTTTAATACACTTGACCAATTTTTAACTCGAATCGAGTTGAAATCTTACCGAGCAAAGGAAAAATATTAATTCATTTATTAAATTTAAAAATGTAAAATTTAAATGCGCTTTCAGTAAATGATCTCAAATTGAATAAAAGTAACTTTATTCAGCCAAAAAAAAAGAATAAAAGTAACTTTATTTGTTTGTTCTTCAACACGAAATCTATATAAACTTTTCATAGCCCAAAATTAGGTGGACACTTAGCTTAGGATTTTGGAAAATTCTTACGCACATTCATTTTGCATTTTTGTTAGGGGTGAATGGTGATAATTGTATTGAGTTGGATGGATTTATATTGGGTTGAATGGGCACATATTGAAATTTTGTTAATTTAAATTCAACTTAATAAGTCTCAAATTCAATAAGCTCCGATTCAAATTTAACCCATAAATTATCGTGCCAACCTAATAATACAAAATTCATAACCCAAATCACATCAACCTGTTATCATAGATACATTTTCACTCATTAATTCACTTAAACGATAATTACATAAACAATCATACAATATAAACAGAGCAAATATCACAAAATAACATAATATATACTCATAAATCCCAAATTATAGATTATAAAAGTTCATGAATATTCATGACTTACAACTAGGTGACCATTGAGAGTTAAGACTATAGTGTTTTGGATCAAACAACTTAGAACCCTAGGTGATGAAATAGGAGAAAATTTTCTTTATTCCATTTGATAATTAAATGATAACACAAAAAACACAATGAAAACTACAGAACATTCAACATAGTACCATTTTCGCCACTGGAGTTGTAGCTCAGTAGTGGCTTTCGGATTGACACCAGTGGGGTCTTGAGTTTGAACATTCTTATCTGATTGAGTGTGTGTTTACATATGTAACGTTTTAGTTGATATCTATAAGGTGTTACAAGTTGATTGTAACAAGAAAAGGTAATTTAGAATATAATTTCGTGTTTGGTTGGATTGAATCGTGTCTATGGATTACATAATAATTTATCGGGAAGCTTCCATATAACCCTCACGTGGTTTCAAAATTTGGCTGAAAATCCCCTTCCTATTTGAAAATATGCAAAAAATCCCCATGTTTTCTAAAACCATGCACAAAACCCCCTTTCTGTCAGAAGATAACGGAGGTTGTATTGCACGCGTCTGGTCTGCAAAAATTATTGATTTTTGACACATTTTTGCAAGTATATTAACTAATACCCCCATGCACTTATACATTTCAATATACTTATACAATATGACAAATAAACCCCTTTAATTTGTTAAAATTTTAATTAACTCCCCTTTTCTTTTTATTCTTAAAATGTAAAATTGCAAACAAGCTCATTTTTATTTTTGTGGGTTATCCTTAAAATTTTATTTTCTTTATTTATGAATAATCAACAAAACAATTAAATGATTAAAAAAATCTAGAGATAAATTAGTTCATTTTTTAAATATGAGTACCCAGTTTATAAATAAGTTCTAATAACAATTTTTTTTATTTTGACTATTTAAAAAATTTATACTAAAAATTTTATTTTAGTTATTTTTAAAACTTTATTTATTTTTTCTTTAACAATAACCATTGAAACAACTAAATAATTAAAAAGATCAAAATATAGTTTATTTCTTATTTAAATATGCATACACATTATATTATTATCTTATATACATATTAATAAAAAATTTAATATTATTAGCTTTTATAAAAATTTGAAAGAAATTTGATTTTCTATTTTAATCTAATTCCTCCACACACACACACCCCTCTGCATCGTCCTGCCACCCGCCTTCCCCACCAAAACCACCTTCTTGTTGTTTTGTGTTCTTTGCTCACCACCGCACGACCACCCACAACAATACGACGGCATCACTATGTTCGGCTTATTAAGATTCATAAAAAGTCCAAATTAATTCAAAGATTCCCCTCCTATTTATCGATTAATTGAACCTTTGAATCCATAAACCCTAACTCATGCCGACACCTTCGATTCACCACCATCACCAAAAGTTTCATCAATTTCAAATCACAAGTAGAAGCAAATCAACTAACCCGTCATTTACAAGCCAAAATCCAAGTAAAACCATGCGATTTTAACCAAAAATTGTTGTCCCGTCACCACCACCAGACATCATTTTTAAGAGGAAAAAAAGAAAAGAAAAGAGGCAAGAGAATCGACGGATTTCTAGGGCATTTTTCTCGTCGTCGGCAACGTCGTCTTCCTCGCGACGGTGACGATTAAGTGGGTATCCTTTTGTGCGTGTGTGGTTTTTTGTGTTTTTGATATGTGTTAGTGTGTGTGTTTTAAAATATTTTACTTATATATTATTTTATTTAAGTATTATATTTTTATATTCAAGAATCAATCTAAACCGTTCATTTTTTAACTTAAGATTCAATGACTTCTATTAATAGGGCATAATGGGCATATTAATATAAATTTAATGCAGTTAATCTTAAACTAATTGAGGGAAAACACGCGTGGCTTTTTGTATATTTTTAAATCAGAAAGGACTTGATGCGGTCGCTTTTTGATCTGACTCCATGTGGGAGTATGACTCTCTCAGGATGATTATGCTGGTGGCCCACCTATCAAAGAGGGAGGAACGTACGTGAGACTAGTCAATTTTGCCCCGGTGTAGGTTCTCCGACGCTCAAGTCAGTTGAGGATAGAGTGAAGAAGATAATAAACAGTGAATATAATTTTCTTGTTTTGCAAGTAAGATGATTTAAAAGATGAATGATCCATTACCTCTTCGCGGGAGAGCCTTTTTCTATTTATATGCGAGATCCCATGATGTGACGTTGGTCAACCCTCCTAGTGCGTGAGGTACAAGTAGACGTGATTTTTGTCCCCTTTTAGACTCCCAAATACCGGCTGACTATATCTTCTCATTAATGAGGGGTCCAATTAGCATTTAATGTGTATCTTAAACATTTATGACCAAGGATTGTATTTATAACTAGGCATTTACTGCGCTGGAGACTGATGAGATAGACCCAAGTGCCACAAGGGCGCGTTAGCTGGCGGTAGGTACAAGGCTTGTCATCAGTCGCCAACTGGGCTTTTCTTGTTGGCTGATGAGCTTGGCAAATGCTAAGTATGGGGTTTGCGCCCTCGACACAACTGTGTTCGAGGACCCCTCAAACCATTAAACCACCCACACCTTAGTGCTGCGGGCCCAACTTATGAGGCCTTGAGGATTCTAGGTGTCCCTCGTGGCTTTTTAGTCCTAAACTTGGAATAATAAGCCTGGGGGGAAGTACCTCCCTCCTCGTGCCTAGCACTTCAGGATCCACTTTTTACGCAGACACACTCTCGAAGACCTTGAGTCACTTTGAGGGCATCGATTCTCACCCTTGGTGAGTCATGGCTTACAACCTCATTTGAGGGCAGCCTATCAGGTCGAGGGCTCTGCGGCCCCACACTTGGCATTTGGACTAGCCCATCCTGACTGACACATTGAGAAGAGGTGGCACTTGGTACATCAGCACTTTTCAGTTAAATTTCGAAGCTACAGAAGATTATATGGAATTTTCTTTAAATTATTGTGTAACCCACAACTGAATCTAGACCCACTCAAAATATTTATATTTCTTATCATGCTGATCTATTATCGACCAAATCCAATAATATCAAACTCAACACCCATACATGTTTATAAAAGACTAGAAAAGTGGGCACTGCGCAATGCACAGTAAGCAATGCCCAATGAAAGAATGTGAAGGGAAAAAAGTGAAGCGCTTATATGTTGTATGTAATGTTTCATATGTTTGTGCATATATTGAGTGGAGATTCATTCAAACACGAACTATAGAAAATACAAAAGTTAGAGGTTCAATTATCGTCAATAGATGCTTACATAATTATATATTTACATGATTTGTTAAGCTTGGATCTAGTTTGGAGGGACATTAGATGGGAATGAACGGGTGACATTGGGTTTGAAATTGGAATATGTAGCTTCACCAAATTTAACGTTAGTGGAAGTAGAGCCCACAACATGATCAATATCAGCACAAGTATGCGAACCTATAATTTATAAAGAAAAGAGAAGGCGGATAGAAAAATAAATATTGTTGTATTTCGAATGTAATGAAATTAGTTGAAAGTTGAAATGAAATGGTGAGTGTGTTTAGTTTAGCTTTCTTCGACATTTGTTTTTGGTGAGAGTTGGTCAGCCCCAAGGAATGAAGATGCAGTGTAGTGGTATTCAATTCCGTAATAGGTGAGCGTCAATCTTTTTTTAATTTGGATGATGAAGTCTTTTCCATTTGAGCGTTCACTAATGGAATTGCAATTAACGTTTTGGTCCTGTATTGCAAGGAAGTGGGAAATTTTATTATAAGAAAGGCATGAGCATGTATAGAATGAATGTTATATGTATGATAAAGTGATAATATTATAACCTCATCGTCAAGTTTCATTAGCTTGAGTGCTGATAGGAAAAAGCCATTTATGAAAAGAAAATGACAATGAGAAACGACAGACATACGAATTAAATTATTAGGTAAATGAAGAGAAAGCACTTACAAACCGCAAAGTATTAAGCAATTGAACAAGCTTGTTAGAACAAAATTTGGGTTGCAACAACCCTTGTATTTTGTATAAACTGGGAAGATGAGAAAATAAAATCAGAAGCTTAATTATAGAAATGAAAGAAACAAGTTGAAATCAATGAAAAAGCTGCGAAAAGAATTTGTAAATATCGTTATCCCATTCTTAAACATTGTGCTAATTTGAATATAATAGAGTTTGCATTGAGATGCCTTTCAACAAGACAAATCAAACTACATAATTAAGTTCGTAAAAAACAGAATTCATTTTCTAACAAAGCGGCTTGATATAACAACTTGTATGATCTAGATTTTGATGTAGTACATTTAATGTATCGAAGATTGGGTGAAAAATATAGGTATCAATAGTATTCATATTGTTACAATTTAGGGTAACCGGCAAAAATGAATTGTGGAGATTGCTAGAAAAGCATTGTTTTTTTTTTATAGAAGTCGGTCATGGAAGGAACAAACTGGTGCGTACGAAAATCTCTTCCTTGGTGAAATTAAACAAAAATATTTATGTTGTATGAATACTTATGACTTATACGACATTCATGAATAGCAAAATGACCATAATCAATGAAGTATTAAATTTCGTTGGAATACCAATACTGATTTGAGAAATCAAAATGTTGGAGCTATAAGAATGCACCGTACATTTTCGAACGTAGAGTAAGATAACTACAAAAAAAAAAAATCAAAATATTATTAAATATGATTATAAATGAATATTGATTAGAAAATTTTGAATGTGAAGATAATTACTGAGAATGTAACATAATTTAAGATGCTGGCGATTTATTTTAACATTTGATAATAATTGCTTTCTCTTTCTATTCAAAAGGAGGGAAGAAAGTGAAGAGTAAGAAATGTAACGGATTGACAACACAATATTTGGAGCAAATAGTAACTAGGAAATTAAAAACAACAATATTTGGAGCAAATAGTAAGCAAGAAATCAAAAAATTTGAAACAAAAAATAAGTCAAGAGGGAAAAAATATTACACACACACACACACATATATATATATATATATATTATCTAAATGTAATATAATATGACTATGATGGGTTGTCTGACATCAAGAAGCAATCAAGTATTATCATTATAATTAGAATGACAAATTATATTGAATTTTGTCTTGCCAGGCTATTCTTGTAAACTAATGGATAACAATGTTCTCACTTTGAATTCTAAATAAATATAGAACGTAAATCGTAACTATAAGGTTTTCATCAGAACAGGAATATAAGCTTCATAAGTTCAATAAATTTCGAATAATTAATGAGGGCTACATAAAACATAAGATAAGATTATAAAATTTATAGAGTGTGATTTACTGACAAATATATATATATATATATGTGTGTGTGCGTGTGTGTGTACATGAATTAGCAAATGATAGCATTTATATTTTTATGAAATTAAATAAAAATCAAATTAAATAAATCGAAGTTATAAAATGCTAAAGCTAGTTTTTTTTGGTTATTATGGCTTTCTTTTATAAATTGGCTTCGTATTATTTGAGGTTGGATCGAGTTACTGAGTTTATAAGGTAAGTATAATTATTTGTGTGGTGAAATTAATCGGACATGAATAATTTTGATTAATTGCCTCTAAGCCCTAAAAAATTATAAACTATTTGCTAATAAATTATATGTGTATGTATTGAATAATCAAAATATAGCATGTACGTAAATGTGATTATAAACTTGGTTAAGCATGAATAAACCATATAATATTAATTTCACTCACCAGTCAAGTATTTACATATAAAATTACCATTGGTTAAACTGAAATACATGGGTATGGAATTACAAAAATTCACACATATCAATATAAAAATATTAAATGATATATTGATTTATTAAGATTGCATAGATGCTAATTTAAAAGAATATTTAAGGTAAATTAGACTTTATTAATGCATTGATTCCTAAATGTGCATGTCTTATCAAATTTCTAATGCCTTTATTGCTCAGCAGAATCTTTCTTTACCGTTTTTAAGGGCCAATTCACTGGATCACTTGCTTTAAAATTTTACACTTTTATTTTTTTTTCTTTCTAATTTTAACTTTAGCCGTGAAACGTTAATATCTTTTTCTTGGTTTTAACGTTCTATCAAAAATAAATAAATAGATAGATAAATTGTGTGACCCACTTATTAAAGGCTACTAAGGAAATACGTAGAGAAAGTCAGATATTGCTTTTCTTGTGAACAACTGTGGTCAGTCTTTTGTTACCCATCTCAGACATTCTTCAGGTTCCAGAACCCAACCTCCGCCCAAAAACAAAACAACTCAGGTGTAACGGCAGGGCTGGTCAATCACACGCGAGTCGCTGATCTCTCTCTGCCTCCTCCTAATCGAACGGCGTCCTCTGCTCTCTCTCACTCTTTCGCCCACTGCTCTATCTCTTCCTCCTCCTAATCGAACGAAGTGTTGTGCTCTCTCTCTCTTTCCCCCAAAACCAACGGCGGCCTGCAACTCTCTCTCCAATTTCTCGTCTCTCTTCATCCTCCTAATCGAATGGCGTCCTCTGCTCTCTCTCTCTCTCTTTCGCCCACTGCTCTCTCTCTTCCTCCTAATCGAACGAAGTCTTGTGCTCTCTCTCTCTCTATCCCCCAAAACCAACGGCGGCCTGCAACGATCTCTCCGATCTCTCTCTCTTTCTCGCAGATCTAACCGTGAGGGGTCACGATATCTGCCATCTCACGCGTGTGGATCTGGGATTTTGTGTGCATATTGGGCTCGTTCAGTGGTGGGAGGGGCGGGGGTCCCTGCAGCCGGTGGACGGTTAGGTGAGAAGCCAGCGGCCGGTGGCGGGTTAGGGGGGGTGGACGCTGGAACAACTGATATGGACTTTTGGCTTAAGTCTTCGAAAATTTTGCCCCATTTTTTTTGAGATTTTCTTGCGGGCAGAGCATAGATAATGATTTTTTCACTTATGACGGAGGTATGTTTTCCTTCTATTGAAGAGAAATGGGTTGAGAAGCCGGGGTTGGGCGGCAGCTTTGGGGGGATGGCCGGACGGAGGGTGTGATTTTGGGGTACGTATT
This sequence comes from Petrea volubilis, assembly GCA_026212405.1. NCBI lineage: Eukaryota > Viridiplantae > Streptophyta > Magnoliopsida > Lamiales > Verbenaceae > Petrea > Petrea volubilis. The sequence goes on from CM047886.1 coordinate 13,886,136, forward strand.
GCTAAAATTTGACCAAATTTTGTGGGCTTTTCTTTGATTTTACTTTGAAAAGAAAGCATAAAACATGAAAATGTATTTGTGTGAGGAAATTAACGAGTCGACTTGCCTCGACAAATCAACTGGAAGATGGAGCAGAGGCTGAGATCAAACCCTGCTCCCCTCGACTGTTTGCTTTGGGAAGAAGTTTGATTTGGGAAGAAGTCGGTCGAAGGATGAGGCGATAAATTAGCCAGGAAAATCAACAAAATTAGAGGCAAGGTCAAAGGGGGATTAATTGTGCTCATCAGGAGTTGGGATAAAATCAAGCGATCTGGAAAAAATCATGACAAATTACCCGGTCATTTTGGCTTCTAGTAGAAGTGTGGTGTGTCGTTGACTCGTTGTTTTGTGGGAGGTTGAATCTCCTGTATTTGTTGCCTTAATTAGAGTTTGTAACCGGGCGACGAAATTAAATCCGACATTCAGACCTTCGCCCTTATTAGTAAGAGCAGTAATAAATAAGGCATATCAAATATTAAATCAATCTATTAATATTTATCATTTGAAATTTGCAACCCACAAATATATATGGACATGTATGAGAAACAGATCTAAGAATATTCATGAAGTACTTTCGCAAAAACCAAGCTAAACCCCTATCACATCAGTTATTACAACAAATCATATCTAATTTGAGTACTGTTGTTCAGTCTTAATCATTGTATTCTGTATATAATGGAAATTACAATTCAATTTCATATTTATTGTAGATTATCAAATTAAATCTAATTACTTTCGCTAAAGTTCAAGCTACGATTTTTATGTAGGGGCCAAACCGCCAAACAGGGTGGCGTTCTGGTGGCTTTAAAAGCATGTGGGCTTGCATTAAATCTGAAAAATGGAATGACAATCGAGAGTCATACTCGGGATTGTGTGTTTCAAAATCATCCGTGGGATTAAAGCTGATGAAGTCTCAGATACGGAATGCCTGAAAGAGATTGGCTTGCATTGACCTTGACAATTTCGTTGTTGTTCTCGTCAAGATTGTCTCTATATTTAACTGGCACGAAGCTGCCCGTGAATTTCCCAAGACGTGAGGATGATGTAATTTTCATATTAGTTGGTGTTATTAGCGTGTTGCACCACAATTGTAGCTTGTACTACGAGCATGACTTGAAATGCAAGAACTAAATTTTCTAACTTTGGAGAGTTGGGAGACATAATGAAGACTTGGGCCTTCGTCATATGTTTACTGTTGCTCGGCTTTGTTGTTCACTCATATGCTGATGCGGACACGGTCTCACTGCCGGATAATGGCGATAAGAGTATTATCAACATCGGTGTGATTGTTGACATGGGATCACGGGTGGGGAAGGTCGTCCGAAGCTGCACTACGATGGCTTTATCGGACTTTTACGAAGTCAATAGAGGGTACCGAACAAGAATTTCTCTTCATGTGAGAGATTCCAAGGGAGACTCTTTACATTGTATTGCTGCTGGTGAGTTTTTTTTTTTTTTTTTTTTTTTTATCGCTGCAATTGTTGTCTTCTTGTTTGTTGGTGTATACTACAAGGGAAGAATGATGAAGGAGCCCGTGAACCTGGGGAATTGCCATGCCAAGAGTCAAAAATCTATACCTTGGATTTCAATTCAGTTGTGTAGAAACTGTTTATAAGTTCTTCTCATATATGATCTTGCGCTTCCTGCTCTGCTAAAGTTTTGTTTAAGTATGTTTGTTGATAAGTTGCAACCTGTGAATTTTCATTTTTTTTGTTTACAAATATGAGTTGATGTTTTTACTCAGCGTGCTATTGCCCAAGTTTAATTCTAAAATAGTACAAGAGTTATTATTTCCCTCAATGCATACCAATTTCATTTATGGGCTTTTCTTTCCCAGAAGCTATGCATGGTGAGATGGCTATTATATTTTCTATACTTGCTATCATTTACTGCCGGCATGAGTTATCTTTTAGTCCAATAAGATAATAGGCTGAACAGGGCTACTTTATTTCATATACTATAAAATTGCTCTCGAGAGCAGTTGATATGATTTAGCACATCAAAGGATTTGAATGACTTGGAAATGCTTTATCAGGTTCTTTAATTTAATTACATTCTCGGTACACATTTAGGACAATGGATGAGTTTGATATACATTCTGCTGACAGAAGTCTTGATCTTTCGGATGTGGACACAGATCATTAGATATAATATTCTATGCATTATTCCTTCATTTCTTTCAGGCTAGTAGTTGGTTCTGCTTCTGTGCAAGGACGGTAAAATAAGGAATACCAAATATCCTAACATTGTATTCATTTCGTTTAAATTCTCGATTGCCAAAAATGCAGAGTGCTTCTTGTTTTTATTTCAGGGAAAAGATTAAAAACTACCTATATTTCCTGATTACAGAAGAGCATGTAATGTAGAAATAAGCGCTTGCTTAAAATATCCTGACCCAGGATTGCCTATTATTTCTGATGCAGCTCTTGACCTTTTGGAGAATGTTGAAGTACACGCAATCATAATTCCGAAAATATCGAATGAAGAGTTGTTTCTGGCCAGGCTAGCGGACAGAGCTAATGTTCCATTATTGTCGTTCTCTCCGATATCATCATCCACTGAGCATCCTTATTTTATTCAAGTTGCTCAAGATGAGAACACTCAGTTCCATGGCATTGCTGCCTTCCTAGAAGCATTCAAGTGGAGAAGCATTGTGTTTCTGTACGAGGACACTGCTGAGGCCAGACAAGCCCAAAGTTATATACATGAAATATTACAGGAGAATCACTTGGATGTTGCATATCAATTTTTCATTTCTCTTCAGGCCACGGATGATCAAATTGTCAATGAGCTTCGTAAGCTTATGAAGATGAAGTCTTCGATAATTTTGCTGCACTTGTCACCTTCTCTAGCATCTCAAGTATTCGTGAACGCAAAAGTGTTGGGGATGATGAGCAAAGGGTTTGTGTGGATTGTGACTACAAAAACCATGAATTTCTTGGATTCGTTGGGTTCTTCAGTTTATGAGTCAATGCAAGGAGTCATTGGTTTCAAGTCTTATATTTCTGCATCAAGTAAGATCCAAAATTTAACGTTCAGGTGGAGAAGGGAATTTGAACGGACTGAATCTAATGTGAAACTCAGGGAGTTGGATCTGTTTGCTATATGGGCATATGATTCTGCTTGGGTTTTAGCAGAGGCAATTGAATCTGCAGGAATAAAACCCTCCCAAAATTGGGCTGAATGTGCAGGACAGAAGCAGTTGGATTTAGCTCGATTAAGAGTTTCCAATAGCGGTTCAGCCATCTTGAGCAAGATTACAAGCAGTAACTTTACAAAGTTAGTGGGCAAAAATCACCGCCCTCATATCTATGAAATACTAAATATATTAGGTATAGGGGAAAGACGAGTAGGTTACTGGACGTCTGCGTATGGACTCACTAAAGAAATAAATCCATCCATTAATTCTTCATCTAACATTCTTGAAACTATTATCTGGCCAGGATTCTCCTCAATGGCTCCAAGACGTCGGCTGGTCCAAACGAGTGGAAAAACCTTTCGAATTGGAATCCCATCAAATGGGAGGTTCCCAGAATTGGTAGGCTTGCATCATGACCCACAAAATAATGTAATAACTTACAGTGGATATTGTATGGATGTATTCCATGCCGCTGTTGACCGGTTGCCCTATGATATATTTTTTGAATATATCCCTTTTGCAAATCACAATGGAAGTTACAACGACCTTGTATATCAGGTCTACCTAGAGGTATGTTTCTGTTCAAGTTGTTTAAAAAAAGTCACTAGGGAAAATTCTCACCATTTCCAGCAGGGTTTTGGTGTTGTATCACAACCAGGCCCATCTGAACACGTTCCTGTTATATAAATTGCGTTATTGGCATCTTAAGCTGCCATTTTAGTTTTTTTTGGAACATTTCTGTTAGCAGACTGTATAATAAGAAAGAAGCCCCTCTACGCATATTGCACTGTCCTTATAGATTTGAAGGAGAATAGTGAAATCATTAAATGCTCCTAGTCATGTCAAAATTGTTTCTATGTAGAAAAAATTGATAAAACTAGCCACTTTGGATAGATGTCACTCTTTCAAAACCATAAATAATTCTGGGACACTCCATCAGAAGGATAGAGGTACTTCGTTTTTTCTTGGCACTGTTTTGAAGTGTGCAGATATTAAGTTAATTCTTTTTCCAGTTCAAGTTCTTCTCCTCACATACTGTTTCAGTGTTTCATGAAATGAATTATTGTGCTTTATGACAAAATATGTTGGAACTAGGGGGATTAAATAAATATTATAAATGCATTGTTTCTCTTTCATTCAAGTACTTCTCTCAGATATTATGTTTGCTTCATAAATGGTGTAGAAGTTTGATGCTGCTGTGGGGGACATAACTATTCTCTCCAATAGATCAGAATATGTTGACTTCACGTTGCCTTATACTGAGTTAGGTGTGGGGGTTGTAGTAAAATTGGAGGATAAAGACGCCTGGTTCTTCTTAAAGCCACTCAATGGAGATCTATGGATAACGATTGCCTGTTTCTTTCTCCTGACCGGATTTATTGTTTGGCTTGTCGAACATCGTGTCAATGAAGAATTCCAAGGTACTCCTGCTCAGCAAATTGGGACTGCATTGTGGTTTGCTGCTTCAACTCTTGTTTATGCTCATAGTAAGCTTTCTGTTCTGCTGTTATTGTCAAATGTCAAGCAAAACTGGAATTTTGAATTTGAGATATTCATCTACTTTAATTTTTTCCCTGTTTATGAACAAAAATAGCAGATCCATTCCTGGACATAGGGCATAACATCGTGCATCTTTACAGGAATTGATTTGTACCATTCATCATGTTACTGATATTTGCATCCAGGGTGCATTTCATATGTTTGAAATGTTTGATGGCGCACAATCATTCTTATATTGTTGGGAACGACATTCTTGATTGTTTAGTATTCACTAGTGAAGTGAAAAGGAGATGAAATTGCTAATTGCCTCATTTGGTTTTTCGGTTATGTCCACATAACTTGAACACCAAACCTGGCAGCTGGACACATAATTTCCTGGAACCTAAGGTATTAAATTCTAACTTTGGATGTAGTCCAGAATTATCCACAAAACGTCTGTTAGGCATATAGATTTACTTGTATCTCTTCCCGGAGTGACAACAAATTAGCTCTAGATTTTTTCCCAAAGCAACTGAGATCCAGTTGGCTCATTACCTGGTTAGATTGATCTACTTGTCATTATGCTACCATGAATAAACCGCTGTTCCCTTCCAGTTGTGGTGATGGAATAGTGTAGCAAACGGATGGAAATGATTATGAGCTTGGTAGCTTAACAAAGGTACCACGAGTTAACTTTGGGTTTACAAAACTCTGTCTCCAAAGCTTTATCCTATACCCTGAACTGCTCCCCAGACATTTACAAGGATGCCTCTTTAGCTCCCGATGGAGAGAAGGTGAAATTCTTCATCTTAAGCAAGCTACTTTCAAAGAAAGTCAACTGCATCAGCTCAACTTATTTTTATTTTAGGGAAACAGCTTAAAGGATTACATCCTCCTCTGGCTTGCCATTAATACTTCTACATAATGACCGCACCCCTTATCTAAATGTGTCCAAACCCTTTTTCTTTCAGGTAATTTGTTCATGAAGTCAGAGCTGTTAATTAGGTCAATCTTAGGACAAGTTGGAAGCTGGAATTGTGTTATCTTCATACTCATCAAATTGACCTTCCTTTCCAAAGGCAGCAAATCAACGGACCACCAACAACCGTAGCATTCCACAATTGCACATCAACAAGGCTTAGAGTTGTGTCAGCTAAGATTGCCTTAGAAGTGATGTGAAATAATTAAGTTCAACTCTTTTTCATGTACTATTTTAGGTTGGGCTCGAGCACCTGGCATTAAATAATAAATTAGGTACTCCTAGTCCTGGATAATATTTGTTTGATATTAAATATATTAAAATAAAGAACACTAAAAAAATATGCAGACTCAACAACTTAGTGAAAACTTAACAGCAGGGTTATGTGAACATGAGGGAATTTAGCTTTTCTTGAAACAGAGGCGCACTCAGCCACTCTAAGAACACACTCTGGGGGAGAATGTGAGCGCCCAAAGAGCTTTAGTTTTTTTTAGGTTCCAGTTAGAAATCATAACAGGAAGATGAACCACATTAGAAGTGGTATATGGATGCAAATTACTGAGATATAGTTTACAGAAATTATTTACGTATTGTGAGTTATGTTTCGTTTGCTTTTGCAGGAGAAAACTTACGAAGTAATGTCGCCAGATTTGTTGTCGGCATATGGTTGTTCGTAGTCCTGATTCTGACGTCCAGTTACATTGCAAAATTGAGTTCGCTTTTGACAGTTGAACAGATTAAGTTAACAAAAGGCGATTACTTGGGGTACTCAGCTAATTCTTTTGTACGGTCACTCATCGTGAACAATCTGAATTTCAAAGATAATAGGCTCCAGCCTTTTCAGTCTCCCGAGGACTATGATGAGGCTTTAAGAAAAGGAAGTAAGAAAGGTGGTGTTGGTGCTATAGTTGAGGAACTACCTTATCTGAAAATATTCATTGCAAGGTATCCACATGAGTATGCCATCGTTGAATCCACAATGACAACAAACGGCTTTGGTTTTGTAAGTATCCATCCTTCCATTAAAATTTATGTATTTACCGAAAACCTTTTCTCCTACGTATTTGTAAGGAAGGAGGAGATATCTTAGTCGGGGAAATCCTAATATTAGAAGAGAGAGAGAAAATAAAACTGTTTTTCAGTGTTCATTTTTGTTTGACTTTGTTTTTGACTTATTTGTATGTTTGATATATGACAGGCTTTCACGAAAGGTTCAGAATTGGGCCGTAATATCTCTATAGCAATTGCAGAACTTAGAGAAGAAGGAAAGCTTCAGGAAATGGAGAAGAAATGGTTTTCTAGTCAATCATCATCATTATCTCAGGACACTGACCAGCCTAGTACGCCTAACACTCTCGGTCCAAAGGATTTTTTTGGTCTGTTCGTTTTGAGTGGGATATCTACATCTATAGCTTTGCTCATTTTTCTTGTCTTCTTAATTCGGGAAAAATTGTCAATAAGCTACTATATCTTAAAAGTGTGGGCTAGAGGAAAACTGATATTCATTTTGAGATACTTGCAGCCCCGGAAGGTTAATATTGTCGATGGGCTAGCTGCTGGCTAATGTAAGTATATTGATATTTTTTTTTCTTGTAATAACTACTAGATATGTTTCTGGTAATGATGGTCGTCGTTTGAGATAGATTTCATCTCTTGTCCTGTTGTGTTGGTGAAGTGAACGTTTCATGGAGAGCAATATTGGCTACTACCAAGAAGAGTTATACAAAATAGTTGATTGTCGAACCAAGATAAACGATGTCATAAGTCAGGGAAGGTTTCAGGGAGGCAGGCAATGAGACAACCACAAGTTTGTTTTTTATTTTTGTCTTAGTGATGTTTCTTGAGTTGGGAAGGTGAAGTAATTTGGATCTTGCAATCAGGTATGAAAGTAACATGAACACGAGTTGAGGTGGTATTTTCACTTTTGCACTACCAATAATATATCATATAAATCCCTTCTCCTAGGTTTGAATAGTTGCAACTGAAAATGGGTAAGCAAATTCTTCTTTAGAGGTGGCAAGTTTCAGCACAACCCGTTGACACATAATGAAATTGCACAATATTATTGGACTCGGGTCATGGGTATGGCTTTGAGTCGATCACGGGTCAACACGATTAAAAATATGAAATATTTGGATGGATTCACAATGAATTATAAATGTATACTAATCAGATATATTTAGTGAAAAAAGAGTACTTATTTTTCCCACAAATACAATGTCAACAGTGACAATATAGTGTTTAAGTTGTCATCATTGATAATTAGTAACATATTTATATTTATATGTTGTGACAATGAAATTTTATTATAAGATTATGAAGACAATTTTTCTTGTCACCAAGTTGAGGGTGGAGGCAAATCTGCAAAGGCTCATTATGGGGACAATCCTCCCAAATTATTATTTATATACGGCAAATTTTGGCACAACATATTATCACAATTTGAAATAGCACAATATTATATTTAAATGATAATACTTGTTATTTTTGTCTCTAATTAAATTTATTAAGTGATAACAACTTTTATGACTTTGTCACAGTATGACTTTAATGATTAACAAAAAATTAATGTTTTAATTATTATCATTGATAATTAATAACACACTTTGTCATTATGAGTTCGCAACAAGATCCCTATTGTCAATAACGTACACTCTTGATTTGATCATAGTCTGCTTGCTTTTTTGTTGTCTTTATCTTTTGTTTCCTTTAACAACGTACGTACATGGAACAAAAAATGTGCTAAATTATATTCTTTTGTCATAGAAATGTTTGATCATATTATCATTTATGCTGTATGATATACGTACAAGGAGTTTGTTCACCAAATTGTATCAATTTTGATTGAATTCTAATTTTTAATAATTTATAATTGTTTTAATTGAATTACAAAAAGAAAAAAAAAATGATGATTGTTGGCTATTGAATTTGATTAATTGGATACAACTTGATTGCTTATAGATCCTTGTAACCATTTTCGTTGATTATAGCAAATAGTTTGTTTTTATAGTGTAAATCCATTTGAAAGTCCACTTAATTATGTAGCTACTAACGATCGTCCCTTCTCACATACATCACTTCACAAAATGTGAGATGCAATGCAATAATCTCATAATGAATTGGAATAAGATTGAATTTCCCTAATTTATTGATAAAAAATGTTATTTTTGCATATTTTACTTATATATATATATATATTTGTATATGTATTTTTTACTATCACTAAATGTAGATCACGAAATAGTAGAAACGACAATGATTTTTTTTTGCCTTTTTCTGATTGAAAAAGAGAAGAGAAAAAAAAAAAAGCCAATGAATTTTTGCGGTGGGAAAAGTTTAAGCCTTGTGGTTCCGCTTTAAAAAGAAGAAAAAAAGGGAAAAAGAAAAAGGAAAAGAAGTGAGAAAATTAAAGAGTTTTTCTCATGGACATCTTTGTGTTAAGTCTAATTAAATTAAAAAATTTCATGACATAAAAATTAATATAAAAGATACTGTGAAATATGAAAATTACCAGCGAAAATCCATGATCGATAGTGTTATTTACACAATATTTCTGCATGTATAATAGTATTTTAGACTTGCAAATATATTCTTATAATCTTGTGTTAAATTTACAAACCACCCTCTATTAATTCTAATTAGCACTAAAAACTCCATGTTAAAAAATTAGTTTAAAATCTCTCATGCTTTAAAAAACTACCACACCGCCCCTCATGTATCACAACTCTTGTGTCTTGTGAATTGGCCGCAAATGTGAATGTAAATTCATAACATTAAATTTAGAATATTTATTTAAATAAATAATCACAGTTTTTTTTAAAATATATTACATAAAATTTTTATGATAATAATATTACAGAGGGAAAAACAAAAAGAATTAATATTGTTGATAAGTCAATCTAAGTAGGTGTTAGTTGTAATATTAGTATGATTTCAAGGAGTTTTTGATAATTTTTGAAACCACAGAGGATTTCTCATAAATTAGCCTAATTTCAGGGGTGGTCAGTGTAAATCATTTAAAAAAAAGGAAGGGGTATTTTCAAAAATTGAAATAAGTTTGCAATATGAGTATAACTTCAGAGGATTTTTGATAATTTTTAAAAAAGTAGAGAATTTTTTATAAATTAACCTAATCTCATAGGTGATGAGTGTAATTCGCCCTATTATATATATATATTTCTATACCTATCCTGTGGGTTGACTTTGTGCAAAATTGCTGGTACTATATTATGATCCTTCAATTCCTGGAAACAGAATAGAAACTACTGTGAAATTTCCTTGGTTAAGTTAAGATCATTAATATATAATTAGGTATGAAATATTAATTATTCGACCAATTTTCGAGAAATATTTGGTTCCGATGGAGCAGATGAGAATGAAGAACCATAGCCTGATTTGCTTAGTATTGATACTATTACTGGGCCTTCTACTAATGAATCAAATATTAGTACAAAGCTCCCATTTAGCAGGATCGTGTGTGGAGAAGCCTAGTTTTCGACCATGGGAATTTGGTCTCTCTGGTGCTACTATTTTGTCTCTTTCTAGCATAAATTTGAATCTCATGTTGCAATTTTCTTTTTTCCAGATATATATATATATATATATATATATATTTTACTTTTAAATTTTAGCTTAATTGCAATATTTTTGCGTTAGCAGGAGATGGCAATTTTTCGGAAACTTTGGCCGGAGCAACGGAGTGTCAGACGCAGGATATTAGCATCCTGAATTGTTCCGGCGCCATGGTGAGTGGGTCATCTCTTACCCGGTCTGAATATTCTATTACACTTTCATTCAACATATTTTGTTATACTCATCATGTATTACGTTTGAAATAAGAAAAAAAAAAAAAAGGGTATTATGATATAGAGGAAAAAAATTGCAAACTTTTATTTTCTAATTTCGACCGCTCATCAATACACATCACATGTGTTAATGAATGAAATATATATATATATATATATATATATGCATTTTTCCTAAATTGTCATTATAGAAATATCATTAATTGTTAATATGGACATCGTGAAAATCGTATTTGTGACATAACAACATATCTTGTCACTAGACATAATTTCTTTTCTTTTATTTTTTTATAGGAAATGCACATAATTTGTGTACAACTTTTACATTATTACTTATCATGCTGTTACCATTTTTTTTTTTGGTCCTTGTAGTGTTTTTAGAAGTACTTTTATTTTATAAAACTGTCCAAGTTATACATTAAAATAGCATTTTGATGTAAAACTTTTATTACTACTTTTAGAAAAATTAGTTAATTGATCAACAGAAACGGAAGCATTGATGAAGATGGTACTTTCATGTTTTGAGAATACTGAGAATAAGCTTGGGCTCATTCTTGTATGATACACTTCAATAGGTTAAAGCTAAGCTAGTTAAATATTTTTATCAATGATAAAGATCTATAATCCTGAGATGGCCTAATATGATATTAAAAAATGGGACAATTTCACTCACATCCATTGAATTTAGGTAAAATTACAAATAACTCACTCTTATTTTTAAAATTACCAACACCCCCTACTATTTGCTGTCGTTTAACAAAAAACCCAATCTGTTAATAACTTTTAAAATTACCAATAACTATCCCATATCATAGTAGTCACCCTAATCACCAAGATGTGTGATTCGTCAAACCCAACAAAACCCCTCAATCAATTTTGTGATTACATAAACTTTTGCGAAGTAATTTTATTTTATATCAGAACAACCATTACCATATAATTCAACACCATCACTATTTTTTTCTTTCCGAATTGTTTTCATATATAACTTCTACATCTCGAACTTGTTAAAACAATGCGAATTTCATCTCGAAACACCACTAAAAACATACGAAATACAATTCATAATTACGTCTCACATTGATAAATAATGAATTTTGTTAAACATACACATACCTTAGAGGGTATTTGTAAGTTTTAAAATAAGAAAGGATTATTTGTAATTTCACTTGAACTCAGGGGAGGTGAGTGTAATTGTCTCTTAAAAAGTTGTTGGATAAATAATTTAGTCCAGAATCTCTTGTAGTTAATGCTTATACAAATGTCTTAAATAGTCAAGTTTACTAAACTTAAAATTAATGTGTATTAATATCTATACACGTATTAATATCTATACACTTTTAGTTATTTTACTAAACATGATTGGCTGATGACTAATTAATCAATGTACAATCATTTGAACCTTCATCCCATTAAACATGGCCTAATTAAATTGATATCTCTAAATGCAGGATGGCTTCGGCATGATGGCGGCGCTAGATGTTGGCCCCCTACAAAGACGCAAGCACTGGAGGGGGGTGAGTACGCGTACGTGTAGTATATTTTGTTAGTAATCGAGAATGATTTGAGTTTTAAATAAATCGAGCCCAGAGTTTTATTTTTCTCCTTTAAAACGAATTAATCTCATACATGGGCCAAGAAGTCGCTTACGGCCGTCGTGCTAAGATGTCACGACGTCCTTCTTGAAATAATAGTACTATAAAATTAAATAATTATTATGATTGCAAAAATGTTCAGAACTTCGAATTTAAAAAAGATAGAAAAAAGTGGGATATTATTATTTATAAGCTCCAGTTCCCCCTTTCCAAGTTTATGCCGAACTCAAATATATATATATTTTTATGAAAAATTTGAATTTTGCACCTTCCCCCACTCCCAACAAAATTTTTTGGCTCTGTCCATCCCAATTTATTAGAAAAAAAAAAATTATTAGTGACAAGATATAAAAGTGACAATATAAAAATTGTCACCAATAATTATATTAAGTGATACTTTCTATTTTGTTACTAATTAAGTTCTTTTTTTGTGACAACAACTTTTTGTCATAATATTAACCAATGGTAATGACAATTAATATTTTAGTTGTCACAATTGATAATTAGTAACAACTTTTTGACAAAAAAAAAATTGTCATTAGGATTTTATCAAAAGATTTCATTGGTTTTTTTTTTTTTGAGTAAGACAAAATTTCATTGTTAAATTGTCACTATAGATATAGCACTAATTATCAATCTTGCACTATACTATCACCTTTTTACTCCATATTGTCACCATTGACATTGTTCGAACTATATTTTGTGATAGCATAATTTTGTTGTCACTAAATGTGTATAATTAATGACAACTTTTTCATCATCAATTGTTATATTATCACTAATTTACTCATTCTCTTATAGTGATTCTCATGAACTCCATCCATTGCCATTGTCATCCGAGGTTTTTTTTTAAGCGATCCCTTTCTTACTTTATTAATCACATATCAGAAGTGGATTCTCTATTGTTCCCATAGTTAAAAAAGAAAAAAAAAAATGCCCCGTTCATTATTGGCTGCATGTTGTAACCATAAGCAAAAGCTATACTAGTTTAGTAATCAAATATACCAAATGATACACAATTGCGTGATTACTATACAGGATGTTTCAGAAGACGAAGCAAGCACTTGGACATCGTCATCGTGGTCGTGGTCGAGCAATAGTGCTTCCGAGGATTTTATCGGAGATTTTACAAGACCTTGGGATCCCTCCAAAGAGAAAAGTTGGTAACATCATATTAAGTGACCGTAATATAAAAATTGTCACTAATAATATACAATTATTAATAGAAAATTTTATTTTTTTCACAAAATAATTTTAATGAAGTCAATAGTTACAAAATTTTATCTTATTGTCACCATTGACAATTAGTAAAATTCCTAAAGTACGTCAATTTAGTAACAAAGAAAAATTTTGTTAAATGTTCTAAATTTTCTTTGTCATTAAGTTGTTATTATAGATATCACTATAAGAAAAAATATAAAATTAGTGACAATATATAAAAGGTCATGTTATAAAAGTTGCCACTCATTACATATATGTAGTGTTGAAAAATTTAGTTTTGTTACAAAAATAATTTTCACGATGTCAATAATGACAAAAAGAGTATTTAAGTTGTCTGCATTAACAGTTAATTAGTGACACCCTCATATGATAATTATCTATAACCATGAGAGAGGAGGTTGTCATTATCTGTCAGCAGTATCTGTAACAATTAGTTAGTGACACCCTCATATGATAATTAGTTGTCAACATTTTCAGTATCTAATCAGAGACGAGGCTTTTTAGCAAAACTATTAGAGACGCAAAAATCCATCTCTATTTTTTATCAGAGATGGAAATATAATTTTCAGAGATGGATTTTTCCATATCTAATGCCGTGTTTTCTTGTAGTCCATTGCCTTGAATTTTCACATAAAACTTTTTAACCATTCTAATCCAGAAATGTTGTCTCACTAAAAAAAATTTAGAAGAGATCTAATCCCAAGAACAGTTGACCAAAGTTTAGATTGGCAGCATTATTGCAATAAACTGAAAGTTAACCTAGTAACAATATAATCATGTAATATGAACACTGTAATAAGGAAAATTTTGTCACAAATTTATTGTGACGACGTTTCAGTTTTTACTAAATTGTTGGACGTCATTAATTATAAGTACGACAACTTAAAAAATTAATTTTTGTCACTATTAAAATATATTACAACATTATCAGATATCATTAGTGATAAAATAAAAGGTATTTATTATCAGATATCACTAGTGATAAAATAAAAGGTATTTATCACTTATACATGTTATTAATGATAATCTCAATATTATCACATATTTTTTGTCACTCATGTAACGTTTTTTTTATCATTATTTTTCTTTTAGTGGCTGATGGTGAGATCGTTGGAGGGGACCGGATCCCATTTCATTATTTGGCATCGTTTTTGGCTGGAATTTTCGTCATTACAGGCCTTGTAATTTGGGGAATAACTGCGCTTGTGCCTGCTCGAGACGAGCAGCTCAGTAATCTTCCGACCCAACCACATAGCACTGTTATTCCTCCTCCGGCGCTAGGGACCTTCCGTAGATTTTACGTCTATGGTGCCTTTTCTTCGGCGATGGCTGCTGTGCTTTTCTTGATTTATTTTCTCTACAAAAAATTTAACAAGAAAGGACAATATTGAAAACCCCTTGTAGCATATATATATATATATATAGCTATTTGATTCGATATTGGTCAATGAGTCGGTCTTTGTACAATTAGCGACTTCACTTTATTAAAAAAAATGCATACGTGTCTCCTATGATTTGTTTAATTAGCAAGCTAATTCATAATTTTTTTTAATTGGTATAAAAGATTTTATGGGTATAAAAACCTAAGTTCAAAGCATCAAACCTTTCTGATTACTCGCACAATACACAAGGGTTCTCTGCAAATCGGTACTCGTTTTTAAAAGTAACGACATTTTCCCCCTTATTTATTCAATTATTTTAGAACCCACCTAACTCACCTGCATTGTCACCCCTACCCCTTACAAGAAAATGTGTATTTTTTGCGGAAATGCGGTGGAAATTTCTACTTGACTTTAAAAAAATGAAAATATTAAAAGAAAATTCGGCGAAATTTTCTGTCGATTATCCTGCAAAAATTCCATTGGAATATTTTTTAAAAGTAACATATTAATATAATTAATTTTTTTTTAAAAAAAAGTCCAAAACCAAAATTTCTTACATAGCCTAATGGAAAGCCTAAAGTGCAAACACATCCATATTTTTTTTTATAAAAAATGTATTAAAAATAGTCTAGTTGAACTTTTTCTGCCAAAATTTCGCCTGAATCATCCGACAGAACTCTGGCGGAAATATTTCATTGGAATGTTTAAAAAAATAAACATATTAATTTAATAAGGTTTAAAACAATATTACGCCAACAATTTCTTAAATAGCCATCTGAAAAGTTTTTTCTCCACTTTTGGAGGTTCAAAGTTCACACCACAACAAGTGCAAAAATATTCATATTTTACAATAAAAATTAATTAAAAAATAATCCAGAAAAAATATTCTGCTAGAATGCTTAAAAAAATAACGTAATAGCTTAATAAGTTTAAGAAAAAAAAAATACACCCACAACTTTTAAATAACCTAATAGCGAGTCTTCTTTCTTCACTTGTGGGGCTTCAAGGTTGAAACCTCAACAAATGCAAAAATCTCCTTATTTTCTTATAAAATAATTAATAAAAAATAATATAATCCGGGAAGAATTTTTTTCACTTGAATTCTGCCAGAATGCTTAAAAAAACATATTAATATAACAAGTGTTTTTTTTAAATCAACAATTTTTGAAATAGCTTAATGGCAAGACTTTTCTCTTTACTAGTGTAGGTTTAAGGTTCAAACCTTAACAAGTGCAAAAATACCTTTCCTTTTTAAAAAACAAAAATTAATTAAAAAAATAAGGAATTAAAGTAGATGAGGTAGTAGAAATTAAGGATCATAATTTGAAATTACAAAAAAATAAAAAATTTAATAAATTACGTAAGAACAAAAATAATTAAGTTACATAATTACAAAATATAAATAAAATTAATTAATAAATTAAAATGAGTTAATAGAATAAGAATGACCAAACAAATATATAATAAGTATAAAACATTACGAAGCACATTACAACTTTTTGCAATATTTTAGTGGTAGAACCCATGTTTCTAAGTGTGGGAGGCTCAAGTTCAAATCACCCGAACTACAAAAATATGCATATTTTGGAGTCCGTACTTTTTTGGCGACTAGCTCTCAGGTGGCGACAGTGAAGCAAAAAACAGCTAGAGACTAGTCCGACTGAAAACTCTGTTGATAGTAGTCTAGCAAAAAATGCCAACTCTGGTGTGGTTTTATCTAGTGGACATTTTTACCAAATTTTTGTCGAAATTTGCGCATTTTCATTTAGTGACCTCCCTCCATGCACCATATATATATATAGATAGATAGAGAGAGAGAGAGAGAGAGAGAGAGAGAGAAGGGAGACCACCGCCCTCCACCACGCTAAAAGAGAGAGAGTGAGAGGGAGGGGGAGGGAGATCATTTCCCTTCATCGCCTATTTGCATAAATTTCGACAGCCACGCCAAAGTGGCTACTTAGGGTTCAAAGTCACTGAGTTCGATGAGAAAACAGTAAATTCGAAGTGGGTTTTTGTGTATAAGTGCTGGCGTGCCAGTGTGTAAGAACACACAAATGAAAGTCTTTAATGATTCGAAGTGAAAAGATGTGATGCGCCTAAGACTTCTATTCAAAAAATAATTGAGTCGGAGTAGGCTAACACTACTCTTGAGATTCTACGCGCCTACAATTTAATGTAGGACTTTATAATTTAGTGCTCTAAGAATAGAAAATGGTCGAAAAGCTTAAATCGAAAAGATCAGAGACGATAGCTTCTCACCACTTATATTTTATAAGACTCGACTACAAACACATGCATTGATGACTCGGGCTATATCTATGACTAAAATGCATTGAGCAGTTCCTAAGAACTCTAGCTACAAATTGGCCACATTGATGATTCTGGCCATATCTACGTGTGGATGTACTCCGAGACTGTTCACTCCAACGAGCATTAATTGCTGCACTTCTTCTCATGCATACGCTCGATATGGATGCGGGATATCACTCTGTTGCATTGATATCTCACTTCGAATCGGGCCCAATTGGTGTGAGTGATGGCTACGACCTCATGACATTACAAAATGAGTACTTTGATATCCTCACTTCGATCTAAATGAGGTATGGCTACAAGCATTCGTATAATGGTTTTTGCTACCTAGTGAACTAAAGCTAATCTTTGTTCATTTAGACTAAAAAATCAGAGAAGTAATAACTTCTTGATTGAAAGCGTTGTTGTTGTGCTGATTGATTGATCGTTGGATGTCCTTCAAATGGTGAATCCAGCTCTCTTTTATAGGCTTTAAGTTGTAACCGTATCTCTTTATTCTTGGAGTTGACTAGTTTATTCAAACTCTGGCCATTCAACATGTATGGCTATCCTTGCTTCTAGGTTATGGCAGTTATACCATTTTATTTAAATTTCAAATATTTAAGCAACACATTGCCTTTATCTTAGACATGTTTGCCTATCCTTTAGCCATTCCGTTATTTACCTCCCAACAACCCCTTAGAGTGAGGGGTTTGAATTTTGACATTATTATTTTTCTATTTTTCTGTCGACTGGGTCATAGGCCTTCAACTCATTCCGGTTCGGGCCTCCCACCTAGGCTGTTTTGCACAGGTCGAAGTGACTTGGGCCTCATTAATTCATTTCGGTATGGCGAAAGAACCACAATTAGCCCAAACACAGCCACTGCCCTTCACCACAAAAAGGTGGTGACACACACACACACACACACACACAGAGTATCAAGAATCAAAAATTGATTCATTGAAATATTTACAAGATATGTTAAAATCAAGAGTTGATTAATTAGATCACTACCTAATTGCTATTCTAATATGTTAGATTTAATTTAGGAGTGGTTTCCTCCATCTATCATTTGTCAACCTATGTAATTTGCTTATATAATTAGGTATTCATTGTAACAACAAATCAAGAGAGAATTAGAATGAATATAGATGGATTATTCGTCTCATGGACGTATATCGAATTGGCCGAGCCATATAATTCTTTTATTTCATTTTTATTCTCTCTTCACTATATATATCTCAGATTTCAACATGGTATCAGGAAAAAGGTCCTGCGTTCAATTTTTTTTCTCTTAACGTTCCAATTTGTCCCGAATTTGTTGAGCACTGAGCGTTCATTTTCGTACTCCTTGAGAGTTCATTCATGACAAGAAAAGGTCCCGTGTTCATTTTTCTCAACCTACAAATGTTTATTCCCTCTATCTTCACACCCCAACTTGTCTTGAATTTGTTCGTGCCCTAAGTGTTCATTTCTTTATTACTACAATCTTCACGCTCCATGATAGTTCGTTTCTCTCCACACGTAAGATGTTCATTTCGGCAATCCCTATGCACAAATTGTCCCTTGTCCAATCAAGATTTGCATGTTCAAGTTGAACACTCCTATCAAAATCTCCATGTTCAAGTTGAACACTTCAATCAAGATCTCCAAGTTCAACTTGCACGGGAGTGTCAAGACTTAAACAAATTCAATCATTGAAATATTCAAAAAATATGATATAATCAAGAATTGATTTATTAGATCATTACCTAATTGATCTTGTAATATCTTAGATTTGATTTGGGAGTGCTTTCCTCCATCTACCATTTATCAACGTATGTAATTTGCCTATATAAATAGGTGGTAACCACAAATCAAAAGAGAATGTAGATTTTTTACTTTTCCCTTGCATTTATATTGAATTGGCTGGACTACATAATCATTTTGTCTCATTTTCTTTTCTCGTCACTCTACGTATCTCAAATTTCAACAGACACAAGGTAGACCACCACCCTCCATCATCACCACCCCCATCACTCGTCTAAATCAGAGAGAGAGAGAGAGAGAGAGAAGGCGGCAATGGAGTGCGACAGAAGAGGGGAGAGGACAGTTCTGGATTTGTGATGAATGAAGAAGAAGAGGAAAAAATAACAGAAAAAAGAGCAAAAAGAACAACAAAAATAGAAAAAGGAAAAAATATTCTTTATATATATGTGTGTGTGTGTGTGTGTGTGTGTATGTGTGTGTGTGGATAATTTTGTCCATTCAACCAAACATATTGGCAATCTTGGCATAGGGTGTTGGTGAGCAATTGTTAAAACCATAAGCTTTTCTATGCCAATTATAAAAAAAAAAATGCGCACACACACACAGAGTCTAGCATGTTATTTAGGCTTATCACAGGGGGCACAGATACATTTTACCTTATTTTTTCCTAAAAAAAGTTCAAAAAAAGAAAGAAAGACAAGTAGTTCAAACTATTAAATAGAAACTGGTATTTATTATTTCAGTATATAAATATGCTTATATTATTATAATTTAAATCTCTCTCTCTCTCACTCTCACTACAAGAAAATGCACTATTTTAGGCGGAATTTTTTGACAAAATATTCAGCCAAAAATTTTCGGTGGAATTTAAAAAAAAATAAAAAAAATTAAATTTTAAAATTTTTGGCAAAAAATCAGTGGAAAATGTTAAAAAAAAAGGTTTTAAAAAAAAGAAATATGAACTAAAAAAAAGAAATTATTTTTATTAATTTTCGGCTGATAATCCGCTGAAAAAAATAGTGGTTTTTAAAAAAAAAGAAATAGTAAATTATATTAACTTTTAACTGAAAAAAAATACTAAATGTTATGTTTTTTAAATGTTTTTTTGGGACGATGTTTGTCTTTCTTTATTTTTTGAAATTATTTCTCGGTGTACGTTTTGTTATATATATTTTATAAATAGTATTCAATAAATGTGCCAAATTAAGTGTGTGTTTATTATATTTGTCATGCAAATTAAATCTATGTTTATTATGAGTTATTATAACTTGTATTTCGCTAACTCTGAGAATGCGAAAGAACAAATTAAATATGTCTATTATATTAATTATTATGACTTATTAGAACAAATATGTCTATTTATTATGACTTATTAGAACAAATATCTCTATTATATGTATTAGGACTTACTACAACAAGTTGTTAATAAATTTTAGGATTGATGTAATAACTTTGGCATATATAATTGTGATTAAGGAATAAGAGAGGTTGAAATATATAACGAGGGAATTACTTTTACATATTTAGAGATAATGGAATATTCCTACGTGCTATAATAGATATCGTTTAAATCAGTTCTTGGACAATGATTGACGAAATAGATTAATAACATTAATTATAGATTAATTGGTCAAAAGTACCCTTACGTGTAATTAATTAATAACTTACTCCAATATTTGAATTTTAAAAATTCACAAAAGTTATATAAGTTTAAAGACATTACGAAAATGGCTAAGGAAGGTATATTTTATGGGTTAAGCAAAATAAATTTCTAAAACTATATACTTTATGGAACGAAAAAGCAATCAAATTAAAAAATAATGATTAAGGGAATACAATATTATTGAATTACTAAATCCATAACACTTTTTGAAAATTTAGACATAAGCGATTAGCAAACTTTTCAGATTACTAAATCCTTTTTTTATTCAAATTTTTTTTATATTTTGTAAAAAATAAATTAATTATTTTCGACTGAATTTCAGCCAAAATTCCGCCGAAAATATACCAAAATTAAAAAAAATTAATGATATTCGGCAGAATTTCCGTCAAAAATTAGCCGAAAAATTAAATTTTTTAAAAAAAAATAATTAATTTCAGCAAAATTCTGCCAAAAATTTACCAAATTTTAAAATATAAATTAATTATTTTTGGAGGAATTTCCGCTGAAAAATTAACACCTAACATAAAATTCCTAACTCCACTTACCCCCTTCCCCTTCTTTTTTCTTCTTTCTTCTTCTTCTTCTTCTTTAATTTACCCCCACCACCCCCTGCCCCGAGCCACCATTGCGCCTCCAGATCCGCCACCGTCGCGTATTGTAAGCTTTTAATTTTTTTTATTTTTCAAAAATTAATTTTTTTTATAAGTTTATTTTAATTTGTGAATTTATAAAGTTATGTTGAGTTTGATGTGAATATGTGAAAACATGCTATGAATTTGGGTAATTGATCTTTGTTATGTTTACAAATTTTATATGCGTTATGTGTATGAATTTTTAATGTGTTATGTTAAAATATGTTATTATTTAAAGTTGGTTGTTTGACTATTTTGTAATATTTTGATCTTTGTATTTTGTAAAATTGATCCCATTTTTAGTCTTGTTTTTCCTATTGTACAAAGGTAAGTACGACTAACTTTGAAGTATATATGTATATAATTAGATAGTTGATAAATAATAGGCTAGTCTGTGATATGGGGATGGAGAACGGGAATTGAGGGAAGGGGTGGAGCTGTCACATTGATTGCTGTTGGTTTTTATATGCTTGTGCGATATGGAGAAATAAGGGGATGGTACGTATTCGATGTATATATATATATGTATAAATAATAATATAGTTTGTTATTCATCTCTACTGATGTTCAATATATACTTGATTAATTTTGTGCTTATGGAATGAAATAATTGTTTGGTGATTATGGAATGAATGTTCGGTGTTGGTTGCACGCATTTATCTGTAACACTAAACTAAGCATGGTTGATTAAATAATAGGAAATTATTGTTTGATTAAATTTTTTAAGAAATGATTAAAAACAATAAACTTATAAACTTAAGTGGCGCATATAGATGGATATTCCTGAACACAAAACGTGGATGTATACAATGACATATCCTAGTTGAGGAGGCCTTCTACCAGCATATTATGATGGTGTTATGAACTTTATAGAAAAAGCAAAGAGTTGTCCGAACTACATTAAGTATGGGAAAATTCGGTGTCCTTGTAAGAAATGTGAGAGAATATGGCTTTTGTTAAAACTGGATGATGTTGCAGTACATTGGTTAACGAATGGTTTCAAACCAAATTATTGGTATTGGAAAGAGCACGGTAAGGTCCAACCTTCTATAGTATTTCATGGCGCATCAAGTAGTGGTACAACAATGACCCACTGTAAAGATATATTGAAATGTGTTTCGATGCTTTTAGGCAAGAGGTGTAGGCGAAATACCAAATGATTTTGGGGAGCAACCGAATCCTGATACTTGACAATTTTTTAACCTTCTGAATGAGTTTAACTAAGAGGTGTGACCTGGATGTATATATCATTCGCCACTTTCTGTTGCTGCAATGTTGTTAAGTATAAAAAGTGATTACAATGTAGCACAAGATGGACTTGACGAAATCAACCAATTGATGTCAGAAGTAATGCCTTCTGGTCGTAAATGCCAATAAATTTTTACGAGGCGCAAAAATTAGTAAAAAAGTTGGGTTTTACTAGTAAGAAAATAGATTGTTCGTTATACTACAAAGATACTGCGGATAGGGTAAATTGCAATTTCTGTGGTGCTCTAGATATCGTGACAATGGGGGTTGTGTGCGTGCAAAACAAGTCCTGGTAAAGCAGATGCATTATTCGCCTCTTATCCCACGACTGAACCGTCTGTATGCATCTTCAAGTTCAGCACCACACATGAGATGGCATGCAGAGTATCGGCGACCTGACGATGTTATGTGTCACCCAGCAGATGGAAATGCTTGGAAACACTTTGACGAAGTATATCCTAATTTTGCAAGTGAGCATAAAAATGTGTGGGTTGTTTTGTGTGCTGATGGGTTCACGCTGTATTCCCAATCTGCCGCGTCATACTCTTGTTGGCCAGTAATCTTTATGCCGTATAATTTGCCCCTTGAAATGTGTATGATAGTGCCATATATGTTTCTGAAATGCATAATTCCTGGTCCTAAAAATCTAAAAGTAAAAATTGATGTATGTCTGTAGCCACTAATTGATGAGTTGAAGGTATTGTGGGAAGATGGCATGCCCACGTACGAGTACATGCAAAACACATTTTTATTATGCATGCTGCATTAATGTAGACTATAAATGACTTTTCAGCTTATGGAATGATGTCGCGATGGATGACCATCGGTAAACTAGCTTGTCCGTATTACAGGCATTATAATAAGGTATTTACGTTGAAGTACAGATGAAAGAATTCATGGTTTGATTGCCATAAAAGATTTCTAGATAGAAATCACCAGTACAGAAGAAACAAAATTAACTTCAAAAAAATATGGTCGAAAAGGATCCCCCTCCTTTGAATCCTACCGGAGATGAGGCTTGGGATAATGTGCAGTGGTTGTCGAAAATAACAAAACAACCAAATATGGGGAAACCATCTGGCTATGGTATCAAACATAATTGGACAAAACAAAGTATTTTTTGGGATTTACCTTATTGGAAACATCTCTTAATATGATATAATTTGGATGTAATGCATATTGAGAAGAATGTGTTTGGCAATATTTTTAACAAGGTTATGGATATGCAAGGTAAGACTCAAGACAATGCAAATGCAAGGCCAGATATACACGAACTGTTTAGGTGACCTGAGCTACAGTTGGTCTTAAAGCCCAGTGGACAACGGGAAAAACCGAAGGCGAAGTATACATTCATTGTTGAACAAAAACGGATGATTTTTGAGTGGATTAAAGAACTTCCAATGCCGGATGGTTATTCGTCCAACTTGAGTCACTGTATTGACTCACATCAAGCAAAATTGAATGGCATGAAGAGTCACAACTGTCACATTTTATGGAATAACTATTGCCTATTGCCTTCAAAGAGACGCTCGACAAGGTATGGAAACCACTTGTTGAATTAAGTAAGTTTTTCAGAGACTTATGTTTTAGCATATTAAGGCATGCCAACTTGGACAATATGGGAAGAAAATATTCCTGTCATAATATGTAAATTGGAATGCGTTTTGCCAATTTATTTGATCGAGAAGCTAGAAATAGAGGCCCAGTTCAATTTCGTTAGATGTACCCATTTGAGAGGTAATTCACTAACACCAATAAATTCATTGCAAAACTCTGTAACATATGTTAATAAAAATTCATCCAATTGTTGTGTTTTTTTAATTTAAAACAGGTATCTTGGAAAAATTAAAAAAATGGTTAAACAAAAAGCACAGGTTGAGGGTTCTTTATGTGAGGCATATTTGCGTCGTGAGATTGCTCATTTTTGTTCGTTTTACTTCAAATCACACATTCGTTCCTTAAGAAATAGAGTTGGAAGGAACGACAATGGTGGCATTTATGAATCAATTCTACCTACGTTGTCAGTTTCCAATCAAGTGGATCGTTTGCAAGGTAAATATGTAGAACGTTATTTCGAACACGATGTAGAATATAGAGTTGCGAGACACCACATCCAGGTAAACTGCAAAGAAGTTAAACCTTTCATTAAGTAAGTATGAAATATATGTTTTTAAATAAAATATTAATAAGCCTTTTATAACTAACTACATAGAACAATTGTCGTTATTTCTAAGAATACTTCCGAGTTAGTGATGCTGACGCTAGTGATAGTCTTGAATCAGAATTTGATGAGTTGTTTAAGTTATACGTAAGTATACTTATTTACAAATTTTAGTTAGTTACGAAGTTGAACTTAAATTTAATGAAACAAATGAATATTTATCCTACAGGTTCATAGTCCAAGAAACGTGATTACAGATCTATTCTTAAATCAATTGGCTTGGGGCCCTAATATAAAAATGAAAACATATCATACATACTTTGTCAATGGTTTCAAGTTTTACACTTCCTTACGGTGTCAAGGAAAAAAGACGATGAACTGCAGGGTGTGGGTGAAAGAAAGTTATGAGGATGTGGCTGCTGAGGATGGCTACTAAGGAATTTTGAATGAAATATTAGAATTGGAGTGTATTGGTGAACCAATAAAAAGGTTGTTTTATTCAAATATGTGTGGTTCGATCCCATAACTCAAAAAGGAACTCGTATTGTACATCCAGAATGCGAAATTGTTAAAGTAAAACAATTATGGAGGTATAGAAAATGCGATCCTTTCATAATCGCACAATAAGCCCGACAGGTATACTTTTTAAGTATCTCGGGAAAATTCATGAAAAGACGCAATGGCTCGCTGTCATTAAAAGTAAATTGATTGGCTAAGTCGATGTTGAACACGCACTGGAAGTTGCTTACCAAAATGACGAGGGTGCAAATGTGCGAGACGTTAGTGTTGATGACATTGTAGACTCTATGTGCGACCAAAATATGCCATCAATACCAGTTGATGAAGAAGAGCTTAATCGAGTTATACATACTGACGAATAAGATGGCGATAATGAAGAAGTTGATAGTGACGAAGATGAAGCGAGTGATGCCTAAATTAAGATGCGTTGAAAACATGTAATATATAGATTTCATAAACATATATGTGCGATAAATTTCATTGTGACTTAAACAAATTAAAATATATTATTGCACGTAATTTGATATATGTGTCATTCATTTACATCGGCTTATAATAGTATTGTACATAATTTGATAAAAAAAATTGTACTTCACAAATTTTGTATAATTGTCATGCAACTTTCAAACATATAGATACGAAGTGGGAAACATAAGATTTTGTATGGTAGATTGTCTGATATACCGGCATCCAATTTGGGTTATTCATCCCATCGGGACACCTCCCCAGCATCCCATTCGGGCTCTTCTCCTTCGTATAATTCCACTCACATAGGCCATAGTCCACCATCTACCATTTCAATGCAATTTATGCCAACCCCTTCGATGCCTCAAGGCCATAGTCCACCTGTTACATCACATCTTCCAAATCAGCCACTACCCCAGCTACAACCACAACCTGAGAATGACGAGATGACTCAGGCCGATGTAGAAGGAATTCAAGACACATATGCAATGCCTGCACCTCCTCCTGCACTCGGTAGTAAGATTGTTGTGACACCAGTTTGCCCGGATCGGTTAGTTGCTAATTAAATTTACATACGCCATACAACAAATAGAAATGACAATAAAATTGTATATGCTAATAAATTTTAAACTCTTATGTAGTTTTATTTTCGGAAAAAAGGGAGGTGTGCACATTATGAATGTCATAAAGAGCCAGTTGGACAAACCATACTTCACTTATGGCAAAGTTCTTGAAAACATTCAGTTGTAATGGTTCGCTAAATGGCAGGTAATTTAATTGAAATTGGATTATCTTAAATTTTGAAGGAATGAGTATTTTTCATGTATATTTGAGTATGTAATTTTTTTTACATGTTTGACTGATAAAGTATTATTTTTTTTTTGTTAGAAATGTGTTTATTTTAGGCTGGAGGATGCGGGCATATGAAGAAAGCTTTTGATAATCGTGTGGCCAAGAAAATGACGGACATGTATCGAGACATCAGGAAAGTAATTGCACTTGGGAATGACCGTCCACCGTGGCTGCCCAATCCAGTATTTCAAGATCTGGCCACGTATTAGGGCACGCCTCAATGGAAAAAGAAGAGTGACCAAAACAGGATAAATATGAATGTTGGGGGAGGTTCGTTGTATTCCGGTGGGGCCAAATCGATTTATGAGCGTAAAGCGGACATGGTAAGCGCCTTTTCATATTTGTTTTTGACGTATTTAATAGATTTAATTCTAACTTTTAATTTATTCTTATTCTTGAAGGAGGAGAAGTTAAAGAGGCTTGTTCTAAAAAGTGAGCTCCTCCAAGATTATTATCTGAGGAAAAAAGATAAGGGACCGGATAAAAAAGTTGGCACATGGGTTCACTCGAAGCCACAACAAGTTCACGTAAGTTAGATTTGTTTATTATATTCAAAGTTTGTCTTTAAGTTGCTAACATACTTGACATTACAATTGCAGGATAATCTTCAGAGTCTATTGTAGAGTCGTCCGGATATGCAGGATGTTGACTTATCGGATCCTTCCACGCAAGAAAGAATGAATGAGTTGTTTGATTAGGTTGCCGGTGAACCTAACAAGAAGGGCCGAAGATATGGCAAAAATTATCGGAGGACATCGACTACCTGTTACATCAGTTATTATTCGCTGGACAGTTCGTCGACCTAGTCCGACCCGTCGGTGTTGTGGTTAGAGAACCAGGTCAATCAACTAACCTAACAGAACACACAAATCATAGAAATGATGCATCAGATGTTCATGATGATTTCGAAGAACACAACGAGTGGCTCAAATTAACTCTCTCATGCCCCTTCGTGGGCTTAGTATGCCGTTGATGATGAAGACGACAACTCCGATGAGGATGATTGTGATTAGTATGAATTTTCATTTCAAATTATTTCGATTTTTATGTATGATGCAATACTCGACAAATTATGTTATTTATATATTTGGATAACTTATGGGGGTTTGCTACTATATATTCGAATTTTAATATATTCGATTTGTTATTTATTTATATATTTAGATTATGTGATTAGTACATATTTTAAATAATTTTATTATAATTGTGATTATAACAATGAAAAAAATATAAATAATCTAGATATTTTTCAAAAAAATCTTAATTGTTTTCGGCGAATTTTCGAAGAAAATCTTGACGAAAAATAATTTTTTAAAAAAATATTAATTATTTTTCGCCAAAAATAATTCAATTTAAAAATTTTAAATTAAAAAAATTCTCCACGGGTAATCCACCGAAAAAAATTTCAACAGATAAATTCCACCAAAAATCCATCAAAAAATGAAAGGCGACAAAGGTTTTTCCGCCGAAATTCACATTTTCCACCAAAAATTTGCCGAAATTAGCATATTTTCTTGTAGTGTATATATATATATATATATATATTGTTAGTTTCACATAGGTCTTGGGATGCTAACGCAACAGAAATATAAAATTTAACACATAACTCTTATATTAAAACGCATTCCGTTGCTATTGCGACGTGGATTTTATGTAAACAACAAACATGTTTAATAAAGTACAAACAAAATTATCTTTGAGTCTTCCGTTTGATGTAGGAAATTGTCGTATTCAAATACTAGTCATTCTTGAATCCTAGACTTGATCGCATCCACGAACCCGAACATATCCAGGCGAATAGGAGTCCAAATGTTCTCCCTCTAAAGATATATAGTTCATATGAACGGATGTTCTCGGATTCTCGATTCTATGTCGGAATCGAATCGAAAATCATATAGTTATATATGAAACTATATGTATTCTTACTTTTAGAAAAATTTCTAAACTCTTTATGAATAAATAAAAAATGATGGATTTATTCTCAAATTGTATTTTAATCCTATAATTATTGATTGATCAAGAATTAAGTACTTATTAATGAATCAAGAAGGAAAGAGCGGACGTAATTTTAGAAGACGCACATGTGCGTGCGATGGCCATACAAGGAGGCTAAACACACACACAATTGCCGTGCAGTCGTGCACGATGATGGCTGCAATCATATGTTTGTGCGTGTGTGGCCATGGAAACAATTTCCATCATCATATCCTTCCGTGTACTCTACACGGCACATAAGAGTCAAGAATTGTAGAAGATGTATCTTCTGAATTCTCTATATCTTATTTCTATTCGTCCACATATGTATAATATATATCTTATATATATGTATAGGTTTATATGTATCCATACATATATAAATATTTTTATATGTATATATATAAATATATATATCAATAATTCTTCTAATCTATTTCAAACTTTTTAAACATAGATCCCCACTTTATTTCTAGTTTGATAATGATAAAAATCTCTATTTTTATGTTAATCATAAATCAATTAAATCTCTATTTAATTGATTTAATCAATTAATTCTAAATTAATTGATTTCTCCATCAATTAAATAAATTGATTTTTATCCACCAAATCAATTAATGGGTTTGGGCCTTAATGCCCAATTAAATTAATTATTTAATTTAATTGATCCCATCAATTAACTTAATATATTCTATTGATTAATTAATATCTAATTAATTAACCCCTTAATTTAATTTAATTAAATAAACTTATTGATTCAATTAAATCCATCAATTAATTAACCGAATCTATCAAATATATTCCATCTCAATTAATCGATTAAATCAACATTTTGGTTTAATCCAATTAAGTGTTTCATATGCGTTTAGAAGTTTATCCATTCATTTGTGTGTGACCCCTTATGTTTACCAATCGATTAGAAATGGGCTCACAATTTGTTGCGATATTTTAGATGATAAATTCATCAGTTGATTAATTACACTCATAGTACCCCATCTATCGTGGTCGATGTCCAACAAAAAGCTCATGATGCCTAGTCAATAGGTGAAGTGTAATGCGTGAACCTGTCTGCTTAGGATTACCGTACAAATACATTCCTTCTATTATCTAATCTCCCGATTGAGGTTTAGAATATGTGATTTATCAAAAAATCTTTTAACCTCAAATCTATGGTTCTTATTTACAATTAATTTTTTCGACAGTCAATCTAGAAAATCTATTTCTAATAATTGTCTCTACCATGGTCACGGATTTTTGTAGACTAGTTAAAATAAAACACATAGGAGATTCACTCACTCTACAAGGTGAGCAAATGGATTCTTTATCGACTCTCACAAACCTCCTTACATGTGAGATCTATACCCAACATAGGCTCTTTAAGAACTAGGCCACCATGGGGTCGGTACCTATATCAAAGTATAAATACGGATGTACAAGAGTACTATAGAGCCTCAAGTCTAAGGACTAATTAATACACACCATAAATTGAGAAACAATCCTAATTCGATGTGCAACTAGTGCTTCCATTTAAGTGTTCCTTCCTGGGATCCTCAGTGAACTTATTCTCTAATGAGCACATAAAACCTACTTATGAATACGAATATCTCTACATTCGATATCTATGAAACAAGACCTCTTCCTATTTGAGATATATTATAAGTACAAGCCTGCATATGAGTCATGTTAATGCCCCTGATATTTGTTAGACTTTTCGACTTTGAGTGATTTAGATGACACCTTAAACACTTGTTTCAAGACCTCCATCTCTATGTGAGGCCAAGTCCCATAGCCTTATGTGATTTTGGAGCTTCAACCATATGTGTATAGATTATACTTGAGTATAACTTACATAGTATGATGAAGGTGGCTAAAAAGTACAAACTTTCAATTTTATGATTAATCAAAAAGAATGTTTGTTACGAAAAGTATTTAAAAGCATTGCCAATCTCATTGGCTTACTGGGCACTGCTCTAACATATATGTATTGGTTTTTGGTTATATTCTCCACATTGTCATTACGGCAATAGCTTTTCAATAGGAAATCCAAACTTGAGTCAATATAAGTCGAGGAAAAGGATCTACGAGCTCTAGTAGTAGGATGTAATGCTTTTTCCATATATATATATATATATATTCCGTAATCGAATCTAATGTTTTAAATGCTATGAGCAAGTGAATTTTCTTTTTTGGTAAAATCTAATGTGAGCCTATCACATAAAGTTGTAGTAGAAATAGGAAAATGCAATACATGTTGTGTATGTTAGCTTGGAGAATATATTACTGTCGAGTCATAACTCATAAATCAAGTCTGGCTCGGTCCATGAAAAGAACACGGATCTCCAACTTATTGGGAATCTCTTTTAAGTATGATAGGCAGTGTTGATATTCCAGTAGGATCTTATTTAGTATGAAAAACAATATTGATATTCGAATGGAACATGCATTACTTTTAAACTTATAACATTCAGCCAATCACTTAATACACTGCATCAAGTATAGTAAAAAATTAATACACCTTTATTTGCCCATATAGTGATATCCAAAATATTAATTACTACGTGTTTTATATCCATTACATTAATTCTAGATACTTGGGCACCTATTTCGATACAATTAATTGTTAAATACGGGACGTATATTATTTAGCATTTAATATTTATGTATATATTAGGAATATTTTTTTAAAATTACCGTGAAAAAATCGGCTCAATAGTACACAAACGACTAATATGCTAATCAATTGTCATACAATATAATATAAATTTTTATTCAATAGATTAAAATCTACATTCATGTGACTCAAATATAATAAACTGTTACACAACATAATATAAGTTTTTTTTGGATTTTGTTTCTATGGTAGAAACAAGGAGTAATTAATTCTTCTCTAGTATCGATATTTTAAGAACTTTTGCTTTCGTCACTTATTCCGGCGAGGCCTTTGCCTATGAAGGTCCCATAACCTTTAAATTGCTGGTTCTTCCCATAAATATTGATATCCTACGTTCTAATTGTATATTAGTTTTTTATGTATTTTTTTTTAATATTTTGATATTTGGTGATAAAAAAATTGTAATAATTTGTTTTTCAATTAAAAATATTAATGTAATGATCGTAATAAATCATTTTCTTAAAAAAAAAAGAATACAACAAATTAAGGAAAATTAAAGAGCAAAAGAGGAAAGAAAAGAAAAGGAGCAAAAAGTGTAGCTCATATGTAATACTACCAAAAAAAAAAAAGAATAAAATGATAATTTATTCGATAATTTATTCAATTAGAACTTCAATAAAGAATCGTACACTTCTAGTTCCCATCATTGCCTTAATTTGTTAGCACAATTAGAAAATCGAAGGCGAAAGCTTTCGGTTTTTGTGATTTGTTGGTGGGCAGGTATGTGTGGCAATATTGACAATTTCAAAACATACTTTTAGAGGACCATCACTGGCACACTCTCTAGGACATATTTCAACACAATCCTCCTTCGATTCATTAATTGAAGTCACAGAATTCGTCCCAAAAGTTGTCGCCATAACGATGTTTGCTATCATCAATAAAATTGTTACAATCATAGTACAGTTAATACTTAGGAGGAGTTCACATCACTTGGGTTTTTGAGTGGTATCGAACATATCAATGAGCATATCGTTTGGTTGAGGTTAGGCCTGTTAAAACCCTACCGTCACCCTCACCCTAACCCTAAAATATCCGATTAAAGATACACTATACTCTACTCTACCCTATTTAAATACTTACCCATTGGATATGTGTATTGGGTCTACCCTATTTTTAGTTTAGGGTTTGTACCCTAGCCAATCATATATTTTTTTATCTATCTTTTTTTGATGTTGTACTTTTTTTTTAGCTCACACACAGTTAACACATACACACGCATTTACACACAGTTTTCACGCACACATTGCACACACACACACACATATTTTTCATACACTACACACACACACACGCAATTCACACACACACACACACACATTTTTTTCACACACTGCACACACAAATTTTTTTTCAGACGCACACACTGCACACACACATTTTTCACACACACACACACTACACAACCATATTTTTAACATACACACATACACACTGTGTGTAAACACACATTGCGCACATGCACACACACTGTGTGTAAGCACACACTGTGCACACACACACAATGCACACGAACACACAAACACAACCACTATGTGTAAACACACAAACTGCACACGCACACATACACACACTGCACACACACAATGTTCGCACACACACACTGCAGTTTTCACACACGCATACACACACATTGCACACAGTTTTCACACACACACTGCACACTAAAGTGTATGTGTGTGTGTGTGTGTGCCGTTTGTGCGTGAAAAATGTGCGTAAATGCATGTGTATGTGTTAACTGTGTGTGTGAGCTAAAAAACACAATATCAAAAAAAGATAAATAAAAAAATTATATGATTGGGTAGGTCCAGACCCTACCTTAAAAATAAGATAGACCCAATACACATACTCAATGAGTAAGTATTTAAATAGGGTAGGGTAAAGTATAGAGAATTTTTAATCGAGTATTTTTAGGGTTAGAGTTAGGGTAGGATAAAACCCTACCCATTGACAGGCCTAGGTCATTGGGTTAGAGGAGTGTTCTAGTGAAGGGTTAGATATGATGAGCTCAAGGTATCCATCCATAGTCTGATGGAAAATGGTGGGCTGGTAAGTTGAACTTCAGGTCGTTAGGTACTTGGTTCCATAAGGTTATTAATAGGTAAGTGATTGGTTGAGGCATTTAGGGGAGGATTATATAAATCATCCAAATTCAATATGGAAGGATTCTGATTTCAAAAAAATAATAAAAAATAAAAAAAATTGGGTTCTCATTATTACTCGGGTTGGCTACATTCTTGTCCCCTAAAATATCCGCACTCGATCTTGAATGAGATCCCACGAATCCTAGTCGCCAGCTAGCACTTCCCCATTGAGATTCCAGTCATCTCCCCATCCACTAAAACGGCTCACAATCAGAGAACGAAGCTATAGATCGAAAAGGAAAAGCGGATTGGGATCAACAAACCAATGTTCAAAGCTTTTAGGGCAAAACTGATCAAGATGATCACACATAGCATAGATATAACAATAGTTTGGTAATCTCTTATAGGTAAAATGCACCAGAAGCTCTTGATCATTGGCTTTAGATCAGATTTTAAGTACATGGCAAAGTGGCTTCGTGATATCAATCCCCGCACGAATACGAATTTATGACGATGTTGAAATTCTTCACCCAGAATCCACATCGATATTCCGGAATTCACCAATGGCATTCCCAATCTATGTGCCCTTCCCTCTAGTCATTATGCCCAATGGGAGTTCATGAGTCCAGACATGAAAATCACACCAATCAAGATTGACGTTCACCTGGTTCTCATCACTAGCTATAGAACACATAACAAGAAGTTGTTTGTCAGAAGCCCAGGGGCCTTCCTCTATAGCACGATGTCTATAGCTCAAGAGGAGTAAGACCTATTGCCTATAGCTCAAGAGGAGTAAGAAACTATGCACTCAGAGGAGCACCAAGCATAATGCCAACTAATCAATATTGGTGCCCTCCAAAACATCAATATTTGTATATCCTTGATAACTAGTCTTGGTTCATCCCTTACCATTATGCAAATAGTGTTAGTAATTCAGCTCTGATAAAATGCCATTTTTACCAAACCTTGAGCAATAAATGTACTTTTTTTGATTAATTTTGGGTTATAAATTGGTTAGAATTTTACCAAATTGATTTCTTACTTATTGTAGGTGGAACTTGATGAAAAGTACCACAAAAGGGGCCAAAAGATGGTAAAAAGTGAATGGGGATGTTGTACAAGGAAGTTGAAAGGATAAATATGGAAACAATCATGCTCACTGCTTAAGGCGTGATCCATGTCTTAAGACCAAAATATTCTGCATGAGAATTGAAGGCAGTTGTCGAGTTATGGCAAGTGTTCTAGTTGGAAACAAACTCTCTTCTTGTGTATGATTTTTGGGATTTCCAAAGAATTTTCTAGTCCTATTAGAAAGTAGATTGAGGGTTAGGAGGTTATATATACATGTTCTAAAACCTTGTCTTCCTACACTTTGAATTATAGTTGTTAGTTTTAGAGCCCATTTCAATGGGCTTTATTTTTTTCAGAGATAAAAAAATATTGTGTTTGGATAGACTTTTTAAAAAAAGCAGAAGCCAGAAAAAAGTCAAAAAGGGCTTTTTTAGAAACTACCTCAGAGTAGCTTCAAATAAAAGCATTTTTAACTACTGTATCTGAACGCAAAACTGATTGACTTAAAAAAAAAGCTTTACCATAAAATGCAACATTCGAGAAATGCTTTTTTTAAGCCCATCCAAACGGGCCCTTATTTAGAAAATTTTAGCTCTTATTTTTATTTGAAGTTTTTGTCCATTGCCATGCGTGGTTAAATTTAAGCATGGATTGTGAGATCTAATTGATTTATTTGTTTCTTTATTTTTATGCATTATTTGTATGTTTTTCTCTGCTCTTTCGAGGAAACCACATCTTTTAATGTTGTTTTATTGATTGTGCAATTTCGACCGATTGTTCAGTTAATATTATACCATATATCCAGTTAGTAAGATTGAATCTGTAATTGTTTAATTGCACCGATGTAAGTGAAAAGTAGTATAATTTGATCGGGTTCAAACTTTTGAATTATACTATAAAACATGTACAATCTAGTTTCGAAGAGCCATGTTGTAGGTTTGTTGGCTAGGATTGGGTCTTTCTAGTTCGTAATGCTGTTATTGGGTTAAATACTTTCGTTTGGCTAGGGTTACTCATTAATTAAGGATTATTCATTTCGTTTGCGTGTTTAGTCTATAGTTAAGGAAATATTAGGTTGAACGAGTTCTCT
The DNA here is from genome assembly GCA_026212405.1 of Petrea volubilis. NCBI lineage: Eukaryota > Viridiplantae > Streptophyta > Magnoliopsida > Lamiales > Verbenaceae > Petrea > Petrea volubilis. The sequence goes on from CM047886.1 coordinate 13,921,246, forward strand.
GAAGGTTATAACCAGTCTATTGCCTAGTTTTTTTCTCATTAAAACCCCTCTATCCTTATTTTTTTTAAACTTTTTATTTTCAAAATATCATAACAAATGGATCAATTATGACCTGCAATTATATCCCTTTTCACTTAAAGCTATTGAATGGGAATTAGTTTGTCAAATTACATTCTGTCCAATGGATCTCATAAAAATTTGGGAGTTTCCTGCCACGATCAAACACATGATCTATGAAATTTCTGAAGAATATAAGAGAATCTCCCTTACATTCAAAATTATACGCTCTATTGGATGGAAAGAAAATGAAACGTTTTTCCAACCATATCAAACCTGGACTTTGGAAAAACACTAATATCAAAATGAATCTGAAGATGAAACATATCCTGAAGAAGTAAAAACGGAAGAAGAAATCCTTATTTGGTCTTGCATCAGATTATATGATACTTGTTCAAGAATTCAAAAAGAATTTTATGATGCTATTGTTAAAGAAAACAATTCAAAACCAAGTTTTGTCACTAATGGATAGAGGTTATTCAAGACCTCATTATTTACTCCATTTAAACAAAATTGTGGGAAAGTTAGAAAGTTCTTGTCGAATGTAGTCGCACTTCAAGTTGATGTCCCAAAAAGTGTAACTAAAAAAATTGATGAATATTGAGACCAATATGAATTTGAACTATTATCCTGTGCCAATGAAGACATGGATGAAAGTGAATATTGGAATACTTTGGATTCCCCAACAAGACACAACATTGAGATCACGATGGAGGGGTAAAACTACAGAAGCTTGGTGGCCCCATTCAGAAAGAAGGTTGGCAAAAGTAAAACACCACCTGCTAAAAATAAAAGATTCTGCAGACTCCACTACAAAAAAACGAAGGAATTTGAATTGTAACAACACAATTATCTCTTATCAACCAAATTGAAAGGAGACTTTGGAATCCAAAATTTTCCTATACAAGAGAGCACCCTCATATGAAGAAGGCATAAAAAAAAAACACTTCTCTTTGCACTCTCTTAAGAATCAATAAAGTTTCTCTTATCTTTCATTTCCATTTTTTTTGTAATATTTTTAGCTTTGCATAAGAACATAAAAAAGTGTTACTATCATTCCTCTTTAAATTGTTTGAAGTTTGATTAATTCCACTAATTAGGTGCGCGCTCTATTGCCTCGTTAGATGCCTAATCCAGGAGTCTACTCCTATATCAAGATTGTGCTCAAATATTGTAACTATGTCCAAGACTGTAAGGTATGTTAATTTAAGTTGATGATTTCTTTTATGTGTTTCTTTTAAAATATTTGTGTAATTTGTATTTTTTTTTTGTCACTTATTTAAAATATATTGGGTTTCTTGTATAATTATTGATTTTATATGTATTAAACCAAAAATAAAAATTTGATTATAATAGTAAGGTTGTAGTTGGAGATAGCAATCAAGAGTAGAAAAGAAAACCTTTCCAAATCCAACGTATTTTGAAAACAAAAGGTCAAAATGAAGATATATTAAATATTATTTCCAGTTGCAGAGCTCAATATCTTGACATACACCATTGATAATTATTAAAGGCCACTTATAGGGTCTATACGGCAGTAACATATATGATTGCCATAATTGGTTCTGGACAAAAATTAAACTTTTGCCATATAAGTAGAAAAACATAGTATATAAGAATTCTAAAGGAGAAAATGGCTACAAGAAAGAGTAAAATAGAAATTGAATAAAAAATATCAATTTATAGTTTTACTCCTTCTGCCAATGAATTTATTACTTGTTATACTGGTAATGAAATGGCCAAAAATAATTGGGAAAAAATGATAAATAAATCGTCATCACATTTTTTTGATTTTTTTAACAAGCTATGAAGATTTTCGACAGTAAGGCTTTCCACGTGGACATCATGTTAGGGGCAAGGGAAATTATAGCCCAGACCCGGCTCGGTCGAATTAATGTTAATCATATGGCGAGTGTTTTATATTTGCCTTATGAATGGTCGATAATTTAAGGAGAGTGACCAATTACTAAACAAATGCAATGTACTTGCTATATAATTTGTTAGGTTCAACCAAAACAAGTTCAAGTTAGAATTTTCTTAGGGGCAGACACAGCCACAATGCTTAGGCCGTCACAATTTTGTTTTTTTCAACAGGATATGAAGATCTGCAATGGCAAGGCTTTCCACGTGGACATCATGTTAGGGGCAAAGACCGTCGCAAATGCCATCGTAATGCTCAAGCCATCCCATGGCCGTTGCAAAAATTTGCGAGGCCACTCGGCAATCGCAAATGTGGTCGCTAATAGCATTTCACGACGGAAGTTGAGCAATTTCCGTAGCAAAGCAATATTTTTCTAGTAGTGTACGTCGTATGTTTTTGGCGAGCTCCTGTGCATTCTTGATGTATTGGTTGGGATGTCATATTACAATCTCATTGAACCGGATCGACACACCTTCTCGAAGATCCTACTGGAGCTAGATTTTAGACTGCATCAGGCTTATTCATTCAGATTTAGCACTAATATTTGCATTTATCTTAAATTTCATCCTGCAATTTTATGTTTTCCCTACGTTAGTCTATTAGCAAACTTTCATTAAATGTCTTATGAAGAAAAACACAAAGTGCCTTCAAGACTAAACATGCATGTGATTTTACATGTGTCTCTCTGTTGAAAGTTTAATGGAAGTTTGTTGATGAACCAAAACATTGTGAAGAAAAGAAAGTTATGGAAAATTTGAGACGAATGCAAACAACGTTACGAATATTGAAGAAGGCCTGATTTGTGGGGGAAAAAAAAAAGGGAATTTGTTTCCTGCAAGTTATAAAATACGTGCACGTTGCTTACTTGACTTGTTCAAGACAAATCATTCTTAGGACAATCTAGTTCATATATCAATTATTTCAATTTTATAATCTTTGCTCTATATTAGTGAAGCAAAAAGAGCCTAATGGGAGAAATTAGGCAAGCTGTTTTCGATCACATGCAATCAAGTCTCCTATATTTAAAGCAATATTGTCAATGAAGTGTTTGGGAGTTAATGATTGACGGTCCCTTGATAACTAGCTTGTGTCACAAGTATTCAATCTTTGGACGTTATTATTGATCAAAGATGGGTGTTCAAGCATCATTTTCATGCTAGTTTTTTCTTGATGTCACCAGGTTTCCTCATAAATTAGGACTCTTATCCAAGTGTAACACGAGATACATGATCGGTTTCTTATATATATCAATTCGTCTCAAAGCCTCCAGCCTCAGGTTCAATTATGAGTGGGTACTCTCTCTCTCTCTCTCTCTCTCTGTATATATATATATATATATATATGTGTGTGTGTGTGTGTGTTATCGTGTGCACTTAATGTTTTTATGCCTGCCCTCATCTCCATGCATCGGTTGCTAATATCAATTCTCGAATTTGTACTCTATGATTTCATTTATTTAGAAAAGAATCATGTCCATTTATAAAAAGATTTCCATAAATCTTCAATTTCTATAAGTTCTTTTTGTTTGTATTAGCTTCCCCATGAATTTGGGACACTCCGAAAAGCCGTTCGGATTTTGTGTTACACGTCTTCCATCATTAAGTATAATAATAGATGTAACATTATTGTTAGCAGTAGTTTGAAATTGATCATATATATAGATAAGTAGATTTATAGTTATGACATAATTAACTAATTTATTATGTTAGAAAAGAAAACTATATGTATCATCTTATTATTAACTGGTTAGATCGTAATTCTTTTCTTTTCCTTTCTTTTTTCTTAAATAAAAGTTGGTATTCGTTTCATGAAGCCAACTATGCCAAATGGTATTATATCAGAATCTCACCTCAAATTTTATAACAGAAGTAAACCACAGTCCAACTCTCTTCCCATGAGCCAACAAGACACAACCACCGCAACACCAACCTCCACCACCACCAACGGCGTCCGGAGAAAGACCACCGTCCACATAACAGCCCTCGATGGCATCGTAAACGTGAACTCCCTCTTCACGATGGCGATCTTCATCGGCCTATCCTTCACCAACCCTTCGGCCGGAGGCGCCGGCAACAGGCCTTCGTGCAATGCCAGCATCGGAATAGTCCGGCGAACCATCGTTTTCGAAGTCATCTCCTTCAGCTTCTTCCTCTTCTCGTCCCTGATAGCTCAGAGCCTCAAGTTGGCCATCAACTTGGCGAGCAGCCTGGACCCAAACAACCCGCACAAGGCCGACATCGACTCGTTTTGCATGACTTACGGGCTGCTCGGGTCCGCCATGGGATCCGTTTTGGGGTGCACGTTCTTGATGCTGTCCATTGTGGATTTTGTTCAGGTGAAGTTAGGGGTGTTGCATTGCTGGGGTGGATCGGGTTTTGCTATTGTCACGATGGTTGTGTTGGTGGGGACTTCTCTTTTGGTCTATATTCTAACTGCAGTGTATGCATCTTTTTTCATGTGATCACGTTATGAGAAAACACATGTGTTCGAATCTTTTGTAACTGTTTTTTTTTTTTTTTATATATATATTTATCAATACACGCCACGTATATTAAACATAATCAATTGAGATTCAAAAAGAGAAAGCCTTATATATGACAAGAAAAATTTTTTGTAGAATATCTTTTATAATCTCAATGGCTCTAAAAGATGTTATGTAAAAATATTACTAGATCCGAACTGATAGGAGATATATAAATGCATGTAAAATCTCGTCGTATTATAGAAAAGGGGTGATGCCGCTATGGCTTGCAAGGTAGTGACATGTGTGTGTTCTTTCTTTTTGATGAGTGTGAATGTTACATTTTGGAATTGATTCTGGGACGCTTAAGACATGAATTGGTTGTTGTCCCTGTACGGATGTCATTAATTGTAAATAATAATAACTTGAGTAAATTTTTATAAATATTGACATCACAGAAATCATTTTTTAACAAAATAGAAATGTTTGTCATGTAACATGTATATATAATTGGTGAAAAATTTTATAACGTCACCTGACACTAACTTCATTTTTTCTCATAACATGTCATTTGATGCGTACGTGGATACAAAATCTAAAACATTCATGAAGTTTCCTCAGTTCGGATCCTCTGCTACATAACGGTGCTACATCTCCTCCTCCACTTATCAATATATGGAATGTGTATTGGTAAGCGGTTGAGATAAGGAAAAAAAAAATTTATAATATGGAAATTTTTTTAAATATTCTCTTTCCTTATCTCAACCGCTTGCCAATACACGTGGCGTGTTTTGATGAGTGGATGAGGAGATGTAGCACCGTTGTGTAGCAGAGGATCCGAACTGAAGTTTCCTTGCTGTAAGAAGGTTAAGACTTGGTGCATCTTGATATTTCCATCAATTAACTGGGTATGGAAATTTAGATTTAAAAAACTTAAACATATATCTAAAGATCGAAAAAAGAATGTCAGGGATAATATATTAAGTGACATGTAAATTTGTCAACAAACATATATATAGTAGTCATATAGGCACATTCTATGCATATACTTCGTAATTTAATATTTATATATTGTCTATATGTACATATAAGTTTTTAATAAAGTTAATTTTATGTACTTAACAAAGTTCATAATAAATAAAAATGTAATTTTAAAATATAATAAAAAATAAATAGAAAGTAGGCTAAATTACATTTTTAGTGCCGTAATTTAGGTTTTTTTGACATATTTGGTTCTATATGTTGGCCTCCAGCACATTTAGTTTTGTATATTTCTAATTTTTGACATATATATTTGATCCCGACGTGACAAATTTGGTCATGAGACCTAACAATTTTGATCCTAACCTGACAAATTGGTTCCTTTATTTTTGCAAAGTTAGTCCTCCCCCAATTTCCCAGTCCGATTCATGATAATCTTTGACCTCAATTTTGGTCATAACCTGACAAATTTGGCCCTCTCCCAATTTTTTAGTCCAATTCATGACAATCTTCGACCTCAATTTTGGTTATAACCCGGACAGGATCCCCTAACCCGAAAACGATGCCCCATACTCTAGATTCGTGATACGCGTAAATCTTCAAGATTTACTTAACGGCGGATTATTTAGTTATGTTAATTATATTTTTTCCATTATCTCAACTGATCAGTAAATCTTGAAAATTTACACGTGTCACGAATCTAGAGTATGGGGTATGAGATGGGGCGTAGTTTTGGGGTAGGGAATCCCGTCCGATTGTAACCTGACAAATTTCATCCTCCCTCAATTTTTCAATCCAATTGATGATCTCCGCCATCACGTGAGTTTCACGTGGTACATTTAAGCAGTAAAAATCATGATCAAGAATAGGGGCACTCTCGATTACGCCTGCTTTATGCATGATTTTCTACTTGGCTAGTCATTACCAATTACTATTCCAATTCAATGTGTGACTCACTTGAACAAAAGGGTTATTGCAGGGTTTCTTTGAACTTCCATCTGTGGACACTTCGTACTAGAAAAACTGTTGTTTATGACCAAATTTTGTGATCGAAATAGGTCGGTCACAAAATGTATAAACTTGTGACCGATTACCAGTAAAATGAATGTAGTATTTGTGACTGACGAATTAGTCACAAAAACCAAAAAAATGGTCACAAATATAAATTAAAAATATTTTTCAATTTTCTTACCCACTATATTCATCTGAAGTATTAAAAAAACTGTAAAAATAAATATTTATTAACGTTATTACGAGTTTGTGACCGAAAAATCACAAATCCGTCCTTTTGAAATCCAGATATTTTTGACCGAATTCGGTCACAAAGTACGGAAACATTTTCAAGAAGCATGTTGTGACTGAATATATCGATCACAAACTCCTTTGATATGAGGGAAGATTTAATATCGATCACAAACTCTTTTGGCGTGTAAAAAGTTGTGATTGATTTATTCGGTCGGTCACGAAACGGGTATTTTGTGACCGAAATATCGATCACAAACTCCTTTCGTATGAGGAAGGATTTCGGTCACAATTTCCTTTGGAGTGTAGAAATTTGTGACCGATATTCGGTGGTCCAATTGAATTGATGGAATTGAGTAATTGATTCAATTGAATTGGTAGAGTTAAGTAGTTGGTACAATCAAATCAAACGATGATCGAGATCTTGAGTGCTCGCAACATCAAAAGTCGATTTTGGGTTTGATTTTTTTTCCATTAATCAATCGACGATCAAGATCGTTTGCATTATGTTTTTCTGCTTAGTTCTTCATCACCAACTGCTTCAATTTAATCTTCCCCTTGAAGAACAACATATATGGTCAGATAATTCAAACATTTCCATTGTTTGTCGTTGGGCGGCCAGCCGACATCATCAATATCATCGATTCTCCACATTATTTTTTATTAATTCCTTGATGATATTATATATCTATTCTATTAATAAAGCACCTAAGTGGTCTAATAACCACCTCCTTTAGTCTCTCTAGTCTCTCATATCACTAATTTGTTTTCTTTCCCATCTCTTTTCTCCCACCTTAATGTATTTTTATTTTTTTTTCTCTTCCACTCTCCTTAATCAATATACATATATATATATATATATTTGCAGGTCTCTTTTATAATTTTTTTTTAACTTTTTTCTTTTTATTTATTTATTGATCTTATAATTTTATTTTTATGGAAAACTATTTTTCTATAATAAATTTAGTAAATACATTTTAATTAAAAAATATATACTCACATCTAGAATCCAATAAATATTTTAATTTTATATTCAGAATTCACATGTATAATTAAATTGGGTTTTATTTTTATTTTGGACACAAATCAAGTGTGCCCAACTGACTAGTTCTAATGAAAGATGAAAAATAAAGGCAACAGAATTGTGATGTTGGGAAACAAGTAAGAAGAAAGTGAAGAATGTATGATTTGGAAATAGGTTTGGGATAATAAATGAAGTGAATAGGTTCTTGTAGGGAAATTTTTACCCACATAGGGTTTGGCTACACTAGGATTAATTACGTGGAGAGTGTTTTACACTTGGCACATGACTGGTTGAGTAAGGCCAAATCAGGTTTGTGCAAAATTTTCCGTTGTCTTCTTGAATAGAAATTTGAGTCATCAACAGCACATAGTTCTTTTTTTTTTTGCTAGATTTGAATTTGTTAATTACCAAATCGCTTTGAGTTAGTAATGGTTTTATTTGACTATTTTGAAGATTGTTTATACTTTTAATTTTTTTTTGAAGGGAATATTACTTTCCTTGCTCTAGTTTTTTACTGCCTAAATATACCACGTGGAGCATATGTGACGCTGGAGATTATCAATTGGACCAAATGGATGGCCAGTTTCACAAGAATAAAGGACCAAATTTGTGAGACCATGACAAATTAAAGGCCTGAGATTATCAATTGGACTTGAAAATTAGGGAAGACCAAAGTTGCAAAAATAAAGAACCCAATGTTTCAGTTCAAGACCAAAATTGTTAGGCTTCAAGATAAAAATTGTCATGTCCAGATCAAATATGTCAAAAATTAGAAATATACAGGACTACATATGTCGGATACTAGCATAATGGACCAAATATGCTAAAAAATCTGAATTACAGGAGTAAAAGCATAATTTGGCCTAAAAAGTAAAATATTGCAAGAGAGAAGAGAGAGAATAGCAGACACAAAAATGAAAACTAATGCAACGGTTAACTTATGAGTCAATCTATTTAAAATAACCAAAGATAGTTATTACAAGGTCGTGGTGCTTTATATTTAGTATATATTAGTGATGAATTTTTTTATTTTATAAGGTCAATAGTAACAAATTAACTTTTGTATTTAAATTTTCACTTTTTGCAATGAATGACGCACTTTGAATGTGGCCGTGACAATAAAATTATTATTACATAATCATAATAATAATTTTTTTGGCATTAATAAATTATTACTATAAGGAACTATTATATAGGGAAAAAAAGGTTACTATTACGGGTTTCACTAATTAAATATTAATGATGACAATTAAAATATTAATTTTATTCCTATATTAAATTTATATCATCATAAAATAAAAGGCATTGTCATCGATTAAGTATTATTAATAATAAAAAAAGTAAGTGTTATTACTTAGAACATGTTATTAGTAATAATATTATTATTATTTTCTATTTTTTTTAATAAATAATATAGTACTTTCCTTGTATTATTTATAGTATATCCTCATTTTTCTTATTCTTTTTTTGGTTGACAATAGTATGATCCCTGCCACTACTAAAAAATGACTTAGAGAGTGTTTGGTTGAGCTTATAAGCTTCTAAAAATATTTTTCACCACTAGAAAACAAGGATTTGGCCACGGATTTTGGCAAAAAAATCCGTGGCAAAAAAAAAATAAAAAAACAGCCACGGATTATTTCCAATTTGGCCACGGATCTAACCGTGGCCAAACTTTTTTATTTTTAAAAGATTTTTTAAGTTAGCCACGGATTTATCCGTGGCCAAAAATAAATATTTAAAAAAAATAACCTAGCCACGGATTAATCCGTGGCCAAAAATAAATAATTTTTAAAAAATTGATAAATATAGCCACGGATTTATCTGTAGTCAAAAATAAATATTTTTTAAAAAATAAATCAATAGAGATTCGTGGCCAAAAATAATTTTTTTTAAAACAATACATAAATATTGCCACCGATAAATACATGGCTAAAAATAATTTTTTTTTAAAAAAAATAAAATTAGCGACGAAAAAATCCATCACTAATTTAACAGTTTTTTCATAATTAATTTTATTTTAATACACCCCAAACCTGCAAAAAAAAATTTCAAAAATAAAAATACCAACAAACTATATGGAATATTCTATCATATATATAATTAATAATTAATATTATTGTACTAGTTTAATTTAACAATTCATACAAAATAATTCATACAACAATACATATATAACAAATGTTTTAAAAGTCAAATGTAGGATCGAACATCATCGTCTCCATCATCCTCCTCATCATTATCATAGTCGCCTTCATTTTCACCCTGAGCAATAGGAGCAGATGAAGTAGAGCTCTTCTTACGCCGCGGAGCTAATCGACTATGCTTTTCTTCCATCTCGGTCATCTTCTTACTGTGCTTCTCCTCTAAATCGCTCATCTTTTGTGTGAGCTCCTCTGTCTTAGGGTCAACCCAAGTATTCAAGTCAGTCTATGAGCCGAAAGACTCAACTGTTACGGTCGAGGGTCCACCGACAACCCCATACCACCGACCTTTCTTTGGACCGCTGATTGTCTGCTTCCAAATCTAAAACGTAAAAAGAAAAAAATTTAGAGTTTTCTCTTGAACATATTTTTAAATAAAGTATATATATAATATTTAATAAGTATATATATCTAACAAATACTCTTTTGAATGTTGCCTCCAACTTGTTGGGTTGCTGAATAGGTCTTCCCTATGCATTCTTAGTGGCTCGGCAACAAGCATCGTTGTAATTAGCTCTGAAGCTCTCCTGCAAAAAAAAAAAACATACATAATTATTATAAAAGCGTTTTTGACAATAATATGTGACGATAAATAAAAATAGAAAACTACCAAAGTAGTTTTTGCTTGCTCATCGACATAATGCTCGGTTCCATCCTAGTCTCTCGAATAATGGAGAGCCTCAAATGTTTTGTCAATAGAAGGCCAATGTCCATATTTTTTCGTCTGCAATAAAAATGAAGTAAAACACAAGGACAGTAGTGAGATAAACCGTAAAAATCAATACTACTTTAATTAATTAAATAAAATATAAGAAAAAAGTAATTACTTACTAAATGATCTTACCACCTCAGAGGAGATCTGGATTCTCCCTTATGGCTGGCCAGGGAATCCCTTTTCGTCACATGTCGATGCTCGGCTTGCCCTATTTTGATGGCTTATCCTTTGAAACTCTGGGGTGCCCCATATGACCTGTAAAGTATCCCATAATTCCTCATCTATCCAATTAGGTATGCGGTTATCCTCACGAGCTTTAGCCAGTCCTTTTTTCAAGATCTCCAAACCTTTATGCTCGAAGTTCTTCCAAATTCGGCTCGAATGATCAGGCCGCTAAAAGAAGTTTTTCTAAAAAAAATCAAGCAAAAAAATCATATACGAACAAATTGTAGTAATAGTCAAATTTCAATTAAACTAAGTAAATACACATACCTTAAACTGGACAAAAAACATCTAACGGGTTTCTAGCGGGACTTTTTCCCAAGTAGGCCATGGTCGCTTGAAACCATTCTCAATTATCCGACCAATCTCTTCAATACATTTCTCCTCGAAGCCAAACCTATTGTATAAGTGGAAAAACAAAATTATACATTACAATACACATAAAATATATAGAATAGATATCTATTTATTGATAAGATAGCAAAGTTATATAAATCAATTCACTTACTCTTTTTCTCATGGCATTATTAGAATCTGATGTCCATCGATATCACTGTTTTGAGATATATCGATGGATTGGCCTTCATTCATCGGTGTCGATGGGGCGGACCCTAAGGCAGGGGATGGAGAATCTGATCTCGAACTACCTAAATTGATGTTCAGATTAGTTGGTGGAGGCATATGCTGATTAGACACTGAGTCCGATACCTTTTTTCGATCTCTCGGCCATCTGTTTTAGAATTCTCAACAAATAATCAAAAAACTTAATAGCATGTTAACAAACTACACAACAATTGATCACACACCAATTGTGACTAAATACAAAATAACAATTCACAAGCATCAACTACATAATAACAATTCATAAGAATTCATGACAATAAATCGAAAACAACAACTATATCAACAATTAAAATATGAATATTATTCATCATCTTCATTCTCACCAACTTCATCTTCTTCATCATCGCCATATTCAATTGCATCATCTCCTTCGTCATCGTCGTCATCAAGTTCATCATCAAATTCATCATCAAATTCATCCTTCTCGTCATCATCACCCTCGTTCGTTTCATCTGGTATCTCATCATCTTCAAGTTCATTATGAAATGCATTATTGTCGAAAATCAAATCTTCTAGTCGACCATCAACATCTACCAAAAGCCACTTAGGTTCATTATCGATAACAGAATTGGCAACGGGTGGAGATTCTTGCAACAAATTATCAGTAACAATTTGTTGATTGGCTACTCTATTTTGTGGTCTGGTTTTAATTACAAAACGCTAATTCAATTTATCCCTCCTCGTGCCCGAATATGGTACATAATATACCTGAGATGCATCTTGTGCGATAATGAACGGATCATCTTTTGGTATCTCTCATCTCTACAATGCCATATTGCGAGTGTATCTTTATACCTCTTAGAAACGGAGTCAAACCAATAATATTTGAACAAGACAACCTTCTTTTCAGGTACACTGAGATATTCTAACTGAATCACCTCTTTAAGTATGCCATATAAATCTGTAGCCCCGTCGCCTCGAACACAAACACCAGCATTGTAAGTATTCATACGTTGTGTGTTCTCATTTACATGAAAAGAATATCCATTCAAAATATACCTTTGTCATGTCTTAACCTTATGAATTGGTCTCTACGCCAAATCACATAAATTTTGATTAGCGATATTCTTTTTGGAATCATGAACCTACAAAATAATTACACTGTCATAATATTTATAAAAATGTTTATATATATATATATATTTTTTTTTTTATTTTTTTTAATTTAATTAATACAATACTTACATATTGTTCAAACTATTCTACAAAATTCGCCTCGACCAACTCCTCAACTTCTTGGTCAGTTAAATTTGGCCAATGGTACCAAACTGAAAACCTATACATTCTATATATTGAAATAGATATTTTAGGAGTTAGAATTTAATAAAAATATTAACAAGTTAATATTAATCTTTAAATACTTGCTTGATGATAGGTACGACCTTGTCGCAATTAATAAGAACGTGTAATGCGGACTTTCTCAACTCATCATCACTCAAAAATTGATCCTCGTATTTACCACCGGGCTTACCAGCTTGATTGTAGATAGATAATATGTAGGGTATCTCTTCAACACTTCCATCATTCTCATTACGCCTAACTCTTTTACTCTTCGACTGAATGTGGCTTTCAAAATAATACGATAAAAAGTATGATGATTCTTGATTTAAGTACGCCTCATATATTAGGCCCTCTAGCTTTGCTCGATTCTTCACCATACCTTTCAAGTCATGTACGAACCTATTATCGTATTTTGTACGACAAAGTTACTAATTCGTTTGGAATCTCAAAAAAGAAAAATAAAGTTTGGCAAATCCTTAAAAAAATTTCAAAGATACATCCAACTATATTGAACAGATCCACATTTCACCGCTTCAAAAGACAAGTGTATTGGCAAGTGTTCCATGGAATCAAAAAATGCTGGAGGAAAAATGCGTTCCAATTTGCACAAAATCGAAGGGATATTCCTATCCAATTGCGACAAACTTTCCTCGCGAAGCTCTATGCAACACAAATCTCTGAAGAACTAACTTATTTCAATTAGAGGCTTCCAATAACATTTTGTGGCGTGCGCTAAATGCTATTGGGAGTAAACGTTGCATGAACACATGACAATCATGACTCTTCATACCGTACAACTTGAGTCTCCCTCTAAACTCTCCCCATGAACTGAACTTTCCTTAAGGATAAAATAAGACTCAGATTCTCTAAAGGTGACATCCATACTGATAAAATATTTCCTAGTTGGAGGGTGGAAATATTTGCAACTTTTTATGTTGGAGAATACCTAATGAATACACATCTAAGAGCCCTAGGATCAAATTTTCCGACATACCTATTATGAACAAAACAAACATACCCAAAAACTCAGGAAGGGAACAGTATAAGTATTCTTAACTTGCAAGATCTCTAGAGGACTCTCAAAAGTTTAGAGATTTGAGGGCATACGGTTAATAAGATATAGCTGCTAAAATGGCATCCCCTAATAATGTTTTGGTAGATACATGGTGAACATAAAGAATCTGGCTACTTCTAACAGATGTCGATTTTTCCTCTGAGCAACTCCATTTTGGGCACTAGTGTATGGACAACTAGTTTGATGAACTATCCCATTAGACTCCAAATAAGTACTGAACTGCCCATTCATATATTCTGTGCCAATTATCTCATATATTCTTTGCCATTATCTGTTCTCAAAAATTTTACCTTAGCATCAAATTGGGTACACACAATAGTCAATAAAAGCGACAAACCATCTATTGTCATTCAAAGAAGTATTTTGAGTAGGTCCCCAAACATCAGAGCGGATAATCATAAAAGGAATAGTGCTTTTATTATTACTTGAAGAATAAGTGTTTCTAGTCATGTTTAGCATACTCACAAGCATCACAAAACAAAGAGTCAAATTGAGTCTTTGAAAATAAACTAGGATATAGTTTTTCTAAGACAAAAAATGAGGGATGTCCTAACTGCCTGGTATTATTTCTTGGTTAACATCCTTATTTCCTCCAAAAAGAGCATTTCCCGAAACTGCACCTTGATTCCTCTCTGACAAATATAAGCCATCATGCGATTACTACCATTGCCAATCTTCTTCCTGGTTTGGAGGTCCTGAAAAACACAATGGTTAGGGAAGAACTCAATTTTACAATTTAGGGCCTTGGTGATAGCACTAACAGATAAAAAATTAACAAAAAAACGGGGAACATAAAGTATAGAGGATAAGTGAATATTGGGTGCACAAACAATAGAACCATCGGCTATCCTGATCGTATTTGGTTAATCCTGAATGTATTTTGGGTTTAGATGGGAAAGTAATCAATCATGTAGAGCTTTAGAAATGCCTGTCATGTGTCTATTCGCACTAGAATCAATAATCCATGAATCAAAGTGAGAGCAGTAAGAGCAGTACCTGACTTCATATAGTTTGATGTGGCACTAGTAGAGGATTCAGTTGAGACAAGAGATGCCTGAGATGCTGAATTTCAATGGAAAAAGAAGTTCTCAATGGAAAAGAAGTTCTCAGTGGAAATTGTCTCTTTGGATGACTCTCCAACCTCAGATAGATGAGCTTGTTGTTTTTCTTGGGTTGACTCGTTTCCCTCCACGACCTCTAGTGGGTCGACCATGTAACTTCCAGTAGGTTTCCTTTGTATGACGTGGTTTCCCGAAATACTCACAATGTAGGTGGTCTTTCTCGGGATTGGAGGTTTTTTGAGTCTCACTAGCAGTTAACCCAGACTTCTCAATTGGTGTTGTATATAGCATAGCACTCCTTTGGCTTTCTTCTTGTTGGACATAGGAATACAGTTTTGCCAAGTTTTTTCCAAGTACCTGAACCCTTATCTGATCAAATTCATTATTGAAGCCTAGCCAGAAAATCATAGACTGCCTCCTCTTCAATCAGTTTTTGAAATTTGACCGCATCTTCAGAGCAATCTGCTTGAAAGTCCTGATAATAGTCCAATTCTTGTCATAAGCTGCTTAGTTCGAAAAATATTGAGAGATAGTCATTTCACCTTGTTTTGAAGCCGTGTCCAGCAGAATATAATGTCTGGAAATTTGGAGTTGCATGGAGTTGATAAGCCATGACATCACAAGCGAGTTTTTTGAGTCCCATTAGCTGTATGTGGGTCAGAAACTTGAGGTCTTTTCTTTTCACCATTAATATATCCTTGTAGTTTTCTGGCTTTGATAAACAAGAGACAGGATCGGGACCAAGCCAAATAATTAGCATGTGATCTGATTATTCCCGATGAGGCTACGAATAAAGAGTCGGACTTTTAATGGGACTCTATATATAGTATTAAGTTTTATCATACAAGAAAATAAGGCCATGTTTGAAATGTTACAAGTACATTGTATGCTAGATGGCCCATGGGTTTGGGTTTGTGTGCAAATTTTTGTTTGAAAAGTGTTAGTACTCCTCTACATTCGGACACAAAGAGCCACTGGCCAATGTCACCCCCAAGGATAACATTATTAAAGCCACGTATCACGGGCTAAAAAAGGGGCTTGTAATATAAAACAGGCCAAACAGTCATAACATCTAGCAACTTTCGGTGCATTTCAAACTAGCCCAAACTTGTCACTAAACCAGCTAGTGGCAGCTGCTAGCAATTTTCAAGTGTGATAAATAAGCTGTCAATCTTCTCCAATCTGTTGAGTGTAGATACAATTTATTACATATATTAGTTTTTTATGACACACTTCACTATCAATTTGTAAAATAATTTTTGAAATACCTTTATTTCCATTCGATTAATTTATTGTGTCTTTCTCATTGAATTAGTAGAATAATTCATGAAAAAGAAGAAACACAAAGTTTGTAGAAGATTTTATTAAAACCTATCTTCACATGCGATGGTTTTTGTATTATTCAACTTTGCAGCCGGAATTTATGGGACAAAATTTTTACTACAATAATCTCAAGTTGACAAAAAAACTTGTACCAGAAATTACATTCTTTTTATTAGGTGTACGTGCATAAAATTAATTACAATTATAATTTTTTTCTCCTGACTATGAATGCGGCCAAAATATTGAACTTTTTTGTTAACAATTTTATTTGAATTAGTGTGGGATTTGTTGTGATTATGGGTTGTCGCCAAAGATATGATTGGAATCTTGAGTTTTTTTTGTAAATGAAATTTAATTAAACGAAATTATTAATTCCACCATCTTATAAAAATATAATATTGCATAAAACTAACCAAATTTTGAATTGCATAAATATAATTTTCCTTCAGTCTCAAATTATTAGTCTTTTTATTAGCCTCGCAATATAGTTTTCATGCATATTGAGGAGTTTTAAGAGAGAGTATTCACTTTTTTTTTTTAAGTTTACGCTCATTTTTTACTTATCCTGATACAATTTCTTAGGGAAGATATTTTGGTAAAATTATTATAAATTAATCTCAAAAACGAGACTATTAATTAACCTAATTAATTTGCACACAAATCTTAAATGGACTGATAATTTGGGACTTAAAGAGTAGTTTTTTTAGTGTTGGGGTTTCTAGGGCTATCAATGGGTTGGATTTGGACCAAATCTGGAAAATTTAAATCCGAAGATAGGTTTTAATAAAATCGTCTACAAACTTTTTTTTTCTTCTTTTTTCATGAATTATTCCACTAATAAATTGTATCTACACTCAACGGATTGGAGAAGATTGCGAGCTCTTATTTAACAACACCTCAATAGTGAAAAGATAAGAAAAATTAGCTTCGTGGAAGAAATGGTATTGATTATACACCCCCTTTGCAATTTATTACTTGTTAGATTTCAATTCAAACGGTTGTGTGCGTATTATATTGTGAGCTCGATGAACAAAGCTATATTTGGTGTTTAACTACTCAAAGGACAACAATTATACCCTTCAGTTCAAACGATTGTAATTTGATTTTATACTGATTAATCGATGGCCTAAATTTATCCGGATCAAGATTCGGTGGTCTAAATCGACATATAAAGTCAAGATATTATTAATTTAATATCAAAAAACCTTTTTCTTTTCTTTTTTTTTTTCTGTTTGTATTGTTCTTCGGGGCGGGGCATGAGGATTTCGCAGTTGAAGATTTCCTATATAGGGCCACCATAGGAAGCACTAAGGCGCGTGGCAGACAGTGAGACATATGGCGTCAATTAATTGACAATAGAAAATCTTATCACAGAATTTTAATGATAATTTTTTTTTTTGTCACCAAATTATCACTATAGGTGTGTCACTAACTCATTAATTCTTGTCACCTTTGAATGTATATTGTGACAAGATATGTCACGATCCGAAAAAATACCCTTCATATTTTATTAAAACTAAATAATAATTTTCACATAAAATTTGTACAAAATACAAGAGTTTCTCAAAAGAATATAAAAGTAAGTTTATTACGTAAAAGGCTTTCTAAATGCTTACGCTGCGTCCACTCTGATCCGCTATCTCATTTTTTTTAAAAATAGTCACATAAAGAAGAATCAATGCGACGGTTGAGTAGAAATTTTCATTTAATCACATAAAGAAGAATACTATTATTATCTATTACTATTATTACTATTATTACTATTACTATTATTATTATTATTATTATTATTATTATTATTATTATTATTATTATTATTACTACTACTACTACTATTACTACTGCTATTATTATTATTACTACTATTACTATTATTAATATTATTACTATTACTATTACTATTATTACTATTATTATTATTGTTATTATTATTACTGTTACTATTGTTATTATTATTACTATTATTATTATTGCTATCACTATACTACTACAACTATTATTATTAGTATTGTGGCAAGATGGCCAAGGCATAATTTGAAAAATAAGCCTTGAAGAATTTTAACAATCGAGGGTAAAAACGTAAATTGTATTCTAATATTGGTACAATCTTATTCAATCTTAGATATCAAACCACCATTGCGTAATACGTACGATCATCTTATTTAATTAATCATGGATACCGAACAACCAATATAATTGGCTTGACTCTTGGCTAATTTTGTACCAATACACAAATTCTGATTAACGAATCTCGCAAAGTAAATGAAGCCTTTTCTGTACTCAACTGTATTAGTTGATATTTCTAATTATCATAATAGTACTAATTGTTATTTAAAAAGTGAAAAATAAAAACGATACAATCTTTCAACGTACTAGCCCATTTTATGCAAGGCAAAACACGACAAAATAGTGTCGACACAAAACAAATATTTATTGGGCCATAGTTGTAGCTTTAACATGGAGAAAAGCTTCATGATATCTCAAGGCCAGTGGTGGAACCAGAACTTTTATCCAGTGGAATCAATATTTGTGGGCTAATTAATTATCAATGACCTTTTCTTTTCGGTATATCCAACTATCGAAAACTTCAGACAAACAATTTTCTAAAAAAAGTACCGAAAGTGCTTCCGATAGTCTTATTTTTGACTAAAAAAATCTAGCGGGATTTGATATTCTTGTAAGCTATAGAAGTGTTATTCACAATTGAGTAAACCGATAAAATTTAACTAAAATAAAAGATTTTGTATATTATGTCTTCTTCTTAATTGTGTGGTGCTCAACAAATTTTGTATGCCTCTTAATTTTTCATTTTTTATTTTTTGATAAATTGTAGTCCTATTAATTAAAACAAACAAATTTAATAAATTAGTCGATTCATCACTCATGTGGTATATATGTATTATCTATACTATTAATAAAGCACCTAAGGGGACTAATAATCACTTAGTGTCTTTGATCTCTTTCGATGTCTCCATTTTTTCATTTATATTCTCTCTCATCTCCAACCATTAACGTGTTTTTAATTTCTTTCTTTCCTCCTTCAATTTTCTCTATCAATATATATATATATATATATATATATATTCATCTCTCTTTTATCTTTTTTTTTCCTACTTTTTATGTCTTATTTATTTTTTAATCTTCTAATATTATTTTTATTTTAAACTAGTTTTCTATAAGATGATTTTTCCTTTTTCCTGCACCAATATTTATTTAGTCAAATTTCTATAATCATAGGGGAAATTCTTACCCGCACTGGGTTCGGCCACATCCTAACTAATCAGGTGATGAGTGTTTTACACTTGTCGTGTAATTGGTGTACAGTTTAGGGAGAGTGACCAATCACAAGACAAGTATATTAACACTTACTATATGATTAGTTGGGTGCGGCCAAGCCGGGTTTGAGAGCGTGGTATATATATAGGTTGGTAAATGATCCACGTGTACGTAATACATTGGTGCCTTGACTATTGTTGCATATGCCATCTGATACAAATTGGAGAGTTTCTATACTTCTACTGTCACTATGCTCATGATTTTTGAAATCTTCAAAATTTAAACCTAAAATGTCTCCACAAAACAAATGAATGACTATTCTGCTGAATTCATGGGATGGAATCTGGCTTCCTGATTCTTTGAATCTTCAATGCATGAGAGAGAGAGAGATTCTCAACTACAAAACATCATAATATCACCTTTTGACTGGATACCTGGATTTTATTGGTGATATCTTTTTTACTGATTAGCTCTGTCATTGATCAGTAGTTCTTTCTTTCGGAAAAGTATTCCTTCCATAGTAATCCATATACCTGAATTTTTGTAATTACCTTGTTCGGCGACTATGGAGATTCAGCTGCCTTTTTTTTGTAGTTATGCAATCCTTTCAGCTAACAAATAAGTAGATGTTATGTTTCATCTGTACTTATCATGCAAAAGCACATATCATCTTGATGAAAGGTTTAACACACTCAGAGCGGAGGACATGAGCGAAATTGTCATGATTCTAAGTTCGTTGGTTTCCAAATTTTTGTTTGTTCTTACATTTTGTGGATTCATTATCAGATTAAAGTTAGTTAAAGTAGTTAGTTTAATGAAGACAGAGCTGAAACTCACACCTCTTGGATAGGCTGTAACCATCCTGGCTGTTAGTTGTCCGTCATTTGAAGCTGTAACTCTGCAACAAGGATTATTGAAGTTAAGTTTTTCTGCAACAGTCTGTTCTCTCTCTTCCTATTTGTTTTTTTCTTAAATGAGTTAAATCTTCTGTTCAGATCTTACTCATCACCTCAGATCATTGGAGGATTCAGATAATTCTGAGTTACAGAGTTGCAGTAAATTATTAACTTTTATTTCAACTTTTATTCTGAATTGCAGAGTTGCCATATGCCTTTCATTGTGCTTTCTTTGAGAGTTATGTATCCACTCAGCTTCTCTTAATCTATGTCTCATACATAGCTCTGATATTTGTTGATATTCGTCTATATCTGTCTTTTCAACTAAAACCTATCATCCCCTCCCCTGGCCGGGCAAAGTTTTAAAGCACTCACAGGTTGCCCTGTCCTTAATATGTTTGGTGATTAGATCTGTTATTTTTTTTTTTTTGAATGATGATTAGATATGTTTCCTGCACTTATTTTATCTTGACTGTGTTCATGTCAGGTAAAACTGCCGATAAAAATATTAAGGACCTACGTTTGCGGCAAATGAAGAACTTCCATGTAGCACTGATGGTATCCCAGGTAACATGTGCGAAGATGTACCAAATACATGAAATCTGATGTTCTCTGTTTCTTGTAAAACCAGCATGTGTAATTCTTACATGTAATTAGATCCTGTATCAGATTTCATTGTGGCACATGCCTATTTAAGCAGTAACCAGTTGTTCATTGCAGCATTTATGTTGAATCTTCTTCCTTTTAACTAGTAATTGGAAGAAAGTTTAGCTTCTACAGAAGATTGGGACAAAAGTAGGATTTGTTTGCTCTTTGGTATGCTTTTCAGTAAAGAGTTAAATTTAAGGTTTCACGTAGAATCTTAATAAGGTAAAAGCTTGCAAAAATATTTTTCCCCATTTTTTGCTTATTTTATGTATAAGCTGAAAAGTGAGTCTCAAGAGAGAGATTAATTTGCTATTCATATCATATAATATCAAGTATATCAAATTTATACTTCCCTTTTCTTCCCAAGAAGCAGCATGCTTTCATCTTAGGTAATTCGATGCTGTAAATACTTCAGAGCTTTTTGAGAAGCACATGCTCAAATACTTCAAGCCTTTTCTTTTGCAATTTTTATTGGCAAAGGGGAGAATCCTTTAGATAGTTCTTATTTTTGGCTGTGGGAAACGAGAGAGAGTGAGGGATTGAGAACTAATGTTTAAGTTTCTACTGGTTAAATGAATTAATAATCAGCATTTTATTTTCTTGTGTTCTCTCGCTTCTTTTTAACAAGACAGTCTCACTAACCATTACAAAACCTTTAGGGTAAGCATCTGCACCATAATTATTCATTATGTTACTCTTTTCCAGAAGCATCTTTTATATTAGAACGAAATTTTTTTTGTTATACAGTTTCAATATTTTTTCCTTTAATACGTACCTAGAGTAAACTCGTAACTCTATTGTGTTCTGTTACACCTTGTTGAATGACCACTTCATCTGAAAGGGTAGAGAGGGAGAGTTATTATATATTTATTTAAACTCTCCAATACGCCCTAGCACGTGCAGGTGGGTTTCTTTTTGTATCAAACCTTCCACGTGAAATTCTTATCATAAATGGGTGCTAGTGAGATTTGAACACTTCTTGTTGAACTTGGCTCTGATACCATATTGAATGACCACTTCATCTAAAAGTTGAGTATTTAGGGAGGGAGAGTTATTATATATTTATTTAAATTCTCCAACACACCTTTTTGCAAAATCTCCGCACTTTATGTTGCTTAATAGTGAACTGGAGGCTATGCATGTTCATCCCACAGTGCAACTACTACTTCGAGCTTCACCATGCTTTTCTGGTGGAAATAAGAGCAACATATCCAACTCTGACTCTTCTATGTTTAAGTTGCAATAGTATATGAAAAATGTGCACTATAAACTTTATTGAACTACTGATGTGAACATTTCATTTGTTCTTTGTTACCAGGGAACCCCAATGAGGCTAATGGGGGATGAATATGGTCATACTCGTTATGGGAATAATAACTCGTTATGTACTTATTTGATTTTATCGTCACCTCTCTCTATATATATATCCAATAGATTTTTAAGATGGGATCGGAATTATTGAGACAGTTGAAGGACAGGAAGGACAGACCATTTAGGTTTTTCTCAGAGATGATCAAGTTTAGGCGGAGTCATCATGTCCTTCACAAGAGAAAATTTCATTGGCAAGGTAAAACATTTAGCTTCTAGTAAATGAAATCTGTCTGTTTTGTATGGACGAGTATCTCAATAATAAGGTTTTTGTCCTCAATTTTTAAATGCTGTGTGCTAATATTTTTTGATGGATGAATTTGACCTAAGAAATTCAAAATGTTATCTGAATATCTGAGCATAGTTTTCTGGTAAGAAGATGACTTTCTGACGTGCCAAGTTTGTTTTTGGTTCTCTTACACAGGTTTTAACAGTACCAGATTATTATTACATATTTTCCAATAAGTTACAGGGACAATGTGTTAAAATTTAAGTTCTCATGCTAGTGTACAACATTGTTTTTAATGGTTATACTTCCATTGAATTGCTTAAATTATGAAAATTTCCTGTTTGGGATTTATTTGGCATTCCCTTTAATGCAGAATGATGTGACATGGCATAAGGACAACTGGGAAAACAGTGAGAGTAAATTCCTTGCATTCACGTAAGAAGCACCTTTCTGCAATTCCATGAATATTATTCACTATTTATTTGGCAAGTTATTAATGTTTTCCTACCCAATTCACAACAGGACATTCTACATTCATTAGCTCTGAAATTATTTGATTCGCATCTCAGGTATCTCTGAAAATTAGCCAAACAACTAACAAGAACCCAAACACGTCGTAGTTTTCTGATAGGGCATCTGATATTAAATGGACCATTTCCAACTGAAGATTTTGATAAAGACGATTTTATTTCTCAATGATACCTTTACACATAACTTACAGAGGTATTCATACACAAATATGGTGCTAAACTAGGAAAAATAGGCTGGAAATTAGTACAGAAATCCCTCTAATATTGGTCCTAAATAACTCACCAACAAAAATCCCTTTAATCTTAGTCCTAAATAAGTCAACACTCCCCCTGAAGTTGGTACATAAATGTTACGCATGCCCAACTTGCAAACCAAGTTGTGATAGGTCCTACAGTTGAGCCCTTTTGTGAATACATCAGCGAGTTGCTTGTCCGTTGTCACATGGAATAGATTCAAGATACCATTTGTCACTTTTTCTTTGATAAAGTGACAGTCAATATCAATATGCTTTGTCCGGTCATGTTGCACTGGATTATGAGCTATGCATTGCCTTGTTGTCGCAATACAAAGACAACTTACTTCTTCCAGACAATTTTAGCTCCCTTAATAACAACTTTTGCAGCCAAAGAAGCTCACACACACCCTGTGCCATAGCTCTAAATTCTGCTTCCGCGCTTGATCTAGCCACTACACGTTGCTTTTCCGGGTGCAGATTTTAGATATCGCAAAATTTGAAAGACAACTTGCATATGAATCTCACGATGATCATATGTATAAATTGGCTTGTGAGGCTGACTGCATATGCTATGTCAGGTCTTGTATGAGAGGTAAATAAAAGTCTCCCAACCAATGTTTAGTACCTTTCTTTATCAACTCCCTTTCTAATCCCGACTTGTAGTTTATTATGGTTGCTCTCAAAAGGTGATTCTGCTGGCTTACATCCTAACATACCAGTTTCTTTCAGGAGATCCAGAATGTATTTCCTTTGAGAAATAAAAATTCCGTTTTCTGATCTAGCAACTTCAATTCCCAAGAAATATTGCAGCTTTCCCAAATCCTTGATATCAAATTCTTGAGCCAAGAGTCTCTTCAGTTGAGTCATCTCTTCTTTATCATCTCCCGTCATTACGATGTCATCAACATAAACTATAAGAAGAGTGATCCTACCCTTATGGTGCTTTATAAAGAGGGTATGATTGGCATTACTCTGCTGATATCCAAATGAGATCATGGCTTTTCTAAGTCAAACCATGCTCTAGGTGATTGTTTCAGTCCGTACAGGGCTTTCTTCAATCTGCACACTTTTCCTTTCAATTTCTCATTATCAAATCCTGGGGGGATCTCTATATATACTTCTTCCTCCAAGTCTCCATGTAGAAAAGCATTTTTCGCATCAAACTGCTGCAATTCCCAATCAAGATTGGCTACACAGGACAACAAGATTCTGACAAAATTCATCTTCGCAATTGGGGCAAAAGTTTCTTAGTAATCCACTCCATATGTTTGGGTGAATCCTTTTGGCTACCAATCTAGCCTTAAATCTTTCAAATAAGGAAAAAGCACTATATGAAACAAAGTTAGAAATAGGATGCTTGGTACAGGAACTAATCCCTTTTTCCGTGAGATCATCAACAGAGTCAAAGTTTAAAGGTAACTTACCCGAGAAGGAAGATTCTTGGCACACAGTAGGCTGCATGATGGCTGTTTCATCTACTTTGTTTCTCCTTAAATACCTCATCAAATCAAGTTTATCCAAATGGCCAACAGTAGGAACAGAATCTAAATCTTTCCCAACAGTCTCCATATAAACTCTCCCCCTTAACTGAACTTTCCTTTAGGATAAAATTAGAATTAGGTATCATCTCTTCTTGTTGATTACTCTCCCCCTAAAGAGGTGATTGGGGTGAACTAAAAATAAGACTCAGATTCTCTTAAAGTGACATCCATACTGATAAAATATTTCCTAGTTGGAGGGTTGGAAACTTTGCAACTTTTTATGTTGGAGAATACCTAATGAATAAGCATCTAAGAGCCCTAGGATCAAATTTTCTGACATACCTAGTATGAACAAAACAAACATACCCAAAAACTCTGGGAGGGAACAGTATAAGTATTCTTAACTTGCAAGATCTCTAGAGGACTCTCAAAAGTTTAGAGATTTGAGGGCATACGGTTAATAAGATGGTAGCTGCTAAAATGGCATCCCCTAATAATGTTTTGGTATATACATGGTGAACATAAGGAATCTGGCTACTTCTAACAAATGTCAATTTTTCCTCTCAGCAACTCCATTTTGGGCACTAGTGTATATGGACAACTAGTTTGATGAACTATCCCATTAGACTCCAAATAAGTACTGAACTGCCAATTCATATATTCTGTGCCATTATCTCATATATTCTCTGCCATTATCTGTTCTCAAAAATTTTACCTTAGCATCAAATTGGGTACACACCATTTTATGAAAGGATTGAAACAAAAGAAAACTTCACTTCTAGCTTTTATCAAATATACCCAAGTCATTCTAATAGTCAATAAAAGTGACAAACCATCTATTGCCATTCAAAGAAGTATTTTGAGTAGGTCCCCAAACACCAGAGTGGATGATCATAAAAGGAATAGTGCTTTTATTATTACTTGAAGAATAAGTGTTTCTAGTCATGTTTAGCACTCACAAGCATCACAAAACAAAGAGTCAAATTGAGTCTTTGAAAATAAACTAGGATATAGTTTTTCTAAGACAAAAAAGGAGGGATATACTAAATGCCTAGGCCACTGTATTATTTCTTGGTTAACATCCTTATTTTCTTCAAAAAGAGCATTTCCCAAAACTGCACCCTGATTCCAATCTTCTTCCCGGTTTGGAGGTCCTGAAAAACACAATGTTACAATTTAGGGCCTTCTTAGTGATAGCACTAACAGATAAAAGATTAACAGGAAAATTAGGTACATAAAGTACAGAGGATAAGTGAATATTAGGTGCACAAACAATAGAACTATCGGCTATCCTAACCGTATTTGGTTAATCCTGAATGTATTTGGGTTTAGATGGGGAAAGTAATCAATCATGTAGAGAGTTTAGAAATACCTGTCATGTGTCTATTCGCACTAGAATCAAATAATCCATGAATCAAAGTGAGAGCAGTACCTGACTTTACATAGTTTGATGTGGTACTAGTGGAGGATTCAAGTTGAGACAAGAGATGCCTGAGATGCTAAATTTCAGTGGAAAAGAAGTTCTCAGTGGAAATTGTCTCTTTGGATGACTCTCCAACCTCAGATAGATGAGCTTGTGGTTTTCTTGGGTTGACTCGTTTCCTTCCACGACGACCTCTAGCGGGTCAACCATGTAACTTCCAGTAGGTTTCCTTTGTATGACGTGGTTTCCCGCAATACTCACAATGTAGGTTTTTAGAGTATCACTAGCAGTTAACCCAGACTTCTCAATTGGTGTTGTATATAGCATTGCACTCCTCCGACTTTCTTCTTGTTGGACATAGGAATAAGCTTCTTCAAGAGAAGGGAACACAATTTTGCCAAGTTTTACCAAGTACCTGAACCCTTATCTGATCAAATTCATTATTCAGCCTAGCTAGAAAATCATAGACGATTTTCAATCAGTTTTTGAAATTTGACCGCATCTTCAGAGCAATCTGCTTGAAAGTCCATAGTCCAATTCCTGCCATAAGCTGCTTAGTTCAAAAAATATTGAGAGATAGTCATTTCACCTTGTTTTGTGCTATGGATTTTGTTTCGGATCTCAAATATTTGAGCATCATTCACCATTCGTGAGTAGGTCAGTTTAGTAGCATTCCAAATTTTTGAAGCCGTGTCCAACAGAATATAATGTCTGGAAATTTGGAGTTGCATGGAGTTGATAAGCTATGACATCACAAGCGAGTTTTCTGAGTCCCGTTGGCTGTATGTGGGGTCAGAAACTTGAGGTCCTTTTTCTTTTCACCATTAATATATATCCTTGTAGTTTTCTGGCTTTGATAAACAAGAGATAGGATCGGGACCAAGCCAAATTAATTAGCTTGTGATCTGATTATCCTCGATGAGCCTACAAATAAAGAGTCGGACTTTTAATTAGACCCTCTATATATAGTATTAAGTTTAAGGACCATGTTTGAAATGTTACGAGTACATTGTATGCTAGATGGCCCATGGGTTGGGTTTGTGTGTGAATTTTTGTTTGAAAAGTGTTAGTACTCCTCTACATTCGAACACAAAGAGCCACTGGCCAACATCACGCCCAAGGATAACATTATTAAAGCCATATATCACGTGCTAAAGGGGCTTGTAATATAAAACAGGCCAAACAGTCATAACATCTAGCAACTTTCGGTGCATTTCAAACTAGCCCAAACTTGCCACTAAACCAGAGCTAGTGGCAGCTGCTAGCAGTTTTCAAATGTGATAAATAAGAGCTATCAATCTTCTCCAATCTGTTGAGTGTAGATACAATTTATTACATATATATTAGTTTTTTGTGACACACTTCACTATCAATTTGTAAAATAATTTTTTAAATACCTTTATTTCCATTCGATTAATTTATTGTCTTTCTCATTGAATTAGTGGAAATAATTCATGAAAAAGAAGAAACACATAGTTTGTAGAAAAGATTTTATTAAAACCTATCTTCTTCACATGCGATGGTTTTTGTATTATTCAAATTTGTAGCCGGAATTTATGGGACAAAATTTTTACTACAATAATCTCAAGTTGACAAAAAACTTGTACCAGAAATTACATTCTTTTTATTAAGTGTAAGTACTGACGTGCAAAAAATTAATTACAATTATAATTTTTTTCTCCTAACTATGAATGCGGCCAAAATATTGAACTTTTTTTTTAACAATTTTATTTGAATTAGTGTGGGATTTGTTGTGATTGAAATTTTGGGTTGTCGCCAAAGTTATGATTGGAATCTTGATATACGTAAATATAAAAAAAGAAAAACTTAAGTTTTTTTTGTAAGAATTTAATGAAATTCGTTAAATTTAATTAAACGAAATTATTAATTCCAACATCTTATAAAAATATAAATTGCATAAAACCAACCAAATTTTGAATTGCATAAATATAATATTCCTTCAGTCTCAAATTATTAGTCTTTTTATTAGCCTCGCAATATAGTTTTCATGCATATTGAGGAGTTTTAAGAGAGAGTATTCACTTTTTTTTTTAAGTTTACGCTCATTTTTTTACTTATCCTGATACAATTTCTTAGGGAAGATATTTTGGTAAAATTATTATAAATTAATCTCAAAAACAAGACTATTAATTAACCTAATTAATTTGCACACAAATCTTAAATGGGCCGATAATTTGGGACTTGAGGAGTATTTTTTTTAGTGTTGGGGTTTCTCTAGGGTTGTCAATGGTTGGATTTGGACCAAATCTGGAAAATTCAAATCCGAAGATAGGTTTTAATAAAATCGTCCACAAACTTTTTTGTTTCTTCTTTTTTCATGAATTATTTCCACTAATAAATTGTATCTACACTCAACGGATTGGAGAAGATCGCGAGCTCTTATTAACAACACCTTACTAGTGAAAAGATAAGAAAATTAGCTTCGTAGAAGAAATGGTATTGATTATCACCTCTTTGCAATTTATTACTTGTTAGATTTCAATTCAAACGGTTGTAATTTGATTTTTATAATTGATCCATGGCTTAAATTAATTTATCTGGAGCAAGAACCGGAGGATTTTTTGTCGCCAATACTAAGTGTGCGTATTATATTGTGAGCTCGATGAACAAAGCTAGATTTGGTGTTTCTAGAAAAGGCGCAAACACACTCCACACGCACTTCAAGTGTGAATTTTGCGATTTGTACACCAGTTTAAACTACTCAAAGGACAACAATTATAATGGCACACAGTGACACATATATGGTGTGAATTTATTGACAATATAATCTTATCATAGAATTCTAATGGTATTTTTTTTTTTTTTTTGTCATCAAGTTGTCACTATAGTAGGTGTGTTACTAACTCATTAATTCTTGTTTCCATTGAATGCATATTGTGACAAGATATGTCACGATCCAAAAAAATACCCTTCATATTTTATTAAAATTAAATAATACTTTTCACATAAAATTTGTACAAAATACAAGAGTTTCAAAAGAATATAAAAGTAAGTTTATTATTGCGTAAAAGGCTTTCTAAATGCTTCCGCTGCGCCCACTCTGATCCGCTATCTCATTCTTTTTCAAAATAGTCACATAAAGAAGAATCAATGCGACGGTTGAGTAGAAATTTTCATTTAATCACATAAGGTGCTCGTGTGTATAATATGTGCACATAGTCATAATATCTCACATAATATCTTTCGAGTCACTTATTGGTAGTCCCCCTTATGTATCCCATAGTACAAGATTCCAACTGTTCACATCATTAATCCCAATATTCCATCCGTCCACATCAATTCCATCCATTCACATCGGTGGTCATATCTCGAGATTATGCCAATTTTCTACGACCTACAACTAATTTATAGAATACTCCGTCCATGCAAGATGGGATTAGGATATGGATGACGAGAAGTGTTTTAAGAGACATGGATGACGAGAAGTGTTTTAAGATCGGCAAGCCCATTGCCGCCCGTCCGAACTCTAGCCCCATCCACACCGAAAACACATTCGGGCCCGACATGCACAAATAAAGAGTTCCACATATTTTCACATAAAGAACATACTTTCCTACTTATAACTTTAAAAATATGAGAGCACACTAAAAGCATATTTTGCAATACACACATACATGCTTTCATATTAATTCTATAAACATAAAATATAAATATAACTAGAAACATACTTTCTAATAACTTGTAGTACCATAATGAAGCATAATATCATGATGATAATAAAATGATAAACTAACAATAGAAATTAACTTATGTAATTAAGGAAATTCCTATCTTGCATACATCAAATATGAACTAAAAGTAAGAAATACTTATGAAATTAAGTAGGATCCCTACCCTCCTAATTACATATATTTCTTCCTTTTAAGAGTGTTTTATGGAATTAAAGGGATATATAGGAGGATAATATATATATATATGTATAAAAAAGGGTATATGTGTGTGTATATATGTGGGTAGAATATTTACTATAAATATAAAGTGTTTTGTGTATTTAGGGTAAAGTGTGAGTGGGTGTTTTAGGTGGGATTTGTTGTGTGATAGAAATGAAGATCACCCCCCTCCTATTTATAGTTGTTGGCCAAGAAACAAGATTATTTATTAGGTTTTATCTTGTTAATTAATGTGATCTTCCCAATTAGGCTTATCATTAATGTTCACAACCAATTGTGGTTGTAAGTTACACAAGTGTTATCCTAAATAAAATATGAGTTGTACCCTAAGTTATATTATATCTTAGCCTAATTTAGCATGATGCTAAACACAAGTGTTCTTTTAAGATTAACCCGACAAATATTACCTAAGTTTAGTAAGATTTGTACAAGTGTTTACAATCTTGATTTTTCTAGTAGCTTAGGTGTATAATTTTATTAATTAAAGATAGTGACATTTTTCAACATGTGCGTTATAATCATCCTATTATATGTGTAGATATATATTAATTTATGTTTTTTAATTTTGAAATATATATTTTAAATTTTTTTAAAATAGTGAATATATATTTTCATAAATTTTCAAAAAATCATAATTAGTTATTTACGTGTGTAAAAATATCGATATATTTATGAAATATTGATTTTAGAGTATTTTACATTATGCTATAAATATTTTCAAAATATAAGTATATGTATATATTGATTTATATGCACATGTGTAGAATCAAATGGTTAGTGTGAAAACATAATAATAATTATTGCACATTTCACCTATAAAATAATAAAACACTAACAATTTAATCACATAGTTCACATACGAAAAAAATAAAAAAAAATATCTATCTAATCTTCATTTTCCTTTCATCCAAACATTAATTGTTGAAAATTTAAATCAAGTTATTTTCTTTTCTCTTTATTTTCTTTCTTCCACCAAACATAGTGTGAGAGGTTAGAACTAGATGTCAAAAAATCAAAAGATTGAATAGAAGGGGACGGTGTGTTTGGCTAACACAAAAGTCTCTGTCGAAGACTCAAACAGCATTACACTACTCATTTTCAAGCAATGGGAAATGAGATCGCTTGGAAGGTAGCCGCAAGAAATAGTACTATTATTGCCTTGGAAACTGGATCCATCAAACACTATTTTATCTCACCCTTGCATGCGTTAGAAAGGTCACTTTTTCTTTCGAGAAAGGTTGGGTTGGCAATGGAGCGGATTTTAATTCGAATTCGATTCGAGTTCGATCTGAATTTTAACATATTAGATCGATTGAAATATTCAATGAATCAAATTCGATTATGAATATCAGTAGTTCAAATTAATAATAGAATGCAATAATATCCAAATCATTATAACTTATATAATACATTTTTTTATACTTTTCAAAGTAATTTTTTTAGTGAGATTCAATAGGAAGAAAAAGAGAGAAAATAGTGTGTTTTTGGAGAAGAAAATGTTAGAATAATTAGAGTGATTTTTCTATCTCTTAAAATAATGTTCTTTTTTTTTTTTTTTTTGGGCAATCCCCCCGTTTTTATTTTAGGGAGGAAATATGTAAGCGGAGGAATTTGGGTTTCTTTCTTATATGGGTTTCACGTAAAAAAATTTACACTTTGCACCTCATTTTAGAATTCTTGATTTGGTACTCATTATTTGTTAATCCAATAAGGGGAAAAAAATATTTATTTCACTGAGCCAGTGGCATTTATTTTGATACTATTTTCCAACAATTTTAAACTAACAAACGCCAACGTCAGTTATTAGAGAGGAGAGAGACAATTGCCTAAAAAACGAATGAACGGACTTTAATCAATAAAAAGAAACTAAATTAAGAGACATACAAAACAAAAAACCATAAAACTGAATTGACAAAGCAAAGGCATGGGGTCGAAACCAAACCAACTTGGTGTCCGATTCAATTCAGTTTTTCGGTTTGTGATGTAAAAAACCAAATCGATCGGTTAACCAGTTCGGTTATAACCGTTTGAACAGCCCTAGGCATGGGGGTATGTGCTAAAAACATAAGAAGGCAAAAATAAAATAGACAACTGAATCGAAGTTAACTCCAATTAGTATAGAATGTGGAAAGTGAGATAAAAGGAACAAAATTAAACCACATACTGCATGCAATGAGAGTTCATAATGGAGTGGATCAACCAACATTAATAAAGTAATGAAGAGCAATAGCACAATCATAACAGGCCTGCATTTGTCAAAAGAAGGAACATCTCACAAGTAGGCAAGGGAGAAGTACCTATTTTTGCAGCTTACATGAGCAAATGTCCTTGTGAAAATACGTACCTGAAAGGCATGAAGTTTGCAACTGAATGAAAAGCAGGTTGGAATGGAAAAGGAAACAAATCTGAGTAGAGAATGCTCACGCAGAGTCGAGTTGCATTGATGGATAACTAAGAAAATTGGCAGTACATGATCAGTTAGGAACTAATAGATGCGGGACAAAATTAGTTCATGTATCTATCTCTAACTTGGGACATAATAGACAAACTAAAAACTCGAGAATTACAGCACGACAGCGACAAGTGAGAAAGTTCAAGTCATTAGTTTTTGACTGTTCTTAGTTAGTAGCAAGCATCTTTAAAATTAGAAGAAATTTACAATAACCGTTAGCTTCTCTAAAGTTTCTGATCCAATTTTGGAAAAGAACTAAGTCGCTGCGCCCTCAGTGCCTCTCCTTAGCTCGCAATATACTTGTAACTTTGCACGTAATGAAGTAAAAATTTACTAAGCTATTTTGTTGTAATGTATAATAAATAGGAGAAAAGCACACACTCCGTATGGAATCTGAGCTAAAACATGCAGGAAGACTTACCAGCAGTTACAGAGCCATCTGGTAAGTTAACGAACAACCTGATGTCTTTTGTAGGGTCTTCTGCTTCAAGCAAATAATAGCTGACTTATGATGAAGTCAGCTGTCGCATCATCATTAGAACCCATCGCATACCACCTACTTAGGAAGACATAAAAGTCAATACTTTTGGAAAAACAGTTCATTATAAAATTTCTCCATAACTGAATAGCATGGAAAAGTAAACATGGAAAAACTGCAAGCATGAGATCATGACAGACCCAATTGCATATTAATTAAATACAGATGACCATAAATTGCACAATCATCATAGGCCTGCATTTGTAGAAGGAAACAGAGCAAGGCATTGCACATCGAAGACATATGAGCAACTCCAAGTAAAAATATTAGTTACTGAAAAACACATACCTAAATGGCCTGACATTTGACATAACGGAACAGTCTCTGACTCATCTTGTAGTAACATGGACCATACGGACTTCATAACAAGACTGAAGAATACGCTTCTTTTCAAGTTGCTGACACGAAGTGTGCGTTGGGGCCACAAATACAGGGATGGTTCTCAATGATTTCATACTTTGCTGCCACTTTTGGTTACAATCATCACAGGCCTACATTTGTAGAACGAAACATCTAGAGCAAGGCAGTATACACATCGAAGATATATGAGCAACTCCAAGTAAAAATATTAGTTACTGAAAAATAAATACCTAAAAGGCCTGAAGTTTGACATAAAGGAACAGCCTCTGACTCATCTTGTAGTAAAATGGACCATACGGATTACGTAACAAGACTGAAGAAGTGTGCTCGAGGGCCAACAAGTTTGACATAAAGGAACAGTCTCCCTTTCAAGTTGCTGACACGAACTGTGCTCCAGGGCCAAAAATACAGGGATGGTTCAGTGATTTCATACTTTGCTGCCACTTTTGGTTACGATACTACACATGAAACTTAAGGAGGCAATAAACTAATTCTAATCGGTCTTGGTTGTTTTTGCACGAACATTTTCATTGGGATTCACTTTCTCATTTTATTAGTATGGTTGAATAGGTTTTCGATTTTGCAACTTCAAAGTCTACAAGGTACTGATTGAAATTAAAAAGACATTAAATAAAAAATAGAAATTCATTTAAAAAGATTACTTTAAATGTAAAGAAAAACAAATTGACAACAAAGACAAAAATAGAAAATGTATATATTAAATTAGAGGCCGAAATAAAATTAAAAACAGAAAAGTGAAACAACAAGTGGATAACATAAAAGAAAACATAAATTAAATAAAAGAGGATAACATAAAAACAGAAAATTAAGCGAGAAAATAAAAAATAAATTAGAAACCAAAACTTAAGTAAGAAACAAAAAAATGAAGTGAAAAAGAGAAAATTAAATTACAAAATAGAAGTAGAATAAAACAAAAAATGAAGCTGAAAATAGGAAATTAATTAGAAAACATAAATTAAAACGTAAACAAGAAATTACAGAAAATTAAAATTTAAAATTCAATTAAATAAGAAACATTAAACTGAAAAAAAAGAAAACTAAATTAGGACATAGAAATTAAATTAAGTGAAAAATCAAAAATTAAATTACAAAATAGATATAGAATAAAGAACCGAAGAAATTAGAAAAGTGAAATTAAATTGAAAAAGTAAATAAAAATAGTAAAAAGAAACTAAGTTCAAAAAGAAGTTTAAATTAAAAGCAAAAAATTCAATAAATGAAAAACAAAAATTAAGTTAAAAGAAAAGAAATGCAAATAGACAAGAAAGAGAAAAATAGAAAATGATTAATTCAAGCGGTATAGTAATTGTTTGGTAAAAAGCATTTTTGGTTTATGCTTTGTGTGTAAATCAGAAGGGATGCTTTTGGAGTAGCCAAACATTATGGTTCTAACATGGGAATCTTTCTTCCAGAGTACTTCGCAGGGAAGCAGTGAATTAAGGGTGAGGGGTTTGAAGTTGTTGTGTTATTTATATATGCGATCGATGCCATGATTCAAGTTTATATGCCCTGCTCCAATACTGATGTTAGCTTATATCGGTAATATTGTTTTCACCTAGTGGGCTCGCGAATGTTCTTTATAGCTAATCATGTACGTTCATTTGTAAAAAGAAAGAACGTCTCACTGCTCACATGTGTAGGAAATACATATATTGAAGCTTCCATGTGTAGGAAATACATATATTGAAGCTTCCATGTGTAGGAAATACATATATTGAAGCTTACATGTGCATCTCTAAGCGACAACATTAACTTCAGAAAATACGTACCTGAAAGGCATCAAGTTTGACATAAATGAATTGCTCTGATTCATCTTGTTGTAATATAGTATAGCCTTACTTCCAAGTTGCTGAAAGGAATGAGCACAGGGATGGTTCAATGTTTGCGTGATCTGAAACCCCCTATTCTTTCAGCACTTACTCAATGAACCTTTTGACAAAGGTTCTGGATTACCCCAATTTTTTGCCTGTTCCAAGCAGTTGAATCCAAAAACGAGCACCAGCAACAGGAATACACTAAAGAATGTATCTCATCATGCACATAGCATATTTAAAACTCAATCCAATAGCATCAAACAGAGCAGTTCCAAAATATGATATGCTCTCTAAAGGACCATCCATAAATCCTAATAAAACTGAATTTAAATCCAGGGTAATGCTCACCATTTGGCATCTGGGGGTTCTAGAGCATAATCTCCACCAACCTGTCAGGGGTGACCATTTCAAACACCAAATATAGCACCAATGCTGGTCCTTATCTCATGTCCTACTTGAGTAACCAAACCGTTATTGTATCAAGATCGCTGCCATACATTAAGGACATTTTATCAATAAGTAAAACAAGATAAGCTATCTCAATTTAGACATCAAAATGAAGTTAAACAACTCAATGGTTGCAAAACCCACAAAAGATCATTGAGGAACCATAATGAAAATCTTTAGTACAAGCACAACCATTTTTGAAAATTCACTAAAAATTTAATCAGAAAACGGTATAAATTCAGCAACTCTGGTATGCAAGCATCTCATACAAGATATTGTCTTCTCTACTTATTCTAATAGTTAATACATCTCACTGCAGCTTCTTTCACAGGCCCAGGAAAACAAGAACTGAAAAATTGCCCATATAGACACAGAGTCTTGTACATCTCATGGTAGATTCTTTAATGGAATGCTATAGCTATAACTACTTGAAAATTTCCTAGAGTCGAAAAATTAATGCTTTAGTTCAAAGCGTCAAACCTTAGTAACCGCAATGGTGAATTTGCTGCCCTTTTCTTCTCTGAAATCACCGTAGATTGAGAAAGCTCCACATAATCAGGTAACCCAAAAATGAAAACAAAAATATGGAACAAGAATCTAATATTAAAGAAAAATTACAACAAAATTTCATAACATGGCAAAACTATGACCAGAATTCAAAGGCGAAACTGAAACCCAGAAATCTTACAAAGCAAGAACATGAAAAATTCAAAATTAGCAAGCATTTCGCCCTCTAAAAACTGAAATTCCAAAGAAAAAGAAAGATAAAACAGAAGAAAATCAAGAAATCGACCGAAGGAGATAGACGAAATGGGAACAAAGAGAAACCAAAGAAAATCAAAAGGAAGAAATGACATAAAAAATGAAAATAGGGTGGTGGGTGTATCAGCAAATTTAAACATTCTATGCGAGTGAACACATTGCAAAATTTTACCGTTGCGTGTGTGAACACACCGCGAATTTTACCGTTGCGAAGCAATTTACAAAGAGCAATAAACCCTATTTTATTTATTTTTAAATTTTTTGGAAGTTTTTGAAAATTGTAATTTCGATTCTATAATTTATGATATGTGCAGTTTTGGTCCCAATTTTACGGTTTGATGCTTCTACAGTCCACCTTTACAAAAATAACGAATCTCTTTTGGAGACTAAAATTGGAAAACCTGAAAAAAAAAAGAAAAAGAAAAGAAAAGAAAGGAAGAATAAGAGAGGAAGAGAAAGAGGAAGAAGAAGAGGGGGAAAAAAAAACTCCCCATATGCAATGTGACAATCTATTTGAGTATAAAATTAAAATTAAATCCGGCCACACCTATGTAATAAAAAACAACATTTACCCAATTATTTTATTATTACTCTATGGGGATGGATTTTTATATAAAATTTATAGTATTCATTATCATAATAATCTTTTTGAGTAAAAAGAGATATTATTAATCACAAATATCTGTGAATACAAAACATGCAGCAACAACTTCAATACTTGTCAATCCTTCCTCAAACGAATGGGCATTCCTAACTACATTATATGTTACCATGTATCCCGATCTCTTAACATGCTTGACTTGAACATGCCCATAAAGTCTCAAATTCTTTGTAACATTAGATATCACATTACCCAAAGGAGATTTGTCATACCCGTTGTTACTGAGCTTGGTTACCAGTTTTCTTGTCTTCTTATAAAACAAAATCCCTCCACCCACGCCGCTAACTAGACTTGTAGGGTTCCGCATTGCCAGTGCCTCAACCACCTCAAGCTCCACATCCCCTTTCCTACGATCCTCCATCCACCTGACACAACATCCTCGACTATCCCTCACAACAACGCCAAGGCCATATTCTTTGCTTTCTTGAAAGTTTGCTCAATCAAAATTCACTTTATACGTACCTGTTGGACGCAAAGTCCATCCATCTGGCCTCTATTTCAATACCATTTCTTCCATACTTTATGACAATTGTCTTACCAATTGACAAGTTTGATTTCTATTTCGTCTATTGAAAAGTTTTCGTTCTAATTTTTTGGATTTGTTTTGGTTAATTTGTGATGGAAAAATGCAAATATAAATAATTAAGAAAGTGGAGACGCCATTAGACCCCAAAATACTTATTAATAGTATAGATAAACAAAATTGATATAATGAAGAAACTTAAGAGTAGGGAACCATCCCCAACTCCTCTCTCTCCCCCTCCCTCTCTCTCCCTTTCCATTTTGATTTTCGTCTATTTTTTTCTTTCCGTTTTATCTTTCTACCTCTTTTGATTTTCGATTCTTTTAAATTAATAATAAAAAGTGAAATGTTTGTTGGATCTTAATTCTTCTTATTTTTTTCATATTATTGTTGTTTAGGATTTCTAGGTTCCATACTTAATTTTCAGTTTCAATAACCATTTCTCCAAGGAAGTTAATTTTTTTCCCTCTCTGATAGTTTTTGTTTTGTCAATTGGCAAGTTTGGTTTCTGTCTTGTCTATTGACTAGTTTTGGTTCAATTTTTTTTTTTTTTTTTTGATTTGGTTTGGTTAATTTTTGATGACAATTTTTTATTCCAACTGTGTAACCAAGTACATTGGTGATTATATTGGTGACTTTGTGTATGCTAATCGCAACAATTTTACAAGTTTTGGTGGGCTTACATGCGGATTTGTGTTTCCTTGGCTGTTCGAGAACCATTCAAGTATTGTTTTGATGTGCCGAAAGCCTTGAGTTGGATCAAAAAGCAAGTTTGGACAAATGTAGGTGTGGAATATGATGCTCTCTTGGTTATTAAAAATTATCTTTTTATTAGCAAGAAATTGGACAATTTGCATTTTCATTTTGCAAAATAGTTTACAAACCAAGCCGCTCATGTGATTGTTAGAAAGTTTGGTTTTATATCATATCTTATATATTGTAATTACTGTCCTTTTTGGCCTTGTTTGCTTCGCGAGATTAGTCAAGAAAAGGCCTTCACATATCGGCTAATTGATCATTTGGTTGCCAAGATTATAATTGCGGGTCTTTACCTAATCTCACGTGGCCCGCAATGTGATGGGTCCAATCTCGATATTATAACCTTAGGTGAGGAGATAAGATTGAGTCTTGGCTTCTCAAAATTAACTATTCCAATACTTTTAATTGATCATTTTGTCCTTTGGTTTGCCCTTACTTCTACAAATTTGTTATTATTAATTATTTTTATATTTTACAATATATAATTTTATTAAATAATAATAATAATTATTAATTATTTTTATATTTTAAAATATGTAATTTTATTAAATAATAATTATAATAAATTATTATTATTATTATTATTTATCTTTTACAATATGTAATTTTATTGAATAATAATAATTTTTATTAAATAATAATAATGTAATTTTATTAAATAATAATATTAAAAAATTATTATTATTATTATTATTTATCTTTTACAATATGTAATTTTATTGAATAATAATAATTTTTATTAAATAATAATAAATTATTATTATTATTCAATCAAATTAAATATTGTAAAGTATAAAAAATTAAAATTAAAATTAAAATTAAAATATAAAAATTTCATTTCCTTCTTCTTAAAAAAGAATTTAAGTTATTATTATTATTGTTATTATCCGTTGTCGTCCAGCGGTTAGGATATCTGGCTTTCACCCAGGAGACCCGGGTTCGATTCTCGGCAACGGAACCAAGCTTTATTTAAGGGTTTGTAGTTTATTACTAATCTGGGAACACCTCTTTCTTGTTCAGCATGCTTATTAACATAAAAACCAGTACAAGACCAAGGTGACTTGGAGGGTTTAATTAATTTTTTATCTAATAAAGAAGCAATTTCTTTTTTACATAATTCCAAATATTCCTTATTCATTTGGCAAGGACGTGATTTAGTTGGAATATTTATTTCCTTAAAATCATCTTCATATGGAAGACATACAATATGTTTTTTTCTATTCCAAAAAGCATTAGGATGGTCATTACATATTTGTAAAGAAAAATTGTTTTCGATTAATTTAATTTTATCTTTTAATTTAGGATTATCTAATTTTGTTTCAATTGTGAAAATATTAATTTCTTCTTTTAGAAAATTAATTTGATTGTGTTTAGCAAGAAGTAAGTCTTGTAATTCATTTAATATTCTAGAGTATGGTTCAGTTATAAAATTAAACTGAATTATTTGATTTTCAAAAGTTCCAGTAAAACCTTTTGAATCAATTTTTGTTAAAGGAAAGAGTTTTTGAATAAAAGGAGTACCAAGAATTACTTGGTTCATAATATTTTTTACTAAAAGAAAACTAGTAGGAATACAAACATTATTTTGACAAATATATGCTTTAGGAAGTTTGTATTTTATTTCAAGTTTATTACCATCAGCAGAACTTAATGTATGAGTGGTTTTATGAAAATACCTAGTGGGAATTATTCCTTCTTGAATACAATTTAAATCTGCATCACTATCAACAAGGGCAGTTAAATCTTTAATAAAATGATTATCAATTAATAAGGTTATTTTAATATACCATTTTTGAGAAGTTACCATATCAAGAGTAGATAAAAAATTATCATATTGTATATTTTCTAATTCTTTGAAGGATAAATCTTCTTCAAACGTATTAATATCTATGGGGTTTTTTCCTTTTTTTAAATTCGAAATCCTTTTATGGAAAGAAATATTTTCTTGTTTAAGAGTTAGTATTTCTTGTTTTAAATTATTAATTTCTTTTAATAAATCATTAGGAGAGGTTGGTTGAGTATTTTTATATTTCTCATTTAGCATTTGTTTTACTACATCCATAGTATATGGGGCTGTATTTTGTGAAACCTTATTATGTTTTCGGGATTCACTTTGTTTACTAGTTTCTCCTGTAATATGTTCTACAATAAAGGATTTTATATTAGGATCACTAGAATGTTTTAACAAATCTAGTATTGAGTTAGATCGTAACATATTTAGTTTAAAATCTTGAAATTGTGAAATTAATTGGTAAAATTCATCATTTTTATCTTGTTTTAAACAAGGCTCACCATTATGACATGGGTGACAAAGTTGATTATCATCACTGTTAGAAGTATAATTATCTATTTCTTCTTCTAAATCCTTTAAGTGATCAGAATTAGAATTTTGACTAGAATCTTCACTATCAGATTCTTTTAATTCTGTCTCTGAATTTAATTAAGTTTTTACAAAGAGATTCTTTAAGATCTTCATCAATATTTAATTCATGTATTTTTTGTTTAACTCTGCAATTTTTTGCATAATGACCTATTTTTCCACATTTAAAACAAGCATTAATATTTTTATATTTGGATCTTTTATATTTATAAGTTTGTTTAGGTTGAGACTGTTTAAACTCTTCTCGTTTATAACGTCTTTGCTCTCTCTTATGTTTTTTATATTGTTTATAACTATTAGATTTATATTTCTTTTTATGAGGTTTATGAGATTTATCTACTTGAGGATTCTTAGGAGTTTGTAATGCAAATTGATCACAAAAATCACCTAATTGTTTTTTATTTTGAAAACTATGTTTTTTAACTTGTTGATTTAATTTGATTTCATTACATAAGCTTAAACCTTCATTTATACAAGCACTTATTAGCTTACCATAAGTATAATCATCATAATTTATATGAAGATTATTTCCTTTAAGAGTCTTTCTTATTCTTTCAGCAAATAATAGAGGTAAACCATCAATAAATTTAGATTTCCAATGTGGTGAATTACTTTCAGGAAGTTGTAATACTCTGCTTAGGAAAACATCTTTATACCATCTAAATGAACTTAGAGTATGGCATCTTTGATTTTGTAAAAGAGTTCTTATTGTTTCAGAATTGTCTGACCATCTGCCAGTAAAATGTTCAAAAATATTTACTACCAAGGTATAAACAGCATTTTCTTCAGTTATATTATTTTCAGTTTTCATTTTATTTAATATTTCTTGTTTAAATTCTCTGGTAAGATAATTATCCCACCATCCTTTTAATTGACCAGTAAATCCAACAATTATCATTGAAGCAATGGCTTTATCAGTATTATTATTATTTTTACAAACAGTACTATACATTAACATTCTATGTAACATATTACCTATTTGATTACTAGTATATCCATCAAGATTCCATTCATAAATGTGGTTACCACTATAACTTGTTGTGTTTACAAATTATTGTTCTTCATAAAGAATATCTTGAGGGGTTGGTCTTGGATAATAGTAAAATCTTTGATTTGGTTTATCCGCATATTTATTAGAATAGGTTTTTCTTCCCTGTTTTCTTAATTTATTTATTTCATCTTGAAAAATACTTTTATAATCAGATGAAGAGTCTTCTAATTTATTTGAAAATTCTAAAGTATTTAATTTTAAATTATCAAACTTTTCTTGTAAGATTTTTTCAAATTCAGTTATAGCAGTTTGTTTAAAAATTTTAATTTCAGGAGGAGGTTGAATTGTGGGTTCAGAAGTAGTTTTATCTATTTCAGCCTCTTTTTCAATTAATAGCTTATTTAATTTTTGATTAATCCTATCAGTTTTATTTATAATTTGATCAATCCTATTTATAGCTATATTTATTTGTTCACCCAAAATTATTGAATAAAGATTATTATAATTTTGTTGTCTAATTAGACTATTTAAATGTTGAGCATTAATTACCAAGGTTTTATTATCTAATAATTTTTCAAAAGATTATCGTGTTTGGTTATCACTTTTTATTTCAAAATGTTCTTGAGGAGGAAATATTCCTTTAACAACATTGTTAGAAGATATTTCATAAGTTCTTTCCAAAACAGAAATTTTATTTTCTAATTTTTTAATAAAAGTTAAAGTAAACCATTGAACAAAAAGTAAGGTTTGATTTAAATCTGAAAGATAATTATAATACTGTTCAGAAAGATTTTTAATTTCTGAAGGAGTAAAGGTTTTAAAAAGCCATTCTCTGAAATTATTCCAGCACGGTTGATTAAATTCTCGTTGACAAATTTGTCTTGCCAGGGATCCTGGACTAAAATCAATTTGGTTGTAATTCATGAGGAAACTATTTATACATGATATCCCATTTCACTTAGAGTTGGATCAATTTCATTGATGTTCTTAGTAGGAGAAACAAAATTATCTGAATCTATTTTTAAGTGTTTAAAAGGATCATTTAAATATATTGTAGAGTCTAAAGATTTATCTGTTCTGGCAGGACTATTATCTTCTTCATTCTTAATTTCTGAAAGGCGAGAAGTTGAAGCTCTAGAGGGGTATTGTATTTGATAATTTTGTGGTGAAATAAAAGAATATCTAGATTGAATAGATCCAGGTCTAAAACCTGACTTTGGTAAGGAAAGTTGTCTTGTAGGCATTTTAATAAAAACATTTTCTTCTTGAGTTTGTTCAATTGAAGTAGGTTCATTTGAAATATATTTATAACTGGAGCAGCTTTTTCCATTAT
Source organism: Petrea volubilis (assembly GCA_026212405.1). Taxonomy (NCBI): domain Eukaryota; kingdom Viridiplantae; phylum Streptophyta; class Magnoliopsida; order Lamiales; family Verbenaceae; genus Petrea; species Petrea volubilis. The sequence goes on from CM047886.1 coordinate 13,964,476, forward strand.
CTAGTTTTCTGGGAATTCAATTTCATTCCATTGTATCGATCTTCTTGTAGTAATATTAGATTTACTAAAATTAGATTCAATTACTATGGTTTCATTAGCTAATTTATCTTGTTGTTAAATTGAGGATTTAATGTATGAAGAGTTTTATAATAAATTCTATAAGATATACAGATTACTTCAGATCCTGGAGCATAATTATATCCATGAGTTTTAACATTTAATGTTAATGCATCAAATATATTATTATCTGTAAAGGATAATTGTAAAATTGGAAAAACATTAAAATAGACAGGGCCATGGGCTAGACTGCTTTCAATTATACCCATTATAGATTGATTCCAATTTAAATTTCTTCCATCTCTTAAGACGGCTAAAAAACTTTCAGGTAATCCTTCTAAGGTTAAAGGTTTAAAAGCAATTTGTACTAGACCAATATGTAAAAATTTATATAAATTTTTATATCTTTGTAAATCTCTTTCACTTAAGAGTTTTAATATCATTTCATCTTTATTTAATGATATGGTTTCCTCTGTTGTTTTAACAATTTGTTTCCATGAGATTTTCTCAAACGTACCTATCTCATATATTTTATTTATATTAATTTTAGGAATAGACCATTTATTTAATAAATCTAAGTCCTGAGGTAGTTCCATTTCATGGCAAACACTGTTTTTAACAGTATTTTTATCAGATCTAAATAGATACATAGCAATAGACATTCAAAGTGTGTGTTAAATAACATCTCTACTAAAATCCACAAACAACATGGCTCTGATTACTACTATTACTATTATTATTACTTTTACTATTATTATTATTATTATTATTATTACTATTATTATTACTACTACTATTACTACTATTATTATTATTACTACTATTACTATTACTACTATTATTATTATTATTACTATTATTATAATTATTCTTATTATTACTGTTATTACTATGATTATTACTATTACTATTACTATTATTACTATTATTATTACTATTACTATTACTATTACTATTATTATTATTATTATTATTATTATTATTATTATTATTATTATTATTACTACGACTACTATTACTACTACTATTATTATTATTACTATTATTACTATTATTATTATTACTACTATTACTATTACTATTATTACTATTATTACTATTATTATTATTATTACTGTTACTATTATTAATATTATTACTGTTACTATTATTATTATTATTACTATTATTATTAGTATTATTATTATTGCTATCACTATTACTACTACTACTATTATTATTAGTATTGTGGCAAGATGGCCAAGGCATAATTTGAAAAATAAGCCTTGAAGAATTTTAACAATCGAGGGTAAAAACGTGAATTGTATTCTAATATTGGTACAATCTTATTCAATCTTAGATATCAAACCACCATCTTATACAATCTTATTCAATCTTATTTAATTAATCATGGATACCGAACAACCAATATAATTGGCTTGACTCTCGGCTAATTTTGAACCAATACACAAATTCTGATTAACGAATCTCGCAAAGCAAATGAAGCCTTTTCTGTACTCAACTGTATTAGTTGATATTTCTAATTATCATAATAGTACTAATTGTTATTTAAAAAGTGAAAAATAAAAACGATACAATCTTTCAACGTACTAGCCCATTTTTTGCAAGGCAAAACACGACAAAACAGTGTCGACACAAAACAAATATTTGTTGGGCCATAGTTGTAGCTTTAGCATGGAGAAAAGCTTCATGATATCTCAAGGCCAGTGGTGGAGCCAGAACTTTTATCCAGTGGAATCAATATTTCTGGGCTAATTAATTATCAATGACCTTTTCTTTTCGGTATATCCAACCATCGAAAATTTCAGACAAACAATTTTCTAAAAAAAGTATCGAAAGTGCTTCCGATTGTCTTATTTTTGACTAAAAAAATCTATCGGGATTTGATATTCTTGTAAGCTATAGAAGTGTTATTCACAATTGAGTAAACCGATAAAATTTAACTAAAATAAAAGATTTTGTATATTATGTCTTCTTCTTAATTGTGTGGTGCTCAACAAATTTTGTATGCCTCTTAATTTTTTATTTTTTATTTTTTGATAAATTGTAGGCCTATTAATTAAAACAAACAAATTTAATAAATTAATCGATTCATCACTCATGTGGTATATATGTATTATCTATACTATTAATAAAGCACCTAAGGGGACTAATAATCACTAAGTGTCTTTGATCTCTTTCGATGTCTCCATTTTTTCATTTATATTCTCTCTCATCTCCCACCATTAACGTGTTTTTAATTTCTTTCTTTCCTCCTTCAATTTTCTCTATCAATATATATATATATATATATATATATATTCATCTCTCTTTTATCTTTTTTTTTTTTGTACTTTTTATGTCTTATTTATTTTTTAATCTTCTAATATTATTTTTATTTTAAACTAGTTTTCTATAAGATGATTTTTCCTTTTTCCTACACCAATATTTATTTAGTCAAATTTCTATAATCACAGAGCGTGGTATATATATAGGTTGGTAAATGATCCACGTGTACGTAATACATTGGTGCCTTGACTATTGTTGCATATGCCATCTGATACAAATTGGAGAGTTTCTGTACTTCTACTGTCACTATGCTCATGATTTTTGAAATCTTCAAAATTTAAACCTAAAATGTCTCCACAAAACAAATGAATGACTATTCTACTGAATTCATGGGATGGAATCTGGTTTCCTGATTCTTTGAATCTTCAATGCATGAGAGAGAGAGAGAGATTCTCAACTCCAAAACATCATAATATCACCTTTTGACTGGATACCTGGATTTTATTGGTGATATCTTTTTTACTGATTAGCTCTGTCATTGATCAGTAGTTCTTTCTTTCGAAAAAGTATTCCTTCCATAGTAATCCATATACCTGAATTTTTGTAATTACCTTGTTCGGCGACTATAGAGATTCAGCTGCCTTTTTTTTGTAGTTATGCAATCCTTTCAGCTAACAAATAAATAGATGTTATGTTTCATATGTACTTATCATGCAAAAGCACATATCATCTTGATGAAAGGTTTAACACACTCAGAGCGGAGGACATGAGCGAAATTGTCATGATTCTAAGTTCGTTGGTTTCCAAATTTTTGTTTGTTCTTACATTTTGTGGATTCATTATCAGATTAAAGTTAGTTAAAGTAGTTAGTTTAATGAAGACAGAGCTGAAACTCACACCTCTTGGATAGGCTGTAACCACCCTGGCTGTTAGTTTTCCGTCATTTGGAGCTGTAACTCTGCAACAAGGATTATTGAAGTTAAGCTTTTCTACAACAGTCTGTTCTCTCTCTTCGTATTTTTTTTTTCTTAAATGAGTTAAATCTTCTGTTCAAATCTGACTCATCACCTCAGATCTTTGGAGGATTCAGATAATTCTGAATTACAGAGTTGCAGTAAATTATTAACTTTTATTTCAACTTTTATTCTGAATTGCAGAGTTGCCGTATGCCTTTCATTGTACTTTCTTTGAGAGTTATGTATCCACTCAGCTTCTCTTGATCTATGTCTCATACATAGCTCTGATATTTGTTGATATTCGTCAATATCTGTCTTTTCAACTAAAAACTGTCATCCCCTCCCCTGGTCGGGCAAAGTTTTAAAGCACTCACAGGTTGCCTTGTCCTTAATATGTTTTGTGATTAGATCTGTTATTTTTTTTTTTTTCCTGAATGATGATTAGATCTGTTTCTGTACACCTAATTCTTGCACTTATTTTATCTTGAATGTGTTCATGTCAGGTGAAACTGCCGATAAAAATATTAAGGACCTACATTTGCGGCAAATGAAGAACTTCCATGTAGCACTGATGGTATCCCAGGTAACATGTGCGAAGATGTACCAAATACATGAAATCTGATGTTCTCTATTTCTTGTAAAACCAGCATGTGTAATTCTTACATGTAATTAGATCCTGTATCAGATTTCATTGTGGCACATGCCTATTTAAGCAGTAACCAGTTGTTCATTGCAGCATTTATGTTGAATCTTCTTCCTTTTAACTAGTAATTGGAAGAAAGTTTAGGTTCTACAGAAGATTGGGACAAAAGTAGGATTTGTTGGCTCTTTGGTATGCTTTTCAGTAAAGCGTTAAATTTAAGGTTTCACGTAGAATCTTAATAAGGTAAAAGCTTGCAAAAATATTTTTCCCCATCTTTTGCTTATTTTATGTATAAGCTGAAAAGTGAGTCTCAAGAGAGAGATTAATTTGCTATTCATATCATATAATATCAAGTATATCAAATTTATACTTCCCTTTTCTTCCTAAGAAGCAGCATGCTTACATCTTAGGTAATTCGATACTGTAAATACTTCAGAGCTTTTTGAGAAGCACATGCTCAAATACTTCAAGTCTTTTCTTTTGCAATTTTTATTGGCAAATGGGAGAATCCTTTAGATAGTTCTTATTTTTGGCTGTGGGAAACGAGAGAGAGTGAGGGATTGAGAACTAATGTTTAAGTTTCTACTGGTTAAATGAATTAATAATCAGCATTTTATTTTCTTGTGTTCTCTCGCTTCTTTTTAACAAGACAGTCTCACTAACCTAATACAAAACCTTTAGGGTAAGCATCTGCACCATAATTATTCACTATGTTACTCTTTTCCAGAAGCATCTTTTATATTAGAACGAATTTTTTTTTGTTATACAGTTTCAATATTTTTTCCTTTAATACCTAGAGTAAACTCGTAACTCTATTGTGTTCTGTTACACCTTGTTGAATGACCACTTCATCTGAAAGGGTAGAGAGGGAGAGTTATTATATATTTATTTAAATTCTCCAACATGCCCTAGCACGTGCAGGTGGGTTTCTTTTGATATCAAACCTTCCACGTGAAATTCTTATCATAAATGGGTGCTAGTGAGATTTGAACACTTCTTGTTGAACTTGGCTCTGATACCATATTGAATGACCACTTCATCTAAAAGTTGAGTTTTTAGGGAGGGAGAGTTATTATATATTTATTTAAATTCTCCAACACACCTTTTTACAAAATCTCTGCACTTTATGTTGCTTAATAGTGAACTGGAGGCTATGCATGTTCATCCCACAGTGCAACTACTACTTCGAGCTTCACCATGCTTTTCTGGTGGAAATAAGAGCAACATATCCAACTCTGACTCTTCTATGTTTAAGTTGCAATAGTATATGAAAAATGCGCACTATAAACTTTATTGAACTACTGATGTGAACATTTCATTTGTTCTTCGTTACCAGGGAACCCCGATGAGGCTAATGGGGGATGAATATGGTCATACTCGTTTTGGGAATAATAACAGTTATGGACATGATAATTCTCTTAATCATTTCCAGTGGGGACAAGTATGTACTTATTTGATTTTATCGTCACCTCTCTCTATATATATATCCAATAGATTTTTAAGATGGGATTGGAATTATTGAGACAGTTGAAGGACAGGAAGGACAGACTATTTAGGTTTTTCTCGGAGATGATCAAGTTTAGACGGAGTCATCATGTCCTTCACAAGAGAAAATTTCATTGGCAAGGTAAAGCATTTAGCTTCTAGTAAATGAAATTTGTCTGTTTTGTATGGACGAGTATCTCAATAATAAGGTTTTTGTCCTCAATTTTTAAATGTTGTGTGCTAATATTTTTTGATGGATGAATTTGACCTAAGAAATTCAAAATGTTATCTGAATATCTGAGCATAGTTTTCTGGTAAGAAGATGACTTTCTGACGGGCCAAGTTTGTTTTTGGTTCTCTTACACAGGTTTTAACAGTACCAGATTATTATTACATATTTTCCAATAAGTTGCAGGGACAATGTGTTAAAATTTAAGTTCTCATGCTAGTGTACAACATTGTTTTTAATGGTTATACTTCCATCGAATTGCTTAAATTATGAAAATTTCCTGTTTGGGATTTATATTTGGCATTCCCTTTAATGCAGAATGATGTGACATGGCATAAGGACAACTGGGAAAATAGTGAGAGTAAATTCCTTGCATTCACGTAAGAAGCACCTTTCTGCAATTCCATGAATATTATTCACTATTTATTTGGCAAGTTATTAATGTTTTGCTACCCAATTCACAACAGGACATTCTACATTCATTAGCTCTGAAATTATTTGATTCGCATCTCAGGTATCTCTGAAAATTAGTCAAGCAACTAACAAGAACCCAAACACATCGTAGTTTTCTGATAGGGCATCTGATATTAAATGGACTACCATTTCCAACTGAAGATTTTGAGAAAGACGATTTTATTTCTCAATGATACCTTTACACATAACTTACAAAGGTATTCATACACAAATATGGTGCTAAACTAGGAAAAATAGGCTGGAAATTAGTACAGAAATCCCTCTAATATTGGTCCTAAATAAGTCACCAACAAAAATCCCTTTAATCTTAGTCCTAAATAAGTCAACACTCCCCCTGAAGTTGGTACATAAATGTTACACATGCCCAACTTGCAAACCAAGTTGTGATAGGTCCTACAGTTGAGCCCTTTTGTGAATACATCAGCGAGTTGCTTGTCCGTTGTCACATGGAATAGATTCAAGATACCATTTGTCACTTTTTCTTTGATAAAGTGACAGTCAATCTCAATATGCTTTGTCCGGTCATGTTGCACTGGATTATGAGCTATGCATTGCCTTGTTGTCGCAATACAAAGACAACTTACTTCTTCCAGACAATTTTAGCTCCCTTAATAACAACTTTTGCAGCCAAAGAAGCTCACACACACCCTGTGCCATAACTCTAAATTTTGTTTCCGCGCTTGATCTAGCCACTACACTTTGCTTTTTCGGGTACAGATTTTAGATATCGCAAAATTTGAAAGACAACTTGCATATGAATCTCACGATGATCATATGTATAAATTGGCTTGTGAGGCTGACTGCATATGCTATGTCAGGTCTTGTATGAGAGGTAAATAAAAGTCTCCCAACCAATGTTTAGTACCTTTCTTTATCAACTCCCTTTCCAATCCCGACTTGTAGTTTATTATGGTTGCTCTCAAAAGGTGATTCTGCTGGCTTACATCCTAACATACCAGTTTCTTTCAGGAGATCCAGAATGTATTTCCTTTGAGAAATAAAAATTCCGCTTTCTGATCTAGCAACTTCAATTCCCAAGAAATATTGCAGCTTTCCCAAATCCTTGATATCAAATTCTTGAGCCAAGAGTCTCTTCAGTTGAGTCATCTCTTCTTTATCATCTCCCGTCATTACGATGTCATCAACATAAACTATAAGAAGAGTGATCTTACCCTTATGGTGCTTTATAAAGAGGGTATGATTGGCATTACTCTGCTGATATCCAAATGAGATCATGGCTTTTCTAAGTCAAACCATGCTCTAGGTGATTGTTTCAGTCCGTACAGGGCTTTCTTCAATCTGCACACTTTTCCTTTCAATTTCTCATTATCAAATCCTGGGGGGATCTCTATATATACTTCTTCCTCCAAGTCTCCATGTAGAAAAGCATTTTTCGCATCAAACTGCTGCAATTCCCAATCAAGATTGGCTACACAGGACAACAAGATTCTGACAGAATTCATCTTCGCAATTGGGGCAAAAGTTTCTTAGTAATCCACTCCATGTGTTTGGGTGAATCCTTTGGCTACCAGTCTAGCCTTAAATCTTTCAAATAAGGAAAAAGCACTATATGAAACAAAGTTAGAAATAGGATGCTTGGTACAGGATCTAATCCCTTTTTTCGTGAGATCATCAACGGAGTCAAAGTTTAAAGGTAACTTACCAGAGAAGGAAGATTCATGGCACACAGTAGGCTGCATGATGGTTGTTTCATCTACTTTGTTTCTCCTTAAATACCTTATCAAATCAAGTTTATCCAAATGGCCAACAGTAGGAACAGAATCTAAATCCTTCCTAACAGTCTCCATATAAACTCTCCCCCTAAACTGAACTTTCCTTTAGGATAAAATTAGAATTAGGTATCATCTCTTCCTGTTGATTACTCTCCCCCTAAAGAGGTGATTGGGGTGAACTAAAAATAAGACTCAGATTCTCTGAAAGTGACATCCATACTGATAAAATATTTCCTAGTTGGAGGGTTGGAAACTTTGCAACTTTTTATGTTGGAGAATACCTAATGAATAAGCATCTAGTGTATGAACAACTTTTTTGATGGAAATCTGGCTACTTCTAACAAATGTCAATTTTTCCTCTCAGCAACTCCATTTTGGGCACTAGTGTATGGACAACTAGTTTGATGAACTATCCCATTAGACTCCAAATAAGTACTGAACTGCCAATTCATATATTCTGTGCCATTATCTCATATATTCTCTGCCATTATCTGTTCTCAAAAATTTTACCTTAGCATCAAATTGGGTACACACCATTTTATGAAAGGATTGAAACAAAAGAAAACATTACTTCTAGCTTTTATCAAATATACCCAAGTCATTCTAATAGTCAATAAAAGTGATAAACCATCTATTGCCATTCAAAGAAGTATTTTGAGTAGGTCCCCAAACACCAGAGTGGATGATCATAAAAGGAATAGTGCTTTTATTATTACTTGAAGAATAAGTGTTTCTAGTCATGTTTAGCACTCACAAGCATCACAAAACAAAGAGTCAAATTGAGTCTTTGAAACTAACATGGTTGGCGTGGTGGTTCAGCACCTCATCCCTTAAGCATGAGGTCAGGGGTTCGATCCCTACCCATGTGAATGGAGCAAACCATTTGGCCAGTCCCCTACCGCTTAGTGCGCTGATAGTAGGGACGGGGGATTAGTCCTCTGGCTGTCGGCCGGAGGGATACCCTGGGAAACCAAAAAAAAATTGAGTCTTTGAAAATAAACTAGGATATAGTTTTTCTAAGACAAAAAAGGAGGGATATACTAAATGCCTATGCCACTGTATTATTTCTTGGTCAACATCCTTATTTTCTTCAAAAAGAGCATTTCCCAAAATTGCACCCTGATTCCAATCTTCTTCCCGGTTTGGAGGTCCTGAAAAACACAATGTTACAATTTAGGGCCTTCTTAGTGATAGCACTAACAGATAAAAGATTAACAGGAAAACGAGGTACATAAAGAACAGAGGATAAGTGAATATTAGATGCACAAACAATAGAACTATCAGCTATCCTAACCGTATTTGGTTAATCATGAATGTATTTGGGTTTAGATGGGGAAAGTAATCAATCATGTAGAGTTTAGAAATGCTTGTCATGTGTCTATTTGCACTAGAATCAAATAATCCATGAATCAAAGTGAGAGCAGTACCTGACTTTACATAGTTTGATGTGGCACTAGTGGAGGATTCAAGTTGAGACAAGAGATGCCTGAGATGCTGAATTTCAGTGGAAAAGAAGTTCTCAGTGGAAATTATCTCTTTGGATGACTCTCCAACCTCAGATAGATGAGCTTGTGGTTTTCTTGGGTTGACTCGTTTCCCTCCACGACGACCTCTAGTGGGTCAACCATGTAACTTCCAGTAGGTTTCCTTTGTATGACGTGGTTTCCCGCAATACTCACAATGTAGGTTTTTAGAGTATCACTAGCAGTTAACCCAGACTTCTCAATTGGTGTTGTATATAGCATAGCACTCCTCTGACTTTCTTCTTGTTGGACATAGGAATAAGCTTCTTCAAGAGAAGGGAACACAATTTTGCCAAGTTTTACCAAGTACCTGAACCCTTATCTGATCAAATTCATTATTCAGCCTAGCCAGAATATCATAGACGATTTTCAATCAGTTTTTGAAATTTGACCGCATCTTCAGAGCAATCTGCTTGAAAGTCCATAGTCCAATTCCTGCCATAAGCTGCTTAGTTCGAAAAATATTGAGAGATAGTCATTTCACCTTGTTTTGTGCTATGGATTTTGTTTCGGATCTCAAATATTTGAGCATCATTCACCATTCGTGAGTAGGTCAGTTTAGTAGCATTCCAAATTTTTGAAGCCGTGTCCAACAGAATATAATGTTTGGAAATTTGGAGTTGCATGGAGTTGATAAGCTATGACATCACAAGCGAGTTTTCTGAGTCCCGTTGGCTGTATGTGGGGTCAGAAACTTGAGGTCCTTTTTCTTTTCACCATTAATATATATCCTTGTAGTTTTCTGGCTTTGATAAACAAGAGATAGGATCGGGACCAAGCCAAATTAATTAGCATGTGATCTGATTATCCCCGATGAGCCTACGAATAAAGAGTCGGACTTTTAATTAGACCCTCTATATATAGTATTAAGTTTAAGGCCATGTTTGAAATGTTACGAGTACATTGTATGCTAGATGGCCCATGGGTTGGGTTTGTGTGCAAATTTTTGTTTGAAAAGTGTTAGTACTCCTCTACATTCAGACACAAAGAGCCACTGGCCAACATCACGCCCAAGGATAACATTATTAAAGCCATATATCACGTGCTAAAGGGGCTTGTAATATAAAACAGGCCAAACAGTCATAACATCTAGCAACTTTCGGTGCATTTCAAACTAGCCCAAACTTGCCACTAAACCAGAGCTAGTGGCAGCTGCTAGCAGTTTTCAAATGTGATAAATAAGAGCTGTCAATCTTCTCCAATCTGTTGAGTGTAGATACAATTTATTACATATATATTAGTTTTTTATAACACACTTCACTATCAATTTGTAAAATACCTTTATTTCCATTCAATTAATTTATTGTGTCTTTCTCATTGAATTAGTGGAAATAATTCATGAAAAAGAAGAAACACAAAGTTTGTAGAAAAGATTTTATTAAAACCTATCTTCTTCACATGCGATGGTTTTTGTATTATTCAATTTTGTAGCCGGAATTTATGGGACAAAATTTTTACTGCAATAATCTCAAGTTGACAAAAAACTTGTACCAGAAATTACATTCTTTTTATTAAGTGTAAGTACTGACGTGCAAAAAATTAATTACAATTATAATTTTTTTCTCCTGACTATGAATGCGGCCAAAATATTGAACTTTTTTTTTAACAATTTTATTTGAATTAGTGTGGGATTTGTTGTGATTGAACTTTTGGGTTGTCGCCAAAGTTATGATTGGAATCTTGATATACCTAAATATAAAAAAAGAAAAACTTAAGTTTTTTTTGTAAGAATTTAATGAAATTCGTTAAATTTAATTAAATGAAATTATTAATTCCAACATCTTATAAAAATATAAATTGCATAAAACCAACCAAATTTTGAATTGCATAAATATAATATTCCTTCAGTCTCAAATTATTAGTCTTTTTATTAGCCTCGCAATATAGTTTTCATGCATATTGAGGAGTTTTAAGAGAGAGTATTCACTTTTGTTTTTAAGTTTACGCTCATTTTTTTACTTATCCTAATACAATTTCTTAGGGAAGATATTTTGGTAAAATTATTATAAATTAATCTCAAAAACAAGACTATTAATTAACCTAATTAATTTGCACACAAATCTTAAATGGGCAGATAATTTGGGACTTGAGGAGTATTTTTTTTAGTGTTGGGGTTTCTCTAGGGTTGTCAATGGTTGGATTTGGACCAAATCTGGAAAATTCAAATCCGAAGATAGGTTTTAATAAAATCGTCCACAAACTTTTTTGTTTCTTCTTTTTTCATGAATTATTTCCACTAATAAATTGTATCTACACTCAACGGATTGGAGAAGATCGCGAGCTCTTATTAACAACACCTTACTAGTGAAAAGATAAGAAAATTAGCTTCGTAGAAGAAATGGTATTGATTATCACCCCTTTGCAATTTATTACTTGTTAGATTTCAATTCAAACGGTTGTAATTTGATTTTTATATTGATCCATGGCTTACATTAATTTATCTGGAGCAAGAACCGGAGGATTTTTTGTCGCCAATACTAAAGTGTGCGTATTATATTGTGAGCTCGATGAACAAAGCTAGATTTGGTGTTTCTAGAAAAGGTGCAAACACACTCCTCACGCACTTCAAGTGCTGAATTTTGCGATTTGTACACCAGTTTAACTACTCAAAGGACAACAATTATAATGGCACACAGTGACACATATATGGTGTCAATTTATTGACAATAGAATCTTATCATAGAATTCTAATGGTATTTTATTTTTTTTGTCACCAAGTTGTCACTATAGTAGGTGTGTGACTAACTCATTAATTCTTGTTACCATTGAATGCATATTGTGACAAGATATGTCACAACCCGAAAAAATACCCTTCATATTTTATTAAAATTAAATAATACTTTTCACATAAAATTTGTACAAAATACAAGAGTTTCAAAAGCATATAAAAGTAAGTTTATTATTACGTAAAAGGCTTTCTAAATGCTTCCGCTGCGCCCACTCTGATCCGCTATCTCATTCTTTTTCAAAATAGTCACATAAAGAAGAATCAATGCGACGGTTGAGTAGAAATTTTCATTTAATCACATAAGGTGCTCGTGTGTATAATATGTGCACATAGTCATAATATCTCACATAATACCTTTCGAGTCACTTATTGGTAGTCCCCTTATGTATCCCATAGTACAAGATTCCAACTGTTCACATCATTAATCCCAATATTCCATCCGTCCACATCAATTCCATCCATTCACATCGGTGGTCATATCTCGAGATTATGCCAATTTTCTACAACCTACAACTAATTCATGGAATACTCCGTCCATGCAAGATGGGATTAGGACATGGATGACGAGAAGTGTTTTAAGAGACATGGATGACGAGAAGTGTTTTAAGAGACATGGATGACGAGAAGTGGTTTAAGAGACATGGATGACGAGAAGTGGTTTAAGAGACATGGATGACGAGAAGTGTTTTAAGAGACATGGATGACGAGAAGTGTTTTAAGAGACATGGATGACGAGAAGTGTTTTAAGATCGGCAAGCCCATTGCCGCCCGGCCGAACTCTAGCCCCATCCACACCGAAGACACATTTGGGCCCGACATGCACAAATAAAGAGTTCCACATATTTTCACATAAAGAACATACTTTCCTACTTATAACTTTAAAAATATGAAAGCACACTAAAAGCATATTTTGCAATACACATACATGCTTTCATATTAATTTTATAAACATAAAATATAAATATAACTAGAAACATACTTTCTAATAACTTGTAGTAGCATAATGAAGCATAATATCATGATGATAATAAAATGATAAACTAACACTAGAAATTAACTTATGTAATTAAGGAAATTCTTATCTTGCATACATCAAATATGAACTAAAAGTAAGAAATACTTATGAAATTAAGTAGGATCCCTACCCTCCTAATTACATATATTTCTTCCTTTCAAGAGTGTTTTATGGAATTAAGGGGATATATAGGAGGATAATATGTATATATGTATAAAAAAGGGTATATGTGTGTATATATATATATATATGTGGGTAGAATATTTACTATAAATATAAAGTGTTTTGTGTGTTTAGGGTAAGGTGAGTGTGAGTGGGTATTTTAGGTGGGATTTGTTGTGTGATGGAAATGAAGATCACCCCCTCCTATTTATAGTTGTTGGCCAAGAAACAAGATTATTTATTAGGTTTTATCTTGTTAATTAATGTGATCTTCCCAATTAGGCTTATCATTAATGTTCACAACTAATTGTGGTTGTAAGTTACATAAGTGTTACCCTAAATAAAATATGAGTTGTACCCTAAGTTATATTATATCTTAGCCTAATTTAACATGATGCTAAACACAAGTGTTCTTTTAAGATTAATCCGACAAATATTACCTAAGTTTAGTAAGATTTGTACAAGTGTTTACAATCTTGATTTTTCTAGTAGCTTAGGTGTATAATTTTATTAATTAAAGATAGTGACATTTTTCGACATGTGCGTTATAATCATCCTATTATATGTGTAGATATATATTAATTTATGTTTTTTAATTTTGAAATATATATTTTAAAAATTTTAAAATATGTTAATATATAATTTTTTAAAATAGTGAATATATTTTCATAAATTTTCAAAAAATCATAATTAGGTATTTACGTGTGTAAAAATATCGATATATTTATGAAATATTGATTTTAGAGTATTTTACATTATGCTATAAATATTTTCAAAATATAAGTATATGTATATATTGATTTATATGCACATGTGTAGAATTAAATGGTTAGTGTGAAAACATAATAATAATTATTGCACATTTCACCTATAAAATAATAAAACACTAACAATTTAATCACATAGTTCACATACGAAATAAATAAAAAAAAATATCTATCGAATCTTCATTTTCCTTTCATCCAAACATTATTGTTGAAAAATTAAATCAAGTTATTTTCTTTTCTCTTTATTTTCTTTCTTCCACCAAACATAGTGTGAGAGGTTAGAACTAGATGTCAAAAAATCAAAAGATTGAATAGAAGGGGACGGTTTGTTTGGCTAACACAAAAGTCTCTGTCGAAGACTCAAACAGCATTACACTACTCATTATTCAAGAAATGGGAAATGAGATCGCTTGGAAGGTAGCCGCAAGAAATAGTACTACTATTGCCTTGGAAACTGGATCTATCAAACACTATTTTATCTCACCCTTGCATGCGTTAGAAAGGTCACTTTTTCTTTCGAGAAAGGTTGGGTTGGCAATGAAGCGGATTTTAATTCGAATTCGATTCGAGTTCGATCTGAATTTTAACATATTAGATCGATTGAAATATTCAATGAATCAAATTCGATTATGAATATCAGTAGTTCAAATTAATAATAGAATGCAATAATATCCAAACCATTATAACTTATAATACATTTTTTTTTACTTTTCAAAGTAATTTTTTTAGTGAGATTCAATAGGAAGAAAAAGACAGAAAATAGTGTGTTTTTGGAGAAGAAAATGTTAGAATAATTAGAGTGATTTTTCTATCTCTTAAAATAGTGTTCTTTTTTTTTTTTTCGGCAATCCCCCCGTTTTTATTTTAGGGAGGAAATATGTAAGCGGAGGAATTTGGGTTTCTTTCTTATATGGGTTTCACGTAAAAAAATTTACACTTTGCACCTCATTTTAGAATTCTTGATTTGGTACTCATTATTTGTTAATCCAATAAGCGGAAAAAAAATATTTATTTCACTGAGCCAGTGGCATTTATTTTGATACTATTTTCCAACAATTTTAAACTAACAAACGCCAACGTCAGTTATTAAAGACGAGAGAGGAGAGAGACAATTGCCTAAAAAACGAATGAACGGACTTTAATCAATAAAAAGAAACTAAATTAAGAGACATACAAAACAAAAAACCATAAAACTGAATTGACAAAGCAAAGGCATGGGGTCGAAACCAAACCAACTTGGTGTCCGATTCGATTCAGTTTTTCGGTTTGTGATGTAAAAAACCAAATCGATCGGTTAACCAGTTCGGTTATAACCGTTTGAACAGTCCTAGGCATGGGGTTATGTGCTAAAAACATAAGAAGGCAAAAATAAAATAGACAACTGAATCGAAGTTAACTCCAATTAGTACAGAATGTAGAAAGTGAGATAAAAGGAACAAAATTAAACCACACACTGCATGCAATGAGAGTTCATAATGGAGTGGATCAACCAACATTAATAAAGTAATGAAGAGCAATAGCACAATCATAACAGGCCTGCATTTGTCAAAAGAAGGAACATCTCACAAGTAGGCAAGGGAGTAGTATCTATTTTTGCAGCTTACATGAGCAAATGTCCATGTGAAAATACGTACCTGAAAGGCATGAAGTTTGCAACTGAATGAAAAGCAGGTTGGAATGGAAAAGGAAACAAATCTGAGTAGAGAATGCTCACGCAGAGTCGAGTTGCATTGATGGATAACTAAGAAAATTGGCAGTACATGATCAGTTAGGAACTAATAGATGCGGGACAAAATTAGTTCATGTATCTATCTCTAACTTGGGACATAATAGACAAACTAAAAACTCGAGAATTACAGCACGACAGCGACAAGTGAGAAAGTTCAAGTCATTAGTTTTTGACTGTTCTTAGTTAGTAGCAAGCATCTTTAAAATTAGAAGAAATTTACAATTATGATCTAACCGTTAGCTTCTCTAAAGTTTCTGATCCAATTTTGGAAAAGAACTAAGTGGCTGCGCCTCAGTGCCTCTCCTTAGCTCGCAATATACTTGTAACTTTGCACGTAATGAAGTAAAAATTTACTAAGCCTTACTTCCAAGTTGCTGAAAGGAATGAGCACAGGGATGGTTCAATGTTTGCGTGATCTGAAACTCCCTATTCTTTCAGCACAGGGATGGTCCTTATCTCATGTCCTACTTGAGTAACCAAACCGTTATTGTATCAAGATCGCTACCCTACAACATTAAGGACATTTTATCAATAAGTAAAACAAGATAAGCTATCTCAATTTAGACATCAAAATGAAGTTAAACAACTCAATGGTTGCAAAACCCACAAAAGATCATTGAGGAACCATAATGAAAATCTTTAGTACAAGCACAACCATTTTTGAAAATTCACTAAAAATTTAATCAGAAAACGGTATAAATTCAGCAACTCTGGTATGCAAGCATCTCATACAAGATATTGTCTTCTCTACTTATTCTAATAGTTAATACATCTCACTGCAGCTTCTTTCACAGGCCCAGGAAAACCAGAACTGAAAAATTGCCCATATAAACACAGAGTCTTGTACATCTCATGGTAGATTCTTTAATGGAATGCTATAGCTATAACTACTTGAAAATTTCCTAGAGTCGAAAAATTAATGCTTTAGTTCAAAGCGTCAAACCTTAGTAACCACAATGGTGAATTTGCTGCCCTTTTCTTCTCTGAAATCACCGTAGATTGAGAAAGCTCCACATAATCAGGTAACCCAAAAATGAAAACAAAAATATGGTACAAGAATCTAATATTAAAGAAACATTACAACAAAATTTCATAACATGGCAAAACTATGACCAGAATTCAAAGGCGAAACTGAAACCCAGAAATCTTACAAAGCAAGAACATGAAAAATTCAAAATTAGCAAGCATTTCGCTCTCTAAAAACTGAAATGCCAAAGAAAAAGAAAGATAAAACAGAAGAAAATCAAGAAATCGACCGAAGGAGATAGACGAAATGGGAACAAAGAGAAACCAAAGAAAATCAAAAGGAAGAAATGACATGAAAAATGAAAATAGGGTGGTGGTTGTATCAGCAAATTTAAACATTCTATGCGAGTGAACACATTGCAAAATTTTACCGTTGCGTGTGTGAACACACCGCGAATTTTACCGTTGCGAGGCAATTTACAAAGAGCAATAAACCCTATTTTATTTATTTTTAAATTTTTTGGCAGTTTTTGAAAATTGTAATTTCGATTCTATAATTTATGATATGTGCAGTTTTGATCCCGATCTCTTAACATGCTTGACTTGAACATGCCCACAAAGTCTCAAATTCTTTGTAACATTAGATATCACATTACCCAAAGGAGATTTGTCATCCCCGTTGTTATTGAGCTTGGTTACCAGTTTTCTTGTCTTCTTATAAAACAAAATCCCTCCACCCACGCCGTTAACTAGACTTGTAGGGTTCTGCATTGCCAGTGCCTCAACCACCTCAAGCTCCACATCCCCTTTCCTACGATCCTCCATCCACCTGACACAACATCCTCGACTATCCCTCACAACAACGCCAAGGCCATATTCTTTGCTTTCTTGAAAGTTTGCTCAATCAAAATTCACTTTATACGTACCTGTTGGACGCAAAGTCCATCCATCCGACCTCTATTTCAATACCATTTCTTCCATACTTTATCACAATTGTCTTACCAATTGACAAGTTTGATTTCTATTTTGTCTATTGAAAAGTTTTCATTCTAATTTTTTGGATTTGTTTTGGTTAATTTGTGATGGAAAAATGCAAATATAAATAATTAAGAAAGTGGAGACGCCATTAGACCCCAAAGTACTTATTTATAGTATAGATAAACAAAATTAATATAATGAAGAAACTTACGAGTAGGGAACCATCCCCAACTCCTCTCTCTCCCCCTCTCTCTCTCTCTCTTTCCATTTTGATTTTCGTCTATTTTTTTCTTTCCGTTTTATCTTTCTATCTCTTTTGATTTATAAAAAGTGAAATGTTCGTTGGATCTTAATTCTTCTTATTTTTTCATATTATTGTTGTTTAGGATTTCTAGGTTCCATACTTAATTTTCAGTTTCAATAACCATTATTCAAGGAAGTTAATTTTTTTTTCCTCTCTGATAGTTTTTGTTTTGCCAATTGGCAAGTTTGGTTTCTGTCTTGTCTATTGACTAGTTTTTGTTCAA